>CM055278.1:42407879-42444134 GCA_029237695.1 Conchocele bisecta | reverse complement strand
TGGGTCGGGATAACCACAGGTGTACGAGTCAAATATGGAAAAATTAAAGTTAAATTTCCAAATGATGCAAGAATAAAATACTATTATACACACAGAGTAGCATTCATGTTACACCATAATGTGTTTGAAATACCCAGGCACCTTGAAATATCACATCTATGTGGTTGTTCCCTGTGTGTTAACCCGGCCCACCTGAGTGCTGAGTCAACAATTATAAATAATTCTCGAAAGAATTGCCATAGCGAAAAGCGCTGTCTGAGCCATGCTAGCGACGGCGTCACATATCCACCCTGTATCTGCTAAATAGTTCCTGTTTTATTAATTACGGTAAATTAACTGTATACCTATCTACATTATGTACATGTCTACATACTAATTACACATATTTGAGATGCATCAGGGAGCCAGATGAGCCTGTTACTGACTAGTTCGGCCATATTAAAGTGGCGCGTCGCTTTAATTGGCACTGTGTATTTGATTACTAACCGGTATCAAGTGTATAGCTCCCCAACAGGTAGCAACGTTTTTCTAAACATTATTTATTGACTCGGTTGATACTTGCAAACATTATAGACCAAATTTGGCTGTGTGATCAGGGTCTACGCCAGTACTTCTTGGCTACATTTTTCTAGAAAAATTTCGAAATTTTAAAATTTAGCAGAAATTATATCATACCGCTGCAAGCTGTTTTCTGCTACTGTGTATTAATTGTAATAAGCACCCAGCTAAGGGAAGATGGAGTGAAAGTTGCAATTTAAGGCCGAAGGTAAAAAACATTTGTTTACCCCACGAAACATGTTCGAGCTAAATGGCGCCTTGTTTATTTCTCGTTTCAGGGAGTTACTCAGATGGCGGATATCTTTTAGATGCGTTACCGTTACCCCTGGTTGAGCGGCATCTACACCTTTGTGTGATTTACTATCACCGTCCCGTGTAATGACTAACATGTAAGTCACTATTGATCTGCCTCGTAACGATTTCATTCCATTTCGCTTCATTACCTATTGACTCATTTTCGGGGAGGTTGGCAGTGGAGTGACCATGATGGTTTGGGCAGCTGATATCTCCACCCTGATTTCTTAGCTTACTACCTATTATGCACAGCTTACTGCCAACAAATGCCCCAATGATTAATTTATCTTTGGTATTATTCTCGCACATAGTGGTTGTCACGATTGTACCCGCTTGAAATGGTGTACTGTCGCTATTGAATATTGGGTTATTGTAGCAAGAGTCACCTTCAACTCGAACCGTCTTGCTATGTTTATTGCCACAGAGTTCATTATTCTCTCTGGCCACAGTTTGTCTGATTTCATGCATACTTTTAGTGTTTAAGCCAACCATTAGACACTGCTATCCTATTTGACTGCTTTTGCATAGAGTTATACGTCGGCGGATAATGTTTGTGGTTTACCAAGAGCCGACAAGCACAATAATTACTGATTGGTGTGCTCATAAGGCCCAGCTGCAAACCCACATTAGCTTTACCTGATTCCTACCATTTCGACTTGACGGAACCTCTTCATATAGTTTATAATATTTACTTTTATAGCTACATCGGGTGCATTTTAGCCGCTCAGCCCAACAAATGCGCCATTTTCTTGATGCGGCCGCATCAAATACCATTTCGCCACTACAGTGCGTATTAAAGGCGCGATGACCGTTTATTTCAGTATTAAACATCTTCTGGACCTCATACGGTCGATATAATTTGTTTATCAACAGGTCAGGGTGTACGGATGCATTTTGCGGTACGGCGCATTCGTCAATGAGTTTCGGACGCCTCGACAGAGAGCGCAGAACAGTTACATCATTGTCCGTACCATCAACATCTTTACAGGTAAACGTTTTATTTTCATTTACATTAACCCGGGATTCAAATGAGTCTTTGGTTAGCCTGGTGTACCTATGATTTGTTCCATTTGGTGAGTGAGAAGAAAGTGTTTTACCTTTATTTTCATTTACCCGCCCCGTTTGAAATCCGCATTTTTTACACCGCCTCCTATGCTTATTGGCCGGCATGTTTTCATTAGGTTAACCAAGTTCACTCTGAGCAGTGCATATCGGTAGAGAAATATATATGGGATAGCATTGCTCATTTAACAGACAGTGTCTATACCCTAAGGAAACAAGTGTCAACACGGGCACACTTGTTTCAATTTCCTGTGACATTTTAACACTTCTATGTCTGAATTCACTGGCAGCACTCATACACTGAGCTGGTTTCAATTTAATTTGACACGTATCATTCTGGCATGTCACGAAGTTATGCGGACAAATGTTTCTATGCAAATTACAACATGTAGATTGACTAAATACTTCGAAAGTCACTTTTTCGCCTGTTTTTATGATAAAAAATGACAAAAATACTCCGAAATCACCCGATTTTTCGATAAATTTAATTGTTTTGACCCCATAATTGTGGAACAGCCAATATTTTTCATAAGCATCATCTATTTTATGATAAATTTTTACAGGTGCATCAACAATATAGACTTTTCGTAAGAAATATATGAGAAAATAATACTCTGGAAAATTCTGGTGAAACTGAAGTTTCCGCAGCTGGACAGTCATAATTATATGACCATTCTTAAATTGCCACTGTTAAAAAGTTTGTCTTCTAAATAATGTCAAATTACATTTGCTGTCACGAAATAGGTCAGACAATACAATGGTAGGCAGTTTATTGAGATATTATAGCAAAAAAATGCGCTTATAAGCATTTCCAGGTCATCGGTGGATGTCGTCTGCTTTCTTTGAAAACAACTCTAAACGGTTTTAATCATGGCTACAGCAAGTTTTATTAAGAGAACAAAGGACAGAATTGCTGGAAAATCAGTTTTATTTCATGAAAATGGTTGCATCAAGTGGGTCGGGATAACCACAGGTGTACGAGTCAAATATGGAAAAATTAAAGTTAAATTTCCAAATAATGCAAGAATAAAATACTATTATACACATAGAGTAGCATTCATGTTACACCATAATGTGTTTGAAATACCCAGGCACCTTGAAATATCACATTTATGTGGTTGTTCCCTGTGTGTTAACCCGGCCCACCTGAGTGCTGAGTCAACAATTATAAATAATTCTCGAAAGAATTGCCATAGCGAAAAGCGCTGTCTGAGCCATGCTAGCGACGGCGTCACATATCCACCCTGTATCTGCTAATAGTTCCTGTTTTATTAATTACGGTAAATTAACTGTATACCTATCTACATTATGTACATGTCTACATACTAATTACACATATTTGAGATGCATCAGGGAGCCAGATGAGCCTGTTACTGACTAGTTCGGCCATATTAAAGTGGCGCGTCGCTTTAATTGGCACTGTGTATTTGATTACTAACCGGTATCAAGTGTATAGCTCCCCAACAGGTAGCAACGTTTTTCTAAACATTATTTATTGACTCGGTTGATACTTGCAAACATTATAGACCAAATTTGGCTGTGCGATCAGGGTCTACGCCAGTATTTCTTGGCTACATTTTTCTAGAAAAATTTCAAAATTTTAAATTTAGCAGAAATTATATCATACCGCTGCAAGCTGGTTTCTGCTACTGAGTATTAATTGTAATAAGCACCCAGCTAAGGGAAGATGGAGTGACAAGTGCAATTTAAGGCCGAAGGTAAAAAACATTTGTTTACCCCACGAAACATGTTCGAGCTAAATGGCGCCTTGTTCATTTCTCGTTTCAGGGAGTTACTCAGATGGCGGATATCTTTTAGATGCGTTACCGTTACCCCTGGTTGAGCGGCATCTACACCTTTGTGTGATTTACTATCACCGTACCCCGTGTAATGACTAACATGTAAGTCACTATTTATCTGCCTCGTAACGATTTCATTCCATTTCGCTTCATTACCTATTGACTCATTTTCGGGAGGTTGGCAGTGGAGTGACCATGATGGTTTGGGCAGCTGATATCTCCACCCTGATTTCTTAGCTTACTACCTATTATGCACAGCTTACTGCCAACAAATGCCCCAATGATTAATTTATCTTTGGTATTATTCTCGCACATAGTGGTTGTCACGATTGTACCCGCTTGAAATGGTGTACTGTCGCTATTGAATATTGGGTTATTGTAGCAAGAGTCACCTTCAACTCGAACCGTCTTGCTATGTTTATTGCCACAGTAGTCATTCTCTCTGGCCACAGTTTGTCTGATTTCATGCATACTTTTTAGTGTTTAAGCCAACCATAGACTCTGCTATCCTATTTGACTGCTTTTGCATAGAGTTATACGTCGGCGGAATTATGTTTGTGTTTACCAAGAGCCGACAAGCACCATAATTACTGATTGGTGTGCTCATAAGGCCCAGCTGCAAACCCACATTAGCTTTTCCTGATTTCCTACCCTTTCGACTTGACGGAACCTCTTCATATAGTTTATAATATTTACTTTTATAGCTACATCGGGTGCATTTTCGCCAATATTTTTGACAAGCACCATCTATTTTATGATAATTTTTTACAGGTGCATCAACAATATAGACTTTTCCTATGAAATATATGAGAAAATAATACTCTGGAAAATTCTGGTGAAACTGAAGTTTCCGCAGCTGGACAGTCATAATTATATGACCATTCTTAAATTGCCACTGTTAAAAAGTTTGTCTTCTAAATAATGTCAAATTACATTTGCTGTCACGAAATAGGTCAGACAAGACAATGGTAGGCAGTTTATTGAGATATTATAGCAAAAAAATGCGCTTATAGGTATCACTGTGCTAAATATAGTACACATCGGCCAGGGGGTATGCTTTAGTAGTCCGGTATAAAAAATAGTGCAGACGTTTTGAGGCCATACACCCAGTTTGCTTGTAAATCCTGATCAATTACAGCCCAATTTTACTTGAGAAACATGTTGGGGTGTTTTTAACATAACACCAGTTTCCAGCATATTTCTAGCATTTAAAATAAATTATTGAGCCTGCTTGTCACGTGATGTGAACACTACGTCACATGACACTTTTATGATAAACAATATGGCTGACTGGACAAGGTTGAATTTTTCTTTCTTAGGAGTAAGTGAACATATTGTTTAATTAGTGAAAATCCGGTGCAGACAGGTTGCATGTTATGAAAAGGTAGGTTCCACAGCATCCATACGAATAGTGAAAGTGTGAGAGAATGGCCATATTTGGAGAAATCGGTTAAATTGTATAGTAAAACTAATTGGTGGTTGCTAGCCTAAAACCCGATGACTCATTTAACTGCTATTTATCGATACACTGGCCATTGTGGACATTGTCGTCTGCTATCCGTCGAGGCCACATGGCCATACAATAATGTGTATCGGCATGTCGGAAAGACGGTATCGATCTGTTTAACGCCTGTCGTCTGCTATTAACGGGTATATTACGGGTGAACGGCCTTATCGGTTTATTTTGACTGCACCGACCGATTTACTATATACATATAGTAATTAAGTGTCCTATAGAGCCGTGGCTTACTATATTTTCTAGCCAATAATGCGAATATTAACCCATTGTGATATGTTTTTAAATACCCCGGACAGCGTACGCGAACGCGGTAGTACGTAGGTAGTCGCGGGCAATATCGATCGCTGGTCCCGTGTCGGTATACCGCGGGTTTTCCCGTGACATAGGCGGTATCGATTTTTCTGCTCCTCCCTGACACACACGAAAAATAGACTCCTCAAAACAAGATGGCGGAAAATGATTAAACATATAGCGTGACCTAGATCTATAGAGCTGCCCCTAACTACTGGTCACATCTGTGTTCTTGGTATCCGGTTTAGATAGGTTCCACTGTACTTCACCAGACCCTGCCTGTTTTTCAGGCGACGCATATGTGCAATTGTGTACAGAAATACGATACAAATAACAAATAAAGTACATGAATGTTTACTAAATAATCTGTTTAATCATTTTATAGGCATGCTTGAGACCCTGTACATATGCTACATACAGGATAGGTGACGATATTTCTGTCTTAGGTTCGAAATGCCAACAGACTTTACATGAAACATCGATTTTCACAGGAGAGTTCTCCAGCCGTATAGGTAAATCGATCTGTATACGAGACGTAATGGCTGTGAATGGATATTGTGTTTATGGGGTTCATGCACAGTAATGAAATATTAATGTCATAAGGAAGTGAAATATTTCTATGGGATATTAAGACGGGGGCTCAAATAGATGGCAATTGTATTCTTAGTTCCATCATTTCCAATATATCTACTGTCTGTTCCACGTTTTGCTGCCGACGAACTTTGGCTATTAAGCACATTAAATCTAAAAAATATTTGAAAGTACTTTTTTTATCAATAACAAAAAAGTCACCCTCCCCAAAAAAATGTATTTGATGAAATTCCATCAAATATTGATTTTATTGTGAAAAAACGATATTCCTATGGGAATTTAACACGGGGGCTAAAAATAGATTTGTTTTAAACAATAATATTTTATTTGTCGACCGATTTTAAAATTCTAGCTTTTGTTTTCTTAGTTACATCATTTTCAAGCTATCTCGCCACGTTTCTGAGTCAATTTCCAGAATGTTTCGTTTTGGAAATTGACTCCCAATGTTAAATTCCCATAGGAAAATCTTTTTTTCGCAATAAAATCAATATTTCATGGAATTTCATCACACAATTTTTTTGGGGGAGGATGACTTTTTTGTTATTGATGAAAAAGTACTTACTTTTAAATATTTTTTAGATTTAATGTGTTTAATAGCCAAAAGTTTGTCAGCATCAAAACGTGGAACAGACAGTAGCAATGTTTTGGAGTCACTTTCCGCAGTGTGTCACTCCAGCTGTTTATTGGTCCTTGTGAAATTCCCATAGGAAAATTGATTTTTCTCAATAAAAGCAATATTTTATGGAATTGAATCAAATAAAAATACAATGGGGAGGGTGACTTTTGTTATTAATGAAACAGTTTACTTACATTTAAATATGTTCTAGATTTAATGTATTTAATAGCCACATGTGGATCGACAGAAGAACGTGGAACAGACAGTAAGTGTGGCTGTGAGTGGAGACTTTGTTTATGAGGTCAAACTATATGGACAGTGTAGCTCTTGGTCAACTAGCGGAATCCTCATTTCCAGCTAGGATATACAGTGGAACCTCTCTAAACCGGACATCACGAAAACATATGTGATCTTATTTTTGTCGGGTTTCTTTGTCATTTATCTCAGGTGATAATGTCTGTTCGTGATCGTATAGCACACAACTATGGCCCAGAATGATTACATGCCTGATTTACAGTGAAACCTCTCTAAACCGGACACCCTGTGGACCTCCCAGAGTGTCTCGTTCAGAGAGGTTTCACTGTATGTTGTTTTCCAGATGAGTTTCAGTGACTGTATACGCGAACATTGCAGACCTTTATCCGACTGTGCGGAAGCGCAGTCTTAACAGGGCCTATATTGTTCGGTATACGATACTTAAATTTGGTTGTGAATAGAGATATCTTCCACAAGCCTGGTTTGAACATATGCTGTTTTCCAGATGAATGCTCGGCGTTTAAATGAATGTACAGCGTACAATGGTCGCTAATATAAGGTTTGATCATGTCTAGCCGTGTGCAAACGTTTGCTGTGGCCCGAGGGAACTGTTTGACATGGCTGGACATGATCAAACGTTATTGTTACATTTCCAACAAAAAACTGATGTAATTTGAGCATTATATTCAGTATTTTCAGTACATTTATAAAATCGTCCCATTCACGTATATAATTTTCGGTATGCATATTCCGGGGCCGCGTCATGAACGTCATGAACGTCATAAAGTAGTGACGTCATGAAGGCACTTCGGCGTAGTGACGTCATGGAGGCACTTGGTTGTACGCGCGACCCCGGAATGAGCATTGCCTAAAGCCATGTGCAAACAGCACGCGCTATTTGTTTGCACATATGGGCAAACAACGGAAACCATGTAACAATATCTTATATCTTAAGCCTCAATTCTCCCGTCACAGCAATGCTTAAGGTTATTTTGTTACCGCATGTGAATCAGTTACATCTCTCCGGCCACATTCATAATTAATGTATTAGTTTCTCCCCCTTGTGACTTTCTTACAATCAAAGGCCGTCACCTGTGACGTTAGAAAACCCATGTTGCACACAGGCATTCGGCGTGTTTCGGCTTTGATCGGTATAACTCTACATATATTAACAACGCTTCTAACTTTGGTCGGACATCCAACTAAATAACATGTTTAAAATTGTAATTTTGTATGCATTCTATGTGTTTCTGCAGGATAAGATAATTCTCATTTGATCATATATGAACTTGCCACTACAATATTGACGTTAGCGCCTTAAACACATTATTTCATTTGTTATGAGACGAGGTTGTGTCCGACCTAGGAAAAGCAGCTGTAATTCGATAGACCTTGCATAATTATGTTCTAACTATACTATTTTAGTAAGATAACAATAATTCTCAAATGAACATGTGCACTTTCTACGAAAATATTCACATTAGCGTTAATAAAATCGCGGAATTTGTTATGATACGAGGCCGTGTCCGACCAAAGTTAGAAGCCGTGTTCATATATATAGAGTTATACCGATGAAAGCCGAAAAACGCCGAATGCCTGTGATGTTGCCAGCCAAAACTAATATTAACCCTTACTACGCTGAATTAAATGCTGTCGTCTGCTGGAAATGTTTTAATTTCAATATTTGTCGACAAAAACTTGGTTTTGACAGCACATGAGAATCGTCTCCACTGGAGACGATTCTCATGTGCTGTCAAAACCAGTTTTTTGTTAAGAATTAAAGTAAAAATGAAAAACAGCAGACGGCAATTTCCGTCAACAGCGTAGGAAGGGTTAAGTAGCAACACGTCTGTCATGCCGAGTTCAACTCTGAGGATCATGATATTCCATTACAGTATGGGATACCTGGTGGGCTTGCTATTGATATATATATAATACCTGTAGCATAGTTCACCAAAATTGCAAGGTATACTTATCTAGCTAAGTATACTTTGAGGGAGTAATCATTTATTTTTCCCGATAATGCATAATTATTATACACAATGTATTACATTATCACAGCCAAAATGGCTGTGATAATGTAATAAATTCAATATAATAAAAATTAATAAGTTCATCCTTAAATTGAAAACTTCTCACTCAAAGTGTACTTAGCAAGATAAGCATAATTTGCAACTGTTGATATCGAGTTTACCAGGTAAGATTTTGTAACGCGTACAATTTCCGAGCCGAGCATGATAAACTTTATATCAACATACAGTAACATGGTATTGTATTTATCAGGTAACGTTTTATACTGGTCATGATCATATGATGACCTAACGTAAATGGGCGTTGTTCATTGCAATATGAGAGGTAGAAATAAAAGTAAGTTCCAGTTTATTCATGTTGGATAGTTGGTGACCATCTTGTATTGCACACAATTATTCAATAATAAGTGGACTGTGCAATTAAAGGCAATGACGTTCTACAATATCAGTTCTTAACATGCATTATTGTTGTGGGATATGCATACAATAATATCTACAAAATCAGCATATGATAATATAACAAGAGTGCCGAAGGTCGCAATATACGCCCGTCGAGGCAAGGCCATGCAGTCAACAAGGGGAGATAACTCACAGAAAATCAATAGAGTTATTCAGCTTGGCGTAATAAACGTGTATACAGAATTTGGTTACGATCCGTCAAGTAGAACTTGAGTTCCTGTGTGGACAAAGGTATAGAGTGCGAACATTCAAATTGGCCGCCAAGGGGAGATAAGTCATGGGAATTTGTTTAATATAATCAATATGGTTATTTGTCTTGCCGTGATAAACATGTATACTGAATTTGGTTACGATCCGTCAAGTAGAACTTGCGTTATTGCGTGGACAATGATACAGAGTCAACCCTTTCAACCCTAAATAACTGGAATTAATTATGATAATTATGTTAATGTTCAAAATGGCTGTGCTAATGTAATAAATTCAGTATAATAAAATTAATAAATATATCCTTATATTGAAAATGTCTCCCTCAAAGTGCACTTAGCAAGATAAGTCTCCTTTGCAATTTTGGTGAAATAGGCTACTGGGTAGTGTCTTTTGATATCAAGTGTATCAGTCAAGGCTAGGAAACGCGTATTAGGAATTACTACCGTTTTCGAGCCGAGCCTGATAAACTTGATATCAAAACACAGTAGCATAGTATTATATGTATCAGTAGCCTATCAACCTATCAACACTTGATCAATCAGGACCAGTAGCCTATTTCATCAACATTGCAAAGCATACTTTAGTAGCAAAGTATACTTTGAGGGAGAAATTTTCAATTTTTTGAAACATTTATTAATTTTTATTATACTGAATTTATTACATTATCACAGCCATTTAATGGCTGTGATAATGTAATAAATTCAGTATAATAATTCTGCATACTTTTAATCATGAAATATATGCATTTGTTAGTTCTATATGAAATAATGGATTTCAGGAAAAATAAATGATTACTCCCTCAAAGTATACTTTGCTAGTAAAGTATACTTTGTAATGTTGATGAAATAGGCTACAGGTAACGTTGATGAAAATGACCACAGATGGCGTCGTTATCTATCGACAAAACGCAGACTTGTTTACGATGCGTCATTACACTGACGTCATTCGGTAACGTCACGTGACGACATCCGACCAATGGAACGTCAGTTTTCACTTCGTTGTAACCCGGATGTTTGTATCAGTTCAATGCCTGATGCAACACTAGGTTATCAGTCAATACGCATTGGGTCAACAGAGGGCAGGTTGCATGTACCTGATATACTCGGATAATGGACCATGTACAGTATAGAAAAATATATTATGTCCTATTACAAACATCACCAGTGTTGCATGCTGTAGCCAACATGAATACCAGCGTCCATATATACATGTGTCAGTTAAATATACATAGACAACCTCATATACATGTACACGCATACTGACTTAAAGGTACATGCTAGGAATTAAATAGTAAGTGTATAATTGTGTCACTATTCCACCAGTTCTAAAAATTACAAGTGCCCGCTATCCAGATATAATCATTTAGTAATATTTGTTAACTGCTTTATGTGACTTTCTGAGGGCAATTCTAAAGATATCGATGCATTGAGATATGACTCGTTTCGTGTCTCGAATGCTCTGACTATATCGAGTCCAAGACGTACTAGAATAACGAAACTAACTTGTTATTTGGTCTAATTCAGTAGCGGTTTTCACCAAAATTGCTAAGCATACTTATGTAGCTAAGTATACTGAGGGAGTAATCGTTTATTTTTTCCCGGAATGCATTATTTCATATGTAACTAACGACTGCATATATTTGATGATTAAAAGTATGCAGAATTATTATACTGAACGTATTACTTTATCACAGCCAAATTAATAAATTCAGTAAAATAAAAATTAATAAAATTATCCTTAAATTGAAAATTTCTCCCTCAAAGTGTACTTAGCAAGATAGGTATACTTTGCAATGTTGATGAAATAGCCTACTGAAATAACGGATGATGCATGCATATGAAACTCGTGTTCTATTACGTTATAAAGCGTTAGTTTACTTTCATGGAAGAGACTTTTGTAGCCTATTTCACTAATATTGCAAACTATACTTTTCCAGCAAAGTATACTTTGAGAGAGAAAATTTCAATTTTATGATAAATGTATTAATTTTTATTATACTGAATTGATTACATTATCACAGCCATTTTGGCTGTGATAATGTAATAAATTCAGTATAATAAGTATGCATACTTTTAAGCATCAAATATATGCAGTCGTTAGTTCTATATGAAATAGTGGATTTCGGGAAAAATAAATGATTAATCCCTCAACGTACGTATACTTTGCTAAATAAATTTACTTTGCAATTTTGATGAAATCGGCTACAGGTAGCTTAATCAAAAGAAAAGCATGTATTATGTACAATATCATGTATATATTATAACAAAGTATTATTATCGAAGTATATTCCTCTATACGAGTATTTGCTACCAATTTGACACACGTGAACAAGTGTAATACCACTGCAGCACATATTCGTTGTATATAACTGAATAAATATGAATAAATAAATAAGTGAATAACTATTCGTTGTCATACTCTGTGGATGATGTGTGTACGTGTAGCGTAAACAAAACTAGTATCACACTATTATTGTATCGGTGTGTTTTCTTTATACGAGTATACATTTCCAATTTGACACACATGCTTAATACTATTTTAAATTTACAGGCCTCGACAAATTATTATTTTTTCCACCCAGGTCAAGAAAATTATGCAAACATTATTATATGCTGTATTGCGTTTACCGTACCGTCATGAAAAGTCCCTATTTCTAAGATGCAAGTGGGGCTGTTCTGAAGTCATTTGGACTAACGAGCACGTAGCTTTTAAAATTACCAGTCGTCCAGATCGAAAATTCACTCGCCAATACGAGCGGTCGGATGGATTTGTCTAAATCATGACCAAGCTTAATAGAACTGCAGATGGTATATCGTCGATGGTTTGTGTGCGTCCTGAATCCTTGGCAATTGGAGTACCAACACTGAACATTCATCGCTGACACAATAAAATAAAATATATTATCCTGTCAACACAGTGCGTATGTGCCGTGAAACACGGTGCCGAGAAACATTTTTGTTAGTTATACTAGTTTTGCATTTTACAGCCATTTGTAGGTGTTGACGGGATAAATAGAATAGTAGGTTAGTGCCGTGAATGGGAAAGATATCTGGCAGAGCCTCGCCCATCCCGTTTCCTGAGCCTTGCTAGATATATTTTCCCATTCACGGCACTAACCTACTATTCTCTATCTATTTTCCTTATTTCTGAACCAAAGTATATGTTGTGACCACTCATTTGAACCGTCTCGGCGAGACAGTTCAAATGGTGGTCACTATATATACTTCTGATGAGAAATAAAGAAATTCTTGAGCCTTGCCAGATATTTTTTCCCATACTATTCTCTATAACAACAGCAACCAATAAAACTGAAAGTATTAAAAAACAAACATTGAAAATAGAAAAATACAATTGCTGGATATCTGGGGTCTACGGAGCCCCGCAGGGAACATGGATGTTTTCTTACTAATTCGTTTCCACGAAATAACAATTGGTTCCACAACTCGATCCCTCGAATTAATAATTCGTTCCCACGATAGAACAATTCGTTCCGTCGCATCAACAATTCGTTCTCACGAAATGACAATTCGTTCCCTCAATTGAACAATTAGTTCCCTCGAATTAACAATTCGTTCCAGTGGGAACGAATTGCTATTTCGTGGGAATGAATTGTTAAATTGTGGGAACGAATTGTTAATTTTTGGGAACGAATTGCTAAATTGAGGGAACGAATTGTTATTTCGTGGGAACTAATTAATAAAAAAAAAATTTACGTCCCCTGCGGGGCTCAAAAATGCGCAATTTGGTTAAACTTTTTTTCTCACATTACAACAATACATTCCCACTTTAACTGAAATGCGTCTATTTTAGTTCAAGTAGAAATGATTTACTAAGCCGGAAATGTTCATATTTTTCAACTCTTTCACGTTACAGAATCTCACATATCCCAGAGCTTCGTACACCGGGCGGCACTCGGCGTCGATAGTAGACACCACGGTCCAGTTCAGCGCAGTTCTATACATAAAAGGATGGTTGCCGTTCGAGGGTGAATCGACACTTTTCTGGTTCTTTTTACTGTTTCCTGCTGTCTCCTGTATGAATGCCGCATTTGTCTGCGAATACGACATGCCAAGAAAGTCGTACAGCTCAAATATCTTCTTAACACGCGTTTCGTCATCAAATCGTTCATACAAAAGGAACTTAACTCTGCCTGGATATTGCTCTGTTAACTTCTTACCGACCTCGATGTCGTATAACATTCTCCCACACAATGCCTTAGCGTCGTTTTGAAGCACGTTCATGTTACTGGTGCTCGAAACAGGAAACCAGTTGGTCCGGAAGTGAGAATTAATCACGCCACGCGGATCGCGGAATATGTGTATGACCTTCAGCCGTGGATTTGTGTCTAGCAAAGTGGCTAAGTTATCTATGGTCATTCGGAGGACTTTGGTGACACGGTGGTTGTGATTTTGGCAGATCGGAATCATTTCCTTCAAGCAGTATGCCTGGGTGTAATTGCTCGGCGATTTCCGACATTCTAGGTATGTCTTCCAACTCGGTCCTGGAACAAGTGGATATACATGTATTTACAACTGAATCATTACATTCAGGCCGTAGTAGGCGAGTGTATAATTGTATAGCAATTTCCTAATAAAGTCTATGTACTATATCTGCCACATTTCTTATGGGCCCGTGTGACACCTGTAGGCGATTTCACCAACATTGCAAAGTATTCTTATCTACTGTCTGTTTCACGAACGCTGCCCAAATTTTACGGCACAAGATTTCTTTTGATAATATTAAATTAAAGGAAAAATTAAGAATGAGCCTTCTTTTTATTTCGTGAAATTTGGTCAAATATTGATTTTATTGCGAAAAAACAATTTCCCCATGTTAAATCCCCATAGACATCTTCACGGAGTGAAGATGTCTATGGGGATTTAACATGGGGATTTTTTTTTTTAATTTTAGAAATACTGGACCTATTTTTAAAATTTAACTTTTGTTTTCTTAGTTAGATCATATTCAAGCTATCTAGCTAGGTTTCGGGGTCAATTTCCAAAAGTTTTCGTTTTTTGACCCCTCCCACACTCCTTTACCTCTTTTTCCCCCCGTGTTAAATTCCCATAGAGAAATCAATTTTTCGTAATAAAACCAATATTTGACCGAATTTCACGAAATAAAAAGAAGGCTCATTCTTAAATTTTCCTTTAATTTAATACTATCGAAAAAAATATTGTTTTTGAATTGTTTATATGGCCGTAAAATTTGGGCAGCTTTCGTGAAACAGACTATAGCAAAACATATTTTGAGGGAGTGATCATTTATTTTCCCCAAAATGCATTATTTCATATAGAACTAACGACTGCATATATTTGATGATTACAAGTATGCAGAATTAATATACTGAATTTATTACATTTTCACAACCAAAATGGCTGTGATTATGTAATCAATTTAGTATAATAAAAATTAATAATCCTTAAATTGAAAATGTCCCCTCAAATTATACTTTGCTAGATCAGTATACTTTGCAATTTTGGTGAAATAGTCTACAGATCATCATTCGATTCAATCATACTTGAGATATATGTATAACATATGTGAACATTCAATTAGTTACAGTATACTATACGGCGCATGGAGTTGCTATGTCGGCCATCTTAGTGTGTGCAAGCCAGCATCCAGTGTTACCTCTTGTGGCGTTTGACACATACAGCAAATAATATGAAATACACATAATTAAAATTGGTTCAATATCTTCCAACGACATTAACGAACATCGTCATGTGTTATTTTCATTACACTTATATACAAAGTCTGGTTTCTGAAGAGATTGTTGACCCATTGTTAATTGTTTTTAGAATCCAGTAATGGCTGTATAACAGTAAGATAAATACACAGTGCTGTCGATGCATACCTGTCTTACCATGCATACTCTATCAAATCCAGTGACATGTTATCTGAGTATAATTCCAGCACAACAATATTTACACAATTCCCTAACATTTGATTGGCCCGTAGCAAGTCTCTGTCCAACATTTATATCCCAGTAAACTCCAATGCCGAACTACTTTCCGTACCCGTCAGGCGTAGTTAAAATAATTATTAAGAAAACGGAAAATAAACACATTTTCTTGATGAATTTATTTCAAATGCTGGAATTATAAGGAATGAATGGCCTTTTTGTGGAATTTATCGGGTATATAAACTTGTAAAAGTCGCGGGAATTTTTTTTTTTTTTTTTCCAAAATTGTAATTTTTTATTGCTTCGTCCAGTGTTCCCGCGACTTTACCAAGTTTATATCCCGATAAATTCCACAAAAAGGCCATTCATTCCTATAACGTGTGCACTGACAATAAACATTGCATGAGTTTGAAAAGATTTCACATTGAACTTTATTTGGAAACTGATGGGAGAAATTCTCAGATATCTCGACTTTTGTATAGTTTTTTGGCATAATATTTAGAGCACGCTGTTGTCATGTCTTCCGAATTTTATTAGTTTCACTGCCATTCTATTTGCTGTATGTGTCAATCGCTCGAAGTGGTGAAACTACGATGTCTTGTACACACACATATGGCGGAGATGGCAACTCAGTGTACTCAATATAGTATTCAGTAACAAGAGAATAGTCGCATATTTATATTCACATATCACATCACACATATGAAGCAATTATCATTGAAGCCAATATATCTTTCTATGACCGAAGTCCTTAAGTCTGAAACAAAGTGGATATTGTTACTGAAAGCTTTGGAATCATTTCCTTCATGCCGTAGTGGGCCAGAGTGGAATTGTTTTGTCACTTTCCGACAGTCGACTGTGTGTTTTACGAAAGCTGCCCAAATTGTATGGCTATAGAAACAATGCAAAAACAATCTTCTTTTCGATAATATTAAATTGTATCAAAATTTAAGAATGAGCCTTCTTCTTGTTTGGTGAAATTTAGTCACATATTGATTTTATTACGAACAATTTATTTGCCTACAGTGTATTGGAATTTAACATGAGGAAAAACGAGATGGATGAGCTGTGGGAGGAGTCAAGTACAGAAAGAAAATTGAAATTGACTCCGAAACCTGGCTAGATAGCTTGGAAATGATCTAAAGTTAAATTTTGGTCGAGGGAGTTTGGCACAGACTTGTGTCGTTTTTGCGACACGGAAATCGATTCTTCGCAAAAACGACAAAAGTTTGGGCGAAAATACAGAGACCACCAAATGCAGCTTAACAAGTGTCACGTCTGATGCGCCATATTTCATCAAAATCCGGTACGTAATAAGGACACTATAAAAGAATACGTACTTTGAATCGGTACTTGTTGTTGTTGTTAGTACCACGTGAGCATACACCTTGACGTAGACACATTGTATACTTATAATTGACGCTTCTGAATAATTTTTATCATGCAAAATGGGATCAGGGTGTATTTTGTCTTGTAATCAAATAACAACCGATAGCAAAGTATACTTTGAGGGAGTAATCATTTATTTTTCTCGAAATGCATTATTTCATATAGAATTTCCAACTGCATATTTTTGATGATTAAAGTATGCAGAATTATTATACTGAATGTATTACATTATCACAGCCATTATGGGAATTTAACATGGGGAGTCAATTTCCAAAACTGGACTCCGAAACCTGGCGAGATAGATTGAAAATGATGTAACTAAGAAAACAAGTTAGATTTTGAAAATCGCAATGAAATCAAAATTTGATAGAATTTCATAAATTATAAATTTTTGGGGAGGGTGACTTGTTATTGATGAAAAAGTACTTACTTTAAATAGTTTTTATATTTAATGTGTTTAATAGCCAAAAGTTCGTCGGCAGCAAAACATGGAACAGACAGAAGTGTCTTTGAGGAGACGTACACGTAGAAACAAAAACATCAACGCATAATGTGGCTCATGCTTTGGTTGCGTGACAGAGAATAGTAGGTTAGTGCCGTGAATGGGAAAAAATATCCGGCAAGGCTCAAGCATTTATTTATTTCTCATCAGAAGTATATGTTGTGACCACTCATTTGAACCGTCTCGCCGAGATGGTTCAAATGAGTGGTCACAACATATATTTTGGTTCAGAAATAAGGAAAATAGATAGAGAATAGTAGGTTAGTGCCGTGAATGGGAAAAAATATCCGGCAAGGCTCAAGAACGTCTTTATTTCTCATCAGAAGTATATGTTGCGACCACTCATTTGAACCGTCTCGCCGAGATGGTTCAAATGAGTGTCACAACATATACTTTGGTTCAGAAATAAGGAAAATAGATGAGAGAATAGTAGGTTAGTGCCGTGAATGAGAAAACAATTCTGGCAAGGCTCAAGAATTTCTTTATTTCTCATCAGAAGTGGTCACAACATATACTTTGGTTCAGAAATAAGGAAAATAGATAGAGAATAGTAAGTTAGTGCCGTGAATGGGAAAAAATATCCGGCAAGGCTCAATAATTTCTTTATTTCTCATCAGAAGTATATGTAGTGAACACCATTTGAACCGTCTCGCCGAGACGGTTCAAATGAGTGGTCACAACATATACTTTGGTTCAGAAATAAGGAAAATAGATAGAGAATAGTAGGTTAGTGCCGTGAATGGGAAAAAATATCCGGCAAGGCTCAAGAATTTCTTTATTTCTCATCAGAAGTATATGTTGTGACCACTCATTTGAACCGTCTCTTCAAATGAGTGGTCACAACATATATTTTGGTTCAGAAATAAGGAAAATAGATAGAGAATAGTAGGTTAATGCCGTGAATGGGAAAAAATATCCGGCAATGCTCAATAATTTCTTTATTTCTCATCAGAAGTATATGTTGTGACCACTCATTTGAACCGTCTCGCCGAGACGGTTCAAATTAGTGGTCACAACATATATTTTGGTTCAGAAATAAGGAAAATAGATAGAGAATAGTAGGTTAGTGCCGTGAATGGGTAAAAAATATCTGGCAAGGCTCAGGAAACGGGATGGGCGAGGCACTAACCGACTATTCTATTTATCCCGTCAACACCCGTCAACACCTACAAATGGTTGTAAAATGCAAACAAAATAACACCAGCCACCGCACATATTCATACGCAGTGATTAGGTCGTATTGACAGGATATTAAAAATGTTTCACGGCACCGTGTTTCACGGCACATACGCACTGTGTTAACGGGATAAATTCGATATATGCACAACGAGACGAGTCCGAGACTGATATTCAGGTGAATATCATATATGTCCACAATCATATGACCCGAAATTGGACAATCTCATTGGTTGAAATGGTTATTCATATAATAAAAACTAATACAAACCTCCCATTCCAACCTGTGGATGCATTGCGTCAGCAATCGTGTTCCAGTGTGCTTGAAACGAACAGTTGAATATGTCACTGAGCATGCGCAGACTGTTGTCCAGTACTTTGGTGTTGTTGGTGACGCTGAATGAGAACAATTCAATTCAATTAATTGCTCGCCACAATACATTGTAATTGGCGGTGCAACAAGAGCAAAGGAAATACCAGTCATACATAGAGAATACCAGGCTAGTGTCTTTTGATATCAAGTTTATCAGGCAAGGCTAGGAAACGCGTATGAATTCCGAGGCTTGCCGAGGAATTCCTACCGTTTCCGAGCCGAGCCTGATAAACTTGATATCAAAATACACTAGTCTGGTATTCTATTTCTCAGGTAACGTTTTATGCTCGAAAAATACCACAGATGACGTCGTCATCTATGGACAGAACGAGGACTTGTTTACGTTGCGTCCTTACACTGACGTCATTCGGTAACGTCACGTGACGTCAACCGACCAATGGCACGTCAGTTTTCACTTCGCTGTAACCCGGATGTTGATATCAGGTCAATGCCTGATACAACAATCGGTCAATACAGGGTAGGTTATCTGATAAAATACAATAACATGGTCCCCAGGGTGTCCGGTTTTGGAGATGTTGCACTGTAAATCAGACATGCTAGCACTTCATGACAAATTCTAGTGTTTTGTAATAATGAAATGTCATTATAATCAGAAATACATAACATCGAAACACCTCTATGTTCAACATCCATATTTTCGCGAGTGTCCTGTTTAGAGGAGTTCCTCTGTACTTTTGGAATTTGTGGACCGATTTTCAAAATATAACTTTTGTTTTGTTAATTGCATCTTACATAGTTATCTAGTGAGGGTTCGGAGTAAATTTCCAAAATGTTTCGTGTTTTGTTTACTCCAACCCCAGCTGATCACTCATCCTTTTCCCCAATGTCAAAATAAATATATTAAAACCAATGGGGATAGTGACGTTTTGTTATTGATGAACAAATACTTACATTTAAATATTTTCTAGATTTAATTTGTTTAATAGCTAAATGTTCGTCGGCAGAAAAATGTGAGACAGGCATTAGTTAGAATCCAACAATGGAAATGTATCGGGCAATGGAAACACAGACAAGCAACCGTACCGGCAGGATGGCTTAGTGGAGTCACACAACTGGTTCGTCCCATGCAGGTATTGCCAGCGCAGCTCGTGTTTCTGCAGGGGCTCATACCAGTAGAACGTGTCATTCCGGTGGCCCAGAAGTCGCCCAATAAAGGATGAGCCGCTGCGCATGTAGCCGTTTATAAGGACGTCCGCTGGAGCTGCAACAGACCTCTCTTGTAAGCCTCAGTACTTTGTATTTCCAGTAGCCGATTTCATCAATATTGCAAAGTATACTTATCTAGCAAAGCATACTTTGAGGGAGAAATTTTCAATTTAAGAATTAATTGTTATTATACTGAATGTATTACATTATCACAGCCATTTTGGCTGTGATAATGTAATAAATTCAGTATAATAATTCTGCATACTTGTAATCATCAAATATATGCAGTGGTTAGTTCTATATGAAATAATGCATTTTGGGGAAAATAAATGATTACTCCCTATATAAGTGAACTTTGCTAGAAAAGTATACTTTGTAAGTTTGATGAAATCGGCTACTGGTCTACTAGTCGTATAGGATGGTACTTTAAAAAGGCGGTCCCGTGAATCAGATTTGAAGGAGAGACTGTGCACGTTAAAGAACCAGACGGGACTATTCTAATAAGAGCTAGGTCCCATGGGCCGGTTTCCTCAGTATCCATTTCACCCTTTCTCTCCTTTCGCCCTTTCTCGGGAGACGACATGCACGGTCATCGAGCCAGTGCCGTCGTTAAATCAAAGCATTTGCATTTACATCACGGTTCGTCCGCATGTACGAAGCGATAATCCGCGAGCTTTAGCGAGCGGAATATCGATCGTACATGCGGACCAACGTGATCTAACTGTGTTATCCGTATGTCCATGCATTGCCCATTTGCTATGTACAAAGTACAAAGTACAAAACTCTTTATTCAAACATCATGGCATGTTTGTTTGTTTGTTTGTTTGTTTGTTTGTTTGTTGGGGTTTAACGGCCTATCAACAGCTAATGTCATTTCAGGCCGGGTCAATGCATATGCAGCCTATGCTCAATAAATGTAAATCCAATAATTGTTTACAAGAAAACAGTGTTAATGTGAACTTTACAGACAATAATAACTTTGCACTTACGAACATTTCAGTCTTACGAAGTTTAGTGAAACGGCCCACTGTGCCTCACCTTTATACAGGGTCTGGCTACGTTCCTGACATGAAACCATATCCACATGCAATCATGTTCCATCGAGCACTAACTAGTACCATCATGATGGTGTCATACTTATGCTAAATAGCATGCATTGTTGCTTCCTGCTGTCATAATGTTATAACGTGGGAGAAATAAAGTAGCATTATAATTATAATATTTGTATTTCTGACTTGCCCAACTCACCACGAGATGCGAGTTCATTGGACCGTAACAGTGTACTTGTGTTTGGGGACAACAGTCGGATGGCCCAATCTGAAAATAAAAACATCGTCGTAAAAAAGTCTTCTACAGTGAAACCTCTCTAAACCGCACACTCTGGGAGGTCCCCAGGGTGTCCGGCAAAGAGATGTTTCACTGTAAATCAAGCATTTGATCATTCCGAGCTGTGTGCTAAGCGATCACGAACAGACATTATCATATGAGATAAATGACCAAGAAACTCATCGAAAATAAGATCACAGGTGTTTTCTTGATGTCCGGTTTAGAGCGGTTCCAATGTACATAGTTAACAGAACTTGGAAATTAGCGAGTATCTTCCTCTATAACTACTGCAGATGCAACAGCGACGCTGGAATTGAGGCAATGTGTCGGTTTTACGTCACGTTGCTTAGTTGAAACTAAGCAACGTGACGTCAAACCGACACATTACGCCAAATCTAACGGCAAAGATGCGCCGGATTTTATAGTTCGATAGCTTACACCAACACCTGGGCTAATCTTGCCACTATTTGAATTTATTTTTATTTCAACGTAGATCTACTTGAATATTGTGCTTGAAATCAGGGAGCTTGATTTGCTAAGTCTGAGTTGTGTTACAGCTCAGGCTCAGCTAATCAAACAGCTTGATTGAGAGCTGATATTACTCCAATATATGTTCAGAAGTGTTGACATCTGGGCAAGATTAACGCACGTGGATGTGCATTTATAAGACTGGGGCCCGTTTCACTAACGAACTAAGCAAGCACTTTTGTCACTCTGTCCGTCTATCTGTTCGTCCGTCTGTCCATCCGTCCGTACCATCCGACTGTTCGCCCGGGCACATGTTTGGGATATTAGGTGGTTGGAGGTGTGGCCTAAGACAATTTTTAAAAACGATGAATATACCACCTAATGGTGCCTGGTATAAGACTAGATGTAGAACAACAACAATTTCAACAACAACAATTTCAGACCCGTTCTATGCTGAATGCATGTGGTGCGCGTTAATCCATTCCTGTACTGGTCAACATGTTCAGGGGCAATCATATATGTGTGACACTGACTCTAACAGTGCATCTACATGTAATCAACAAATTACCCGTGTCCAGTTCAAATAAATCTAGTATGTCATTCTGTAGGTGTATAAGGTACATCCATATCTGACCATTACTCATCGACAGTCCACGTGTTCTGCTAACTTTTATTGGAATGTAAAAATAAAATCGTTGTGAATTGCTTCTTTTGTTGCTGTTTCATGTCATATGTCAGTTTATATTACAGTATAAGGTTCACTAGTTGGCAATAAATATATCCACATTTATTATATACCTACCCATGAAATACATAGTGATACGATGTAAATAAAAGTCATATGTTCTCATCGTTGAAATAAACAACTTCCGGTGAGAATACGACTACTTCCGTTATCTATATTCATATTCTGTATTTTTTTCAAAATATCCGGCCGAAACAAAATTTGTTCACTTTTTTTTGGTTTCACACAATTTTCAATAATTATTGAAAAAAAATGTTTTTTAAATTTTAAAATATTTTGTTCAAAATATCCGGTCGAAAATTTTTTTTTCCATGGAGCGGTATATAATAAATAGAATATTCATATTTTTGCAACGAATATGACATATATATGTTCATCTCGTGGTGTGAAATGTCCATATTTCACTCGTGCCTAACGGCACTCATGAAATATGGACATTTCACACCACGAGATGAACATATATGTCATATTCGTTGCAAAAATATGAATATCGTCGGAATATTGAGATATAATTTATATTCTACATCAATTTTTTTTAAAAATGAATAATATTCAACATTAGGCCTGCAATTCAGTTATTTCAGATTTCAAAAGACATAAAGGGAAATAAAATCATCATAAAAATAAAAGCACCGAGCGGAAATCGAACCCGCGCGGCACATGCCAAATCTGTAAACAACAACTAAGTTGTAACTTATGACGGACTTGTTGTGACCGTCTTAAGTTTGTTTTGTGAAACCAAATAAGCAATGACTTAAGTAGGCCATAACCTTTGTCATAAGTTATAACTTCAGTTCGAACTGATGAGCAAACTAAGATTTGTTAGTGAAACGGGCCCCTGGTTGCTACATAATATATATTATGTACAAATAATTAGCCCAGTTTCCATCCGTTATGTATCAGGGTAATTAACTCTTTGCATGCAAGCGGTCGAAAGAACAGTCAACACAAAATTGGGATATTTGTTCGTATTTCTCTCTTGGAATTTCGTTAACTTTAATGATGGGATTCATCCTTGTCAGTATCCCGATGTCCCCGGGTACAATTTATTGTTTGGTTTTCTTGTTACTTGAAAGTGGAATCCGGTTATACCCATTATACTAGTAGTAACATTAGTCTTAATGATATTACTTTTAGGGAATGGGGCTACGCGATTCTTGTGTGGCTAGGACCTGACACCAGATGAGTTTATTCTGATTTCAGGCCTGCGGGTATATTTTCTGTAAATATTCAGTTCTAGTGTGGGGATATACCGCCCTTCCATGCAAGTGAAAAATGTGATTCAACAGTGTTAACCCGGCCTAAAATGATGACCTTAGCTACATGTATGTACAGGCCGTTAAACGCCACTAAATAAATAGATAAACTGGAAGAAAACATACCGGCAACTAGATCCTGTCGGGAATATGTATGCAGGACCATAGCCATGGACTACGTTTTTACCTTGAACTCAGCATTCAGTGTAGTCATGCCTATAAAACAATGTGTATGATCACCTGGTACAAACAACAACAACAAGTACTGAAACTTCCAGAATCCATCTAATTCAAAGTACGTATTATTTCATATTGTCCTTATTACGTAACGGATTTTGATGAGATATTGCACATCAAACGCGTCTTGTTAAGCTGCATTTGGTGGTCTTGTATTTTCGCCCAAACTTCTGTCGTTTTTGCGGATAATCGATTTCCGTGTCTACTACCGAAACGGTAATCGATTCTTCGCAAAAACGACATAAATCTGTGCCGAACTCCCTGGACCACCAAATGCGGCTCATGCGGACGCATTTGCTGCCCCACATTTCATCAAAATCCGTTGCATATTAAGGAAAATATCAAATAATACTTACTTTGGAGTGGGCGACGTTGTTGTAGTTGTAAGCACTTGATCATGCACCTTGAGACTGTCTCACTTTCCAAGCATGTATGTTTCACACCTTTGAATACCTGTATGTTTGGGCATACTGATGGGCATAAATCCCTACATACGACATTGAACGCGGGTGAAACATGAAGTTGACGAGCTTGAAACGTTTTTCAAAGCTATCCAATACCCTTACCGGCAACTACATGTAGCTCCTGTCGGAAATATATATACAGGACCATAGCCATGGACTACGTGTTTATTTTGAGCGCTTCATTTAGTGTAGTTTTAACTATAATATGGCTGGAAAAGTACGTATCGGTAACTAGCGCTAGTCGGTATAGGTATAGAGGACGATGGCTATGGACTATGTCTTTTTTGTACTTTGCGCGATTCATATAGTGTAGTCATACCTACAACGTAGCTGGAAGAGAACGTACCGGTAACTTGCACCTGTCGGGAATAGCGATAAAGGAGCGTGGCCATCCCAATTGTCACACAGGCCGCCCCCACACGGATCCAAAGACTCGTCTTCATTGTCAACAGTCTGCCGAGCTGAAAGTGATTCACCACCGCCTGCCAATAGTTGTCAATTGTTTTCTTTCAATATCCTATGGGAATTTAACATGGGAGTCAATTTCCAAAACTTTTCGTTTTTTTATCCTAAAGGAAATTGACTCCGAAACATGGCGTGATAGCTTGAAAATGATTTAACTAAGAAAACAAAAGCTATATTTTGAAAATCGGTCCACAAATAAGAAACACATTTGAAAAAAATCTATTTTTAGCCCCCATAGGAAAATCGTAGGTATGGTAATTTCCAATAACCTCCGAAGGAAGTACATTTAATACACATTGTTTAAAAGTCACTCTTTTTATTAAAATTTTCTTTTAAAGTCACTTGTTATTGAAAATTTAATAAAAAGGGTGACTTTAAAACAATTTACATGAGTATAGTTCTTGAAATAAACCAGCTTGATTGACTGAGCCTGGGCTGTGCTACGACTCCGGTTCAGAAAATCAACCTGTCTGATGCGAGTTGAGATTGCCAAGAGGTGTTCAGAAACGAGGACATATTGGCAGGATTAACTTAGACGTAGCTATATAATGCGTAATGTACCAAACGTACAGCCGCTGTTTAGCATGGTGGCTCATTCCGGATATTTCGTCTCTTCGTTTCTACGCCACATAGAGACGAAAATTAAGAACCTTAATTTTCGTCTCTGCGCGACTTAGATACGAGGAACGAAATTTAACCGTGTTAATCCACGTCTTTATGTGACGTACAAACGATTCAATGCCATTGAATTGTCATAATTCTCGTCTCTATGCTATGGAGCCCCGCAGAGGACGTAGAATTCTCTTTATTATTAATTCGTTCACACGAAATAACAATTCTTTCCCTCAATGTAACAATTGGTTCCCACGAATTAACAATTCGTTCCCACGATTTAACAATTCGTTCCCACGAAATAACAATTCGTTCCCACGGGAACGAATTATTAATTCGTGGGTACGAATTGTTATATCCTATATGTACAAACGATGCAATGCAATTTGAATCGGACCAAGTTTAAACAGCATTCGAATTCGTCCGATTCAAATTTCTCTGCAGATTTAAGAGTGGGAATTGGCTCGTAGACCTTCCATACCGGGACATATAAGTCCAAAAAAGCCGAATTTTGAAGTGTTTTATGTGATATATTGTTGGTGCAAGGCGGACCGATGTGTATAATTGTGTACCGAAATGAGATACTGCTTATGTCCACTACGGTCCAGGACCTGTAATTCCCCGCAGTGTCCCGGTGCACGGGAGGCGGGAAGAAGAAATGGCGTTACTGGATAAAACCTGACACCGGTGATGCAGAGCTAAACGGGTCCCAGGTAGAACCAATCCACCCCTGGCGGCACTTGACACAAGTTGGTGCCATATAGTCGGTAAAAACACGTGCTATTTTCCTCCACGGACTTGTCACATACAGACAGCTCAAAGGCCGGCCGGTGCCAGAAGCAGGCTAGGGCAGGCAGAGAAAATTCGGCTGAGCTTGAGCTAACTCGCTGTTTTGGTGAGACTTGTTATATATGGCTTACTTTCATAAGACAGTGTGATAACCGAGTTGCATGGAAATCCTGGCCTGACGTGGCAGGGACATGAACACCTCGGCTCCCCGCGGTGTCCACGTACCCCCATATGTTAACACGTCGTCTGTCCCACTGGTGCGAACTGGCAGCAGTACAACTACATACCAGATAATAATAATAAGGCTACACGCATAGTTTGTGTTCTATAAGTGGCAGCCGGATGCACCGAGTAGTCAACTGCCCTACCGTGAGGCCAGCCAGACTCACAAGGTGCCACAATCAACCACCCAGAACACGGAGATATGAATAATAATAGCAAAAAATGCCCTAGCAACTAGTTTAAATTAGCTCAAGTCCAGCCGAAAATCGCCCACCACAAACCCACCCCAGCACCGACATACCTTTTTGCAAATCCAGAAGTAACAATCCATTGAATAAGAATAAACACAATGGAAATATAAGTTAATTTCCTACAGTCAAAATGGCCGCCGCCATTCGAGGGAACGAATTGTTAAATCATGGGAACGAATTGTTAATTCGAGGCCGAATTGTTAAATTGAGGGAACGAATTGTTATTTCAGGGAACGAATTAATAAAAACAATTTATGTCCGATGCGGGGCTCCGTACGATCCCGATTAGGCGGTTGTGTATTTTTGAGTTCAGTGCACATGGTATTTTAATAGCGATAAAATTGTCCTTGCTTAAAATTGTGTGACTATGAAATGAAATGGAGAAATAGGGCCCGTGTGTGCAATGTGACCAGCGCAGACTTTGACCAGCCTGTGCATTCACACAGTCTGATCTGAGTCTGCACTGTAATATATTGAGTCAGGGAAACAACAGTGATCCTTCCAATAAACCCGTGGTTGGCAGAACATACAAATTAACAGTTTGGCTTTATGATGATTTTCATTTGAGAATACACGGTTTTCATCAAATTATAGGAGCCTTGTTTATCAAATATGTGCGATTTCGCCCATGGGTCGTACTGAGTGTAAGCCAAATATTAGGGCAAATAGTATACGACAGCACAGTTAATATATCGTATACATTTGCGGTAAAGGTCTATCCTGTATAGTACATTTATATGTATGTTTTTACGACACAAACGTACCAGAACTATAACATTTATAAACTTCGTATAAACGAACGAATTGAATGGTATATCTATACGATATTGGTTGGAATATACGGTACGAGCAACCGTACGCTTATATTAATGCATAACGTATAGAAAACATATCGTACTGGTATCGTATGCATATATTATTGGTATTGTACGTATAGGTGACATGCAGAAAATCGCTACTAGTAAGTAAGTAAGTAAATTCTTTATTTAAGGAGGGTAACCCAATTGGCGTGCATCAATATTCCCTAGGGCCCTCTCAAACACATATTTACATATTTACAGTGAACAGGTTATGGCATGTATACAACAAGTGATGCAACCCAACTGATACCAGGGCCCGATTTCATCAAAATTTCAAAGTATACTTATATAGCAAAGTATACTTTGGGTGAATGATCATTTATTTTTCCCAAAATGCATTATTTCATATAGAACTAACCACTGCACATATTTGATGATTAAAAGTATGCATAATTATTATTATACTGAATTTATTACATTATCACAGCCAAAATGGCTGTGATAATGTAATAAATTCAGTATATTAAAAATTAATAAATATATCCTTAAATTGAAAACGTCTCCCTCAAATTTGAAATGTTGGCGACTAGTTTGTCGAAACAGCTATAAAACCGGGAACTCTCTAAACGAAGGGTCACACAATACAATTAGTCTATTATTTCGGCAAACTCAGCATATAATAACCATAAACATTTGGGAGATCATTCCTTTCCGGGAATCTCCATATTTATTAAGATTTCCCAAAACAAACGACGTCCCAATACATAGGGTTATTACGGCTGTTTAATATGTAATTTATGCACTGAATTTGTATGATACTGATGGTGATGGTGGGTCCATATAAAGACATCTACTCACATTGCATCCGTTGAACATTGAGCTGTGAATACATTTATGCTGCTCGCATTTCGAATATTTAATGGATTGCTGTTCCATATAATTGCACCAGAGTAAGACAGACTACCTTTAAATAATTCTGTTTTAGGTCTAAGAACATGCAGGGCCTCGTTTGTCACAGATCGTAGTGTTATGTTAGTGTTCTCCAGGCGTGTTGATTGCATAATAAACATTTCACTTAAATATGCGGGAACTAATCAATTTAGGGTTTTGTACATTATTTTAGCTTTCTGCAAAAATATAGTTTCATCAATACTTTAAATGTTTAATCTTGTCATTGTTGTAATTAAATCGAAATACTCGGTACTAAGAATAATTTTGCATGCACGCCTTTGCAATTTTTTGTTTTTGCTCGAATTTGATTTGATGAATTAGTCCAGATAATACAATAGTAGTCGAAATTATATAAGCTTTGTAAAATAGCAATCTATGCTCTACAGAGAGGAACTAGCTAATATTTGATAGCAACCAAAGATACGAGGAGACTTTTTTAGAAACAAAGTCAAAATGGTTATTCCAAAGCAGATTTTCATTAATGTTTAGTCCAAGAAGGATTTTATCGCTAGCAGTGACTTCCAAATTTATATAATTATATGTCATTGTTCTTCTCTGCCTGGTTGAAGTAATCATTACTATTTATTTGCTAGTATTTAAAAGCATACCATTTGTTTATCACCACAGCTTCAGTTGATTTAATGCAATTTGCAAATCAGATTCTACCTCATTAATGTTACTCTGGATATCATAAATGGTTGTGTCATCAGCATATACCTGTTGCAGACTCAGACAGCACAGCAGGTGGATCATTAATAATAATAAAAAATAATGTCGGACCTAGTATAGACCCCTTGGACACGCCGCATGTAATAAACATATCTTCTGAATTTGCACCATTAACTGAAGTTACCGGTTTTCTTTGCTTCAAGTATAGACCAGTCAGCCTATATCAATTTGTAGCCCAACCTTAACAAAATTGCAACAGAAACTATTTTACTTGCATATGTGTCTGTGAAGTGTTTATGATAACATACTAAAAGTATAGAAAAATCGAAGCAGGGGAAACAAGCTTAATTTGCATAAATCCAAGATGGTCGTCGTATACAGATATATCACGCTACTTTTGTCAAATTATCATTTGTAAATAATTTTTGGCACAATGTACAGTGCTCATATACATAGTTAAAAGTAAACACCTCTGATAATGATACCATATATGAATTGAATTGCTCTGTCATTGACATTAAAATTCAAAATGGCCGTCAAAATAGCATGTGCACGAAAAACTCGCTCATTCACAACAAATTGCAAACATAACATCTCAGGTGGAGACTCGTTATCTCAATGTGTAATATCACATATTTCATGCGTAAACTATGCTGCAAGTATTTTGAAATAGAGATAATTAGCTCTTCAAATCAATTCACTCACCTCAGTTTGATTGTCCATTTGTATTAATATGTCAGTTGGGTTATAAGTCTACTCAATAGGTCGGACTAACGGAGGTTTGTAAAGTTAGTGCATGCCACACCTCTGCATTTCCAGTGGAACATCCAAGTCCATGTTTTCTGGATGTACAACGTTTTGTATCGCACTTCAGTTTACAGCTAAACCTGATAGTCTTCAGGAGACTTTCGGAAGCAGGTGGAAAATATGTATTTCTAGGAAGTATCTTGCTTTACAACAAACCATCCCCATTCCTGTGGTGCCAGTTCACCTGTGAATCAATCCAGTTAGGTACTCCCTCATACTGTGGTATTTCGCTGCTGCTGATGTAGGTGGCAGTGCATGCACCTGTACACACGTTGTACTGCCAGGACTTTGATAGTACATTTTCTGGAGCGAAGTGTATCTAGTCCTCCTGATATAACCCCACAGTAAAATCCCACTAAGTACACTCTCACCAGCTCGCAATACACCATCCTTTGCGCTGCTATCAATGAACACTTCTGCACATGCATTTACATTTTCGTCATTCATTACTTTCGTCAGTGCATGCCCCTTGCATATACCGAAGAGCCGTGATGCAGTGTCACACCCTGTAATCTACATATGTCTGTCAGATGCCAGGACATCTAGAACCCTGTTGCCATGGAATACGGTGTAATAGAGATCCACAATCAATCACATGATTTACGTTCTCGTTTTCCATCTCAATGTTGCAACAGTTTCCCATGGCCCATATTGCATCTGCTAACGCTGTTGTTTTTGTGTCTGTCTTAGAAAACCCGCTGAATCAAATAGAGATGACGGGATACTGAACAGTTCGTATTTAAATACGTGCGACATGTCACATCCGATCCACTGAAAACTACTGTAGGTCGTTGGAAAAGCAACTGTGGATAGACATTAATTGCTTCACTGTCTACTTTTACTGAAGGTTTTGTGTTACGTGTCACTGCTTTGTGTGATCGTTTCAACGAATAATCCATTACAGTATTGCTAAATATTTTGTTTAGTACATTCGACACAGTTTATTTTGCCCTGTCGATATTTGTTGAGGAATCAGATGACACGCTTGTTTCTATATTTCGCAACAAATGATCTTCGTTGAACGGATTTCTTTCAAGAAGAAATAATGAGAATGTTTCAATGCGTGTCTTTGTAGTCTCTCGCTTTGGTTTGCTTGACCACATTCAATGTGTTGGCCACTTGTGTGATACTGATTTTTAATAGAACTCCTGTATGCCACTGTTTACTTCTGCGCATGAAAATAATAATACTAACCATTCTGCTTGCTGTGATTTTGTCATGCATTTGCCTCTAATCATATCTCAAGTTGCATTTACACTTCTTATTAAGACGGATTCAATGACGAGGTAAGCGCATATAAGCCTGCCCATTACCTGGCGCTCCTGCAAACAGCATGATATCCTGATCTGACAGTTTGATGTAGTTTGTTGTTGGTAGTCTCGGGCTTGCATCATTTGCAAATAACACATACGCTGATTTCAGATTTTGATTGTGGCCTGTGGCAGCGAAGAAGGGAAGCATTATAAGCGATAGTGTGCAAAATTAAGTTCCCTATCACATGATCGCTCTGCTTTTATAAATGTTCTTAAATATGTATATCATTTCCATATACTGAAGTCAAAGTGCTGCTATTCGATAGTCTTTGAATGACTATTTTCCTTCAGAGAAACTTGAATAAGATCACTTTTAACAAAAGACTGAACAGTAAGATTAACGGACAGAAGAACGTCGTATATTTTGCTAACTTGAGTAATGTCGCCATGGGCTTCAGCACTATAAGTATCTAGCGTGGTATGTCCAATCACTTTTCACTTCGAGCAGGTCCTTCATTTACGACGGGTTCAATTATAAAACCATTTCTGTCATATGTCCTGGCTCCGTGAGACGAGGATTGAATTCAAAGCGTTTTCTTCTAGCAAATGACCCATGACCGCTCGTGCTACTGCTTTTCCGTTCAACATTTGGCAGCAGTTCCGAGAGACCAGATCCTGTATCAGCTGATCAATACATCCGAGGAAGCTCATGATTGTGTGAAATCAGCCTAATCATAATACGATATCACGCAAACAACTGCTGGCCGTTTCATTTATAATCACGATGAGAGCCTTCCAGTACAGCGGTTAATCAGAGGTAATTACCGGATTAGCACCATATTTCAATGCATGACCACATACAAATTTCAAAATTATGTATATACACACAACATGTCACTCAAGTTCACATCGATCATTGGCATAACAATACTGATGGTTTGCCTCCAGTCTCCTGAAGTGGAAGTTTCCAAGTTATTTGACCTTGACTTTGGGGTGAGAAATGAAACTATGGATGATGACAGACATGCACACAAAGTGTCAAAACATTATTTGACCGTTTTTGTACCGTGACCTTCGGCACATGGGAGCACGACTGTGATGATGAATGATGAGAAACATGTACATGAAGTTTCAAGCCAATCTTCCATACGGTAAAGCAGTTATAGCAGAATGGAAAACATGATGGATAGTCAGACAGACGGACGAACGGACGTACGACTTTTGAATCCCTATATCCAGTGTTCGCTATGCGATGGGATAAAAATTGCTCCAGATATATTGGAGCTAATGTAAAAATGTTAACATTACAAACCATACGTTGAGAAAAAAATGCAATGTCCAAGTTTTTTTAGCATTATTTGTTATTTTAAATCTCGTGTCTTTTATAATGTTAACATCACGTATTATTGTATATGACAGAGTAGGTAAATTGGATCCATACTAAATATTGTACATTGTTTATGTTTATTGATGATTGTTGACAACCGCGAAAATCCATGACAACGCCAATAAACTTGTAAAACACGGGAATTACACTTGTATGAAAGCAACATCAGTATTATATAAACGTGATATTATCCGCAAACATGATAAATAATGTAAAATAAACACTCGTCTTTAGAAATCCATGATACGTCATCACACGGTATATTTGAAATATTTGCCTATGGTGGGCTGCAACGGTCATTCGTCTTATTGTCGAATAGACCAGTTTTAAAAGTTATTTTTATGGGATTTCCCTTATTTAGATTTTTCTAGACTTTTGATATGTTCTTTATAATGCTATCTTCAACACATGTGTAAAGAAATAAATCATGTTGCAATTATGTTGAGGTGATCATACAGGCTGACTGGACTAGTATGAATTAAAGCACATTAGTGTTTGATCACTAAATCGGTAGCAGCTAAGCTTCTGTAAGAGGATATCATGATCAACCATGTCGAATGCCTTTCGAAAATCAACCATTACACACCCAGCTAATTTTTCGTCTTTAATGCATTTAGCCATTTTTCTATCATTAGTATTAGAGCCGATTCTGTTGAGTGGTTGCGCCGAAAACCACTTAGCGATTTATGTAATAAATTGTAGTTATTTAAAAAAAATCTGACACATGTGTATTTACAAATTTATTAATTTGGATAATGTGGGTAGTATTGAGATTGGCTGATAGTTATTTGCTTAGTCATTTTTTTGCGCCGCTTTCAAATATCGGAGTTACCTTTGCATTTTTCCATACATCCGGGAATGTACCAGTAGCTATACTTTTGCTAACGATATAGAGAATAGTAGGTTAGTGCCGTGAATGGGAAAAAATATCCGGCAAGGCTCAGGAATTTCTTTATTTCTCATCAGAAGTATATGTTGTGACCACTCATTTGAACCGACCACTCATTTGAACCGTCTCGCCGAGACGGTTCAAATGAGTGGTCACAACATATACTTTGGTTCAGAAATAAGGAAAATAGATAGAGAATAGTAGGTTAGTGCCGTGAATGGGAACAAATATCTGGCAAGGCTCAGGAAATGGGATGGGCGAGGCTCTGTGGTCACAACATATACTTCTGATGAGACATAAAGAAATTCCAAATAATAACTATTGGAAATTAGTTCATTTTCGTCGTTTTTCACACCCAGTTTTTTCACCGCTCTCACACGAATTACGTGACGCTCCATATTCGTTAAATATTTTCCAAATTGTCCTCGGATTATCTTTACCAGTTTCTATTTTGCGAGTATAAGTTTCTTTTTTGTATTTTTCGATCATAGATGTTACTTTGTTTCGCAAATATTTATATGCATCATAATTTCCGTTTAATTTGCATTTATAACTGTCTTTCGTACAGTTTAAAATTTCACTTGACAACCAGTCAGATTGAATTTTCTTTTGCACCCGATGGGTTTTTAGTGGTGCATGTCTACTCACAATTTCAAAAAATAAATGTGTCCACTACTAGCATGGGATCAATGTTGCTTGATAGTAAAATAGTTTCCCATGGAAGACGTGATAACGTGATAAAATCTAGTTCATTAAATGTTTTAAATCAGCGATATGATTGGTGTGAATTCTATTGATTACAACTTCATGGTTTTCCATTACAGAAGACGCCATAATTGGTATAAATGTGGTCAATTAGTGTCGCTGTGTTTTCATGACTCGCGTAGTATCCGTTGGCTTAATTGTATGCCCAGTGATGTGATGAAATTTGACAACTCAATGTTCACTTTATTAGATTCTTAGTTAAATCTCCTAAAATTATAAAGTCTTTACCCGTGTTAAGTACATGATCAATTAATTTTTCGAATCTATCATTCCATTAAATTTTTTAGTCTGAATGATTTTCCCATATTCGGGGTTATCTCAAGCTGTATTGTGTTCGCAAATGTTGGTCTCACGGTCTGTAGGTTTCAAAGCGTTGAACATTCCTGAGTTATATTGTTAAAAGGAAACACACTTTTTCATACTTCCAATCTGGCGAATAAAACCCCTAAATGCTATTCAAACTGAACAACAAGTTATGACATGGTATGACATCGCAACGGACGGACAGATGGATAGACAGACCCTCAGATACACCGGACAAAGGATAATATATCAATAGTTACTACATTAAAATATAAATAAGTAAAGTTGACAATAAGATAGAACTACCCAACTTGAAGAAGACAATTGAACTCGTCTTAAAAATAAACTAACTCAATATGGATATGGTACGCATGACACGTGAACAAGATCTGCACTTTTTGCAAGTAATTTTCATATTTTTGAGAACAAAAACACCCCATGTTCAAAAATGGACTGGTCTGAAAATCAGTTTGTGATAATTGGATTGTTTGCAAAATTAACATATCAAAATCTATGCAAGTTACTTAGGGCACACCCGTTATCCGGAGATACGCAACTAGGGGAGGAGAACATGGAAAGGGGAACGCACAAACTAGTGGGAATTTGAAGGGTTTGTAAAATTAGCTAAAACAATATATTTTATGCATGATCAGAACAATGTGAGCTTGCAACGTTGAGGAAGAATGATTGAAGCACATGTAGCAAACATATTGAGCTCGAACGCCGTCGTAAAAGTTGAAAATTTATAAATTCAATATAGGATTTTATTTTTTTTTGTCATTTTTGTTTAAAAAATCGTCTTTCCTGCACCAATCGTATGCTTTTCAGCACTATCAGGCATACAGTTATGTTTGCTGATCATTTACACTGATACCTTGAAAGCGACAGCGACCAGGATCTTCTGAGAAAAAAATGGCGGCCGTTTTATGCACCGTGGTATAGCGCAAAATGGTGCACAAAAACTATGGGACTGGAGGACACAAATTGGGGGACGAGTGCACACAAACTGTGGAACGCGCTGCACAGAAAATGCCAATATACGTGGGTTTTAAGTTGCAAATTCACGTATGTATTTACAAAAATATTATATTTGCAGACGAGGATCCACGAATATTTACGCAGGGGCCGGTCCAAATGTGTCTGTAAGGAATTTATGCAAGTTTTTAATCAATATTCACCACAATTATGCATTGTTTTAGTAAGTTCGCTGTTCAATGCAGGCTTTCGTTTATTAATGGGCGAGCAGAGCCTCATTTCGTATTTCAATCAGTAAACCCGTTTAATACATATCACACATTAAACCATAGGTCACTCCATCATATCTGAAGCAATTGGGTATTTCAATATTTTAATTGTGTAAAATAAAATCACACTACTGTTTACACATCAACAGACAGCAA
>CM055278.1:42089628-42407379 GCA_029237695.1 Conchocele bisecta | reverse complement strand
CAATGTGATAGCAATCTCTAGTTTATGTTGCGCCTACTTTAGCATAAGGTGCAACTATAGTCGCTGCATTTTCCGTCGTTGTCGTCCGCGTCATCGTTGTCGTCCGCGTAAACAATGTCAAAAAGTTTGTACAAGTTTCTTGGCTTTCAAACGGTTGTGGAAACACATAGCTATTTGTTTTACGTCAACAAGTTTGTACAAGTTTCATCTTGATACATGTAAGCATTTGGAACACACTCATGCTGCAATTAACATGACCTTGACCGTTTTCGTGCCCATGGTCATGTTATGGTCAAATGCCTCGGCATGCGTGACACTGCTTCCATGGTGGAATTCTTGTCTTCATTAATGGTCAAACCGTACAACAGATTTGGTAGACAAATGTCACAAATAAAGCAATTATCATTCTATTGCCTATAATTGGTCACATCTGTGTACTGATTTGCCATTTTCAGGCTTTTCGATGTGCGTGTCATAACTGGATGAGGCCCGCGCAAGACGGAAGGTTCCAGTAACGAGCAGACCTGGATTTCTGTTGTCCATTGCCACACATTATGTATGTACCATTCATATACAATGTCAAAAAGTTTGTACAAGTTTCTTCAACATGATGTAACTTTTATATTCTTTACAGATTGCTTTAATATTTGGACACTTGATACACATGAGCATATGGAAGACACTCATACCGCCATTAATATGACATTGTCATTAGCCATTTTTTTCATCAAAAAGTTCTACCAGTTTCTCCATCATCATAATAATTATACCTTTAATATGTCTTGATACATGTGAGTATTTGGAACACTTATGCCCCCATTATCATGACCTTGACCTTTTTGTCTTTCAAATGGTTGTGGAAACACATAGCTATTTGTTTTACTTCAAAAAGTTTGTACAAGTTTCTTCTTGATACAAGTATAAGCATTTGAAACACACTCGTGCTGCAATGAACATGACCTTGACCTTTTTCGTGCCCATGGTCATGTTATGGTCAAATGCCTCGGCAGGCGTGACACTGCTTCCGTGGCGGAATTCTTGTCTTCATTAATGGTCAAACCGTACCACAGATTTGGCAGACAAATGTCACACAAATAAAGCAATTATCATTCTATTGCCTATAATTGGTAGTTTCAAATATATTGTTGAGATGTACTTTAGGATTGGGGCCTCATGTTTACAAACATAGTTTCATATTTCACTTTGTGGACCAACTCAGTTTGAGCCTTCACCTTGTTGATAAAAATTAAAACGGTATGGATCTCGATCAGACTGTGCAAGCCGGTTGATATCTACACTGGTCACGATATGACCAGCCCTATCACAAGTTTTCCCAATAAGTACAGCAGAACCTCTCTATACAGGGCAACCTGAATGTGTTATAATCCATTTCATGCTGTTACCCCTATATGGGGTAGGAACAAAATGAATTTTGCTATTTTTCTTATTTATATTTAATAGTATTAATGTTTGCCCACCCCCATTTGAACCGTCCTCAATGAGAACGGTTCCAAATGAGTGGGTAAAGCAACATATAAACTTTATGGTGTTTTGGACCACTAATTTGTAACCGTCTCGATGTAAATATTCTGGTTCTGAATTTTGGGATTTATTTTTTAAGGGAACTGCGGGATATCGAACCTGTTGCCAGGCCTTTAAAATGACCTTAAACTGTTTGATAAAGGCCGTTTAAAAAACGAAAGTTAAAACGAAAAAAAACAAATCAACATACCACCATTTGGGTGAGAAAAATAAGAAAAATATTTCCACATAAAAAATGGGTTCGTGATACTAAACTCCAATTGTAGCAGGTGGCATGCGCTGAACACGCCTCCCTTGGCATGGATCCGTGTTTCTGCAAAGTTAGTCGTGTAAGAATTTCCTGCATTTAATCAGTAGAATGTATCGTCCATATTACTAGCTGTGGATTGGTCAAGGCCGAGTTTGTCAACCGAAGGATGGGGAAGCGGTCAGCAGCAATGGCTGGGACGTCAACTTCCATGTCGCCGATAACACTACATATCATTATGGAGATTTGGGTAATGTTTGGCATTACCGGTAATTGTCAGTTTAAAAACACAATTATTTTATGAAACTCCAACAATTTCCAAAATATTTTTCAAAAGAATAATTTTCTCATGACACTTCACAGTATAACATTGTGATACCCTCATTTGAACCATCTTTAATGAAATGGAAAGGTGATGGTAATGCGTTCATGTCTTTATTTACTAGATTGAGTTTTTGTCACGCCTGCGTTTAAGCAGAAGGTGCGAACTAATAAGTCATCGCAATTTTACCGTTTTCGTCTTCGTCCTCAGACAGCCAATGTCAAAAAACGGTTGTACAAGTTTTCTTTCATCATGACATGACCTTTACGGATTGCTTCAATATTTGGACACTTGATAAATGTTGAGCATATGGAACACATACATACGTCCATTTAACATGACCTTGAACCTTTTTTTATCCTTTCATCATTGTTGCAGAAAAACACTTAGCCAATTTTTACAGTCAAAAGATTTGTAACCAGTTTACTTCATTATCAAATACCGTTATTTAAATATTACCTTGCTACATGTGAGCAAATTTGGAACCCACACTTATGCCCCCAATTAAATAGACCTTGACCTTTTTGACCTTAATTCACATCTTGTTTGGAAACACTTAGAGCCATTTGTTTTACATTCAAACAGTTTGTACAGGTTTTCCTTCATCCATCATATAATTTCAATATTACATTATTCAAATTGCTTCAATATCTGGACACTTTGATACATGTAAGTATTTGGAAAACACACTCATTCCAGGCCATTAACATGACCTTGACCTTTTTCGTGCCCAATGATCATGTTACGGTCTAAATCCCGGATAGGCAGGCGTGACCAACTGGCTTCCGTGGGCGGAATTTCTTGTTTTCTTCATTAACTTCCAGACTGTACAACAGAATTTGGGCAGACAAATGTCACAGCGAAATAAAAGCTAATTATCAATTCTATTTGCCTATAATTGGGTCACATCAGTGTACTTGATTTGCAATTTTCAGGCTTTTTGATATGAGTGTACATAACTGGTACGAGGCCCCCGCGCAAAGACGGAGGGTTTTCCAGTAACGAGCCAGACCTTGATTTCAGTTGTTTTCCATCATGACACAAATTAAGTAATGTACCATTCATATACCATCAACTTTAAATAATTTGCAACCAGATCTAATCAAAATCTGGCTCGCATACTTCTCATCAACCAGTATTAAAAGGTTCTTTATCAGCCAATGTGTTGCCCCCCCTTTTTTTACGAGTGGTCTCAACCCTTCCACTCACCATGGACTATAATAAATTACTGATCTATCTTGCTATAAACAGTTTGATAGGTATGTAAAAGAGTTTTGAAAGCACCTGATCAGCTAGCACACTTTTGATCAAAACTTGCTATGGGATCTAACATTTGGGTGTACCTCAAGGCTCAGCTGGTGAATCCTGCTCGGGCTCCAGCCAATCAAACTGCTTGATTGCCAGTTTGGGTATTGCCAATAGATGATTCAAAAAAAAGTGTTAGTTTAACATTTGGGGTGAGATTAATGCAGTGGCTGTTGTTGAGTACACCTCACTCGGAACAATGAAATAAAAAGCGATCTCCTAGTTTTTTTGTATTGTTGACTGCTTTTAGCAATAAGGTAGCAATCTATAGTCCGCCGCTTTTTCCATCGTTGTTCTGTCCGACTCATCATTGTTGTCCAACGGTAAACCAATGTCAAAGAAAAAGTTTGTACAAGTTTCTATTTCAACAAATGATAAAACTTTGATGACAATTTCTTTACACAGATTGCTTCAATAAAATTTGGCACACTTGATAAACACCATGAAAAAAAAAAGCATAAATGGAAGACACCCATACCGCCAAATACTAAGTGACATTGACCGTAAGCCATTTGTTTTTTGCATCAAAAAGTTCAATAACCAGTTTTATTCATCCATCAATGGATAATTATTACCTTTTAATATGTACATTTGATAAACATGTGAGCTTTTTGGAACACTTATGCCCCCATTATCATAGACCTTTGACCATTTTGACTTTTCCAAATGGTATTGTGGAAACAACATAGCTATATTTGTTTTTACGTCAAAAAGTTTTTACAACAATTTCTTCTTGATACATGTAAGCAATTTTGGAACACACTCCTGCTGTGCAATTAAACATGAACCATTGGACTTTTTCAATGCCCATGGTCATGTTGATGGTCAAACTGCCTCGGCAGGCGTGACACTGCTTCCGTGTGGCGGAATTTCTTGTCTTCATTAATGGTCAAAAAACCGTACAACAGATTTGGCAGAACAAATGTCAACACAAAATAAAGCAATTATCATTCTATTGCCTATAAGTTGGTCACACTCAGTGTACCTGATTTGCCATTTTCAGGCATTTTCGATTGTGGCGTGTTTCATAACTGGTACGAGGCCCGCGCAATACGGAGGGTTTACCAGTAACGAGCAGAACCTGATTTCTGATTGTCCATCGCCACACATTATGTATGTTACCATTCATATACAATGTCAAAAAAGTTTGTAACAAGTTTCTTCTGATACATATAGAAGCATTTTGGAACACACACATGCTGCAATAAACAATGACCTTGACCTTTTTCGTGCACCCATGGTCATCGTTATGGTCAAATGCCTCGGCATGGCGTGACACTGCTTCCATGGCGGTAATAATTCTTGTCTTCATTAATGGTTCAAACCTAGTACAACAGAGTTTGGTCAGACCAAATGGTCACACAAATAAAAGCAATTAATTCCATTCTATTGCCAATAATTGGTCACAATCTGTGTACTTGATTTGCCATTATTTTTCAGGCTTTATTTCCGATGTGCGTGTCCAAAAAAAAATAAAAAAAAAAAAAAAAAAAAAAAAAAAATAAAACTGGAACGACGGAGGCCGCAAGACAGGAGGGTTACCAGTAACCGAGCAAGACCTTGGATTTCCAGTTGACCATCGCACCACACAATTTATGTTAAATGTACCATTCATATACAAATGTCAAAAAGTTTGTACAAGTTTTCTTACAACATGTATAAACTTTTATATTGCATTTACAGATTGCATTTGAATATTTAGGATACTTGACTTGAGCACATGAGCATATGGAAAGACACTCAATACCGCCATTAATATGTGACAATGACGCCTTACACCAATATTTTTTTTGCATCCAAAAAGTTCTACCACAAGTGTCCCATCCATCATCAACAAAATAATTTTACCTTTAATATGTCTTGATATGTGAACATAATTTGGAACACTTATTAAGCCCCCATTATCCATGAACCTATTGACCCTTTTTGAGCAACCTTTCAAAAGTGGGTTGGTGCGGAAACACATAGCTAATTTTGTTTTTAACGAGCAAAACAAAAAGTGTTTTGTACAATTTCTTTTACTTCTTGATACAAGTATAATGCATTTGATAACAAACAACAACTCGATTAGCTGAGCAAATGAACATGACCGCCTTGACCTTTTTCAGCGTTCGCACCCATGGTCATGTATGGACAAATGCCTCGCAGGCGTGACCACTGCTTCCTTGGCGGAATTCCTTGTATTCAATTAAATGGGTCAAAACCGTACAAACAGATTTGGCAGACAAATTGTCACACCAAAATAAAGCAATTATCATTCTAATTGCCTAAAAATTGGTTCACATCTGTGTACTGGTTTGGCCATTTACAGGCATTTTCGATGATGCCGTGTCAGAACTGGATGAATGGCCCGCGCAAGACGGAGGGTTTCCATAGCCAACGAGCAGACCCTGGTATTTCCTGTTTGTCCATCGCCACCACAATTATGTATGTACCCAGTTCATATACAATGTTCCAAAAACGTTTGTACAAGTTTCTTCAACAATGATGTAACTTTTATTATTTCATTTACAGGATTGCTTTTAATAATTTTGGACCACTTGATACACATGAGCATATGGAAGACACTCATACCGCCAATTAATATGACATTGACCATAGCCATTTATTTTTTTCATCAAAAGGTTCTAAACCAGATTTCTTCCATCCATCATCAATAAAAATTTAATACCTTTAGTTAATTTGTCAGGATTCATGTGAGTAATTTGGAAACACTTATGCCCCCATTATCATGACCTTTGTTGATCCTTTTTGACTTTCAAATGGTTGTGGAAACACATAGCTAATTGGTTTAGTTTTTACGTCAAAAAGTTTGTACAAGAAAATTTCTTCTTGATACATGTTAAGGCAGTTTGGAACACACCTCAATTGCTGCAATTAACCATGACCTTGACCTTTTTACGTGCCCCAATGGTCATGTTTATGGTCACAAATGCCTCTGCAGGCGGTGAACAACTGCTTTCCGTTGGCGAGGAATTCTTGTCTTCATTAATGGTCAAACAAACCATACAACAGATTTGGCAAGACAAATGACAAACACGAAATAAAGCAAATTATCATTCTATTGCCTATAATTGGTCTGGTCACATCTGTGGTACTGATTTGCCATTTTCAGGCTTTTCGATGTGCGTGTTCATAACTGGACCCGAGGGCCCAGCGCAAGACGGAGGGTTTTCCAGTAACGAGCAACCTGGGACTGTTCTGTTTTCCTCATCGCCACACATTATGTATGTACAATTCATATTACAATGGTCAAAAAGTGTTTGTACACAAGTTTCCTTCAACATGATGTAAACTTTTATTATTCTTTTCAAAGATTAGCTTTTTAATTAACTTTAACTTTTAGTAGTCACACTTTGATACACATGAAGCATATGGAAGGACACTCATACCGCCATTTAAATGATGCCATTGAACCTTAGCCAATTTTTTTGCATTAAAAAAGTTTCTACCAGTTTCTCCATCAATCATAAAAAAATATTAGACTTTTTAATTTTAAATGTCATTAATAACACGGGAGCCATTTGGAACACTTATTTGCCCCCATTAATCATAGACCTTGACCTTTGAAACCTTTTTGAACTTTCAAAATGGGTTTGTGGAAACACATAGCTGTTATGATCAAAAGGTTTGTACAAGTTTCTTCTTGTTAACATGGTTAAGCATTTGGAACACAACTCATGCTGCCAATTTTAATTTTTAACATTGACCTTGACCTTTTTCGTGCCCATGGTCATGTTTATGGGTCCAAATGCCCTTCGGCAGGCGTGACACTGCTTCCGTGGCGGAATTCGTTGTCTTCATTAATGGTCAAACCGTAACAAACAGATTTGGCAGACAAATGTTCACACAAATAAAGCAATTAATCATTCTAATTGGCCCATAATTGGTCCACATCTGTGTACTGATTTGCCATTTTCAGGCTTTTCGATGTGCGTGTCATAAACTGGAACGAGGCCCGCCGCAAGACGGGTTCCAGTAACGAGCAGACCTGGAATTTCTGTTGATCCTTCGCACCCACATTAATGTTAGGTTACCATTCATAATAAACAATGTCACAAAAAGTTTGTACAAGTTTCTTCAACGATGATTATAAACTATTTTATAATTGCGTTTACAGATTGCTTTAATATTTTGGATACATGATACACATGAGCATATGGAAGACACTCATAAACCGCGATTAATTATGACATGTTGACCTTCAGCCATTTTTTTTGCATCAAAAAGTTCTACCAGTTTCCTTCATCATCATAAATAAGTAACCTTTTAATCCTTTAAATGTCCCTTGATACATGTGAGTAAATTTGGAACAACTTATGCCCCCATTAATCATGACCTGGGACTTTTTTAGACTTTCAAATGGTTTGTGGAAACACATAGCTATTTTGTTTTACGTCAACAAGTTTGTAACAAGTTTCCTTACTTGATACATGTAAGCATTTGGAACACACTTCATGCAGCAATTAAACATGACCTTGACCTTTTTTCGTGCCCATGGTCATGTTTTATGGACAAAATGGCCTCGGCAAGGCGTGAACACTGCGTTCCCCGTGGCTGGAATTCCATTGTCTACATTAACTGGTCAAAAAAAACCGTACAACCAGATTTGGCAGACAAATGTCACACAAATAAAGCAATTTAATCAATTCTATTTGCCTAGAAAATTGGTCCACATCTGTGTACTGGTATTTGCCATATTTTCAGGCTTTTCGATGTGCGTGTCCAATAGCTTGGACGAGGCCCGAAGCAAGACGGTAGGGTTCCAGTAACGAGCCAGAACCTGGAATTTTGGTTGTCCATCACCCCACACAATTATGTCTGTACCCATTCATATACAATGGTTTCCCCAAAAAGTTTGTTACAAGTTTCTTCAAGCATGATAATCGAATCTTTTAATAATATCTTTACAAGATTGCTTTAATATTCTTTTTTTTTTTTGGGCCACTTGATACACAGAGGCATATGGAAGACACTAGTACCCAGCCATTAATAATGGACAGTTGCACCTTAGCCATTTTTTTTGCATAAACAAAAAAATTCTACAGTTTCTCCATCATCATAAATAATTATACCTTTAATATGTTCTTGATACATGTTTGAGTATTTAGGAACACTTATTTTGCCCCCGATTATTATGACCTTTACCTTTTTCGGAGACTTTCAAAGGTTGGTTTTGGGGAACCACATAGCCAATTTGTTTTTTTACGTCAAAAAGTTTGTACAAGTTTCTTCTTGATAAACATGTAAACCAATATTTGGAACACACACATCGCTGCAATTAACATGAACCCTTGACCTTTTTACGTGACCCATGGTCCATGTAATGGTTCCGAAATTGCCTCGGCAGCGTGACACAGCTCTTCCGTGGCGGAATTCTTTGTCTTCATTAATGGTTAAACGCGAACAAACAGATTTTTGGCAGACAAATGTCACACAAATAAAGCAATTATTCATTCTATTGCCCATAATTGGTCACATCTAGTAGTAACTGATTTTTGCCAGTTTTCATGGCTTTTTCGATGTGCGTGTCCATAACTGGACGAGGCCCGGCCCGCCAAGACGGAAGGGTTCCAGTAACGAGTCAGTAACCTGATTTCTGTTGTCCTTATACGCCACACAATTATTAATAAGTACCATTCATATACAATGTCAAAAAAGTTTGTACAACATTTTCTTCAACATGAGATAAACTTTTATATTGCTTTTAACAGAATTGCATTTAATAATTTGGATTACGTTGATACAACATGAGCATATGGAAGACCACTCATACCGCCCATTAATATGACATTGACCTTAGCCATTTTTTTTTGCATCAAAAAGTTTTCTAAACCCAGTTTCTTCCATCATCCATCAATAAGTAAACCATTTAATATGTCTTGATACATGTGAGCTTTTGGAAACACTTTTGCCCCATTATCATGACCTTGACCCATTTTTGATATTTCAAATGGTTTGTGGAAACACATAGCTGTTTTATGTCAAAAGGTTTGTACAAGTTTTCTTCTTGATACATTGTAAGCAATTTGGATAACACACTCGTGGGCCTGAGGCAATTAAAAACATGAAACCTTGACCTTTTGCGTGCCCATAAGGTCCATGTTATGGTCAAATGCCATCGGCAGGGCGTGACACTCGCTTTCCGTGGCGGAATTCTTGTCTTCATTAATGGTCAAAAAACCGAACCAATAAATCAACAACAGATTTGGCTAGAACAAATGTCACACAAATAAATAAAGCCAATTATCATTCTAATTGCCCATAATTGGTACACATCTGTGTTAACTGATTTGCCCATTTTCAGGCTTTTCGATGTGCGTGTCAATAACTGACGAGGCCCGGCGCAAGAACGGGTTCCAGTAACGAGCAGACCTGGATTTCTTTCTGTTTGTCCCATTCGCCACACAATAATGTATGTAACCAATTCATATACAATTGTCAAAAAGTATTTGTACAAGTTTCCTTCAAACCGTACAAACAGATTTGGTAGACAAATGTCACACAAATAAAGCAATTTATCATTCCTATTAGCCTATAATTGGTCACATCTGGTTGTAACTGATTTGCCATTTCAGGCTTTTCGATGTGCGTGTCATAAACTGGACGAGGCCCGCGCAAGACGGGTTTTCCAGTAACGAGCAGACCTGGGATTTCAGTTGTCCATTTCGCCACACATGTAATTAAAGTATGTACCATTCAATATAGCAATGTCAAAAAGTTTGTACAAGTTTCTTCAAACCGTACAACAGAATTTTTAGTAACCAAAATGTCACACCCAAAATAAAGCCAATTAGCATTCTATTAGCCTATAATTGGGTCCACATCTCGGTGTACTGAATTTGCCATTTTCAGGCTTTTTCGATGTGGCGTGTCATAACTGGACGAGGTCCCGCGCAAGATTGAGGGATTTCCAGTTAATGAGCAGACCTAGTGGATTTTACTTGTTGTCCATCGCCGCACATTCATGTATGTACCATTTCATATACAATGTCAAAAAGTTTGTACACAAGTTTCTTCCAACATGATATAACTTTTATATTTCTATTTACAGAATTTGCTTTAAATTTAAATTTTGGATACTTGATACACCATGAGCATATGGAAGACAGTCACAAACCGTCCCATTTAAGAGTGACATTAAACCGTAGCCATTTTTTTTTGCACATCAAAAACAAGTTCTAAACCGTAGTTTCTCCATCATCAATAAAAATTAATTTAACATTTACCTTTAATTATTCTTTGACACACCCGGTTGGAGCATTTTGGAACACTTATGCCCCCATTATCATGACCTTGACCTTTTTGAACTTTCAAATGGGTTGTGGAAACACATAGCCTATTTGTGTTATGTCACAAAATGTTTGTAACAAGTTTCTTCTTAGTATACATTGTAAGCATTTGGAACACACTCATGCTTGCCAATTAACATGACCCTTGACCGTTTTCGTGCCCATTGGACAATGTTAATGGTCAAATGCCTCAGGTCAGGCGTGACACTGCTTCCGTGGCAGCAATTTCTTGTCTTCATTAAATGGTCAAACCGTACAACAGATTTGGCAGACACAAATGTCACACAAATAAAGCAATTAATCATTCTATTGCCTATAATTTGGTCACATCTGTGTACAGATTTGCCATTTTCCAGGCTTTTCGATAGTGCGTGTACCATAACTGGAACGAGGCCCGCGCCAAGACGGAGGTTTCCAGTAACGAGGCAAGGTAACCTGGAGTTTCAGTTTGACCATCACCACACATTATGTAATGTACCATTCATATACAATGTCAAAATGTTTGTACAAGTTTCTTCAAAATTGATGAAGAAATTTTTTATATTGCATTTACAGATTAGGCTTTTAATATTTGGACACCCTTGATACACATGAAGCATAAAAAAAAATGGACAAGACACTCATACGCCATTAATAATGACATTTGACCTTAGCCATTTTTTTATGCATCAAAAAGTTCCACCATTTAACTCCATCATCATAAATAATTATACCCTTTAAAATTATTGTATTGAAACATGTGAGGCAATTTGGTAACAATTATGGCCACCCCCAATTATCATGACCTTGACCAATTTTGACTTTCAAAAGGTTGTGGAAACACATAGCTATTTGTTTGGTTATTTTACGTCAAAAAGTTTGTACAAGTTTCTTTCTTCTTGATACATGTCAAACGATTTGGCAAACACACTCATGCTGCAATTTAAACCATGACGCCTTGACCTATTTCGTGCCCATGGTCATGTTATGGGTCACAAATGCCTCGGCAAAAGGGCGTGACACTGCTTCCGTGCGGAAATTCTTGTCTTCATTAATGGTTAAACCGTAACAACAGAATTTTGGCACAAACAAATTTCCACACAAATAAAAAAAGGCAAATTATCATTCTAATTGCCCATAAATTTGGTCACACTGTGTAACTGTTATTTGCCATTTTCCAGGCTTTTACGAATGTGGCGAGTCCGTGACATAACTGGAACGAGGCCCGGCCCCGCAAGACGGAGGGTTCCAGTTAACGAGCAGACCTGGATTATCTGTTTGTCCATCGCCACACATTATGGATATTTACCATTCCATATAAACATCAACTTATTAATATTTGCACCGATCTATCCAAAATCTAGCTAGTATAGGTTCCTTTATCAGCCTGGTTGTGGTATTACAATTGGCCCCATCCATTCCACCATGGCTGTATATACTGATCATCTTGTTATACAGTTTGATAGAATCTAGAGTTTGTGTAGGTAATCATGTGCCGATTTCATTAGCATTGCAAAGTATACTTATCTAGCAAAGTAACTTTGAGGGAGTAATCATTTATTTTTCCCAAAATGCCTTATTTCATATAGAACTAACCACTGCATATGTGATGATTAAAAGTATACATAATTATTATACTGAATGTATTACATTATCCAGCCAAAATGGCTGTGATAATGTAATAAATTCAGTATAATAAAAATTAATAAATTTATCCTTAAATTGAAAATTTCTCCCTCAAAGTATACTTTGCTTGATAAGTATACTTTGCAATGTTGGTGAAATAGGCTACTGCTGATTAGCTAGCACAGTTGTAAAACTTGATAGGGATCCAATGTTTGTGTAGCTCAGCTCCTGATCAGCTACATGTACACCATCACCTGTGCTAATCTTGCCAATATTTGTCAATTTCTTCATTTCAAAATACTGGACCTACCGGTACGTATCCGATCTCTAGTTTTTGTTGCGCCTGCTTTAGCATAAGGTGCAACTATAGTCGCCGCTTTTTCCGTCATTGTCGTCCGCATCATCGTTGTCGACCGCGTAAACAATGTCAAAAAGTTTGTACAAGTTTCTTCAATATGATATAACTTTTATATTTCTTTACAGATTGCTTCAATATTTGGACACTTGATACACATGAGCATATGGAAGACACTCATACCGCCATTAATATGACATTGACCTTAGCCATTTGTTTCCATCAAAAAGTTCTACCAGTTTCTTCATCATCATAATAATTATACCTTTAATATGTCTTGATACATGTGAGCTTTTGGATCACTTTTGCCCCCATTATCATGACCTTGACCTTTTTGACTTTCAAATGGTTGTGGAAACACATAGCTATTTGTTTTACGTCAAAAAGTTTGTACAAGTTTCTTCTTGATACATATAAGCATTTGGAACACACTCATGCTGCAATTAACATGACCTTGACCTTTTTCGTGCCATTTTCAGACTTTTCGATGTGCGTGTCATAACTGGACGAGGCCCGTGCAAGACGAAGGGTTCCAGTACGAGCAGACCTGGATTTCTGTTGTCCATCGCCACACATTATGTATGTACCATTCATATACAATGTCAAAAAGTTTGTACAAGTTTCTTCAACATGATGTAACTTTTATATTCTTTACAGATTGCTTTAATATTTAGACACTTGATACACATGAGCATATGGAAGACACTCATACCGCCATTAATATGACATTGACCATAGCCATTTTTTTGCATCAAAAAGTTCTACCAGTTTCTCCATCATAATAATTATACTTTTAATATGTCTTAATGCACGGGAGCATTTGGAACACTTATGCTCCCATTATCATGACCTTGACCTTTTTGACTTTCAAATGGTTGTGGAAACACATAGCTATTTGTTTTACGTCAAAAAGTCTGTACAAGTTTCTTCTTGATACATGTAAGCATTTGGAACACACTCATGCTGCAATTAACATGACCTTTACCTTTTTCGTGCCCATGGTCATGTTATGGTCAAATGCCTCGGCAGGCGTGACACTGCTTCCGTGGCGGAATTCTTGTCTTCATTAATGGTCAAACCGTACAACAGATTTGGCAGACAAATGTCACACAAATAAAGCAATTATCATTCTATTGCCTATAATTGGTCACATCTGTGTACTGATTTGCCATTTTCAGGCTTTTCGATGTGCGTGTCATAACTGGACGAGGCCCGCGCAAGACGGAGGGATCCAGTAATGAGCAGACCTGGATTTCTGTTGTCCATCGCCACACATTATGTATGTACCATTCATATACATCAACTTTAATATTTGCACCGATCTATCAAAATCTGGCTAGTATAGGTCTTTATCAGCCTGTGTGTTTACAATTGGCCCATCCACTCGCCATGGCTGTATATACTGATCATCTTGCTATACAGTTTGATAGAATCTGGAGTTTGTGTAGGTAATCACGTGCCGATTTCATCAGCATTGCAAAGTATACTTATCTAGCAAAGTAACTGAGGGGGTAATCATTTATTTTTCCCAAAATACTTTATTTCATATAGAACTAACCACTGCATATATGTGATGATTAAAAGTATACATAATTATTATACTGAATGTATTACATTATCACAGCCAAAATGGCTGTGATAATGTAATAAATTCAGCATAATAAAAATTAATAAATTTATCCTTAAATTGAACATTTCTCCCTCAAAGTATACTTTGCTTGATAAGTATACTTTGCAATGTTGGTGAAATAGGCTACTGCTGATTAGCTAGCACAGTTGTAAAACTTGATAGGGATCCAATGTTTGTGTAGCTCATCTCCTGATCAGCTACATGTACACCATCACCTGTGCTAATCTTGCCAATATTTGTCAATTTCTTCATTTCAAAATACTTGAATATTGTGATCAAAATATAGCAGTCTCCCATCACAACATTATAACGAAATATGGGATTCAACCCCGTTAACCCGGCCCAAAATGTGCTTACTTTACAGGCCATTAAACACCATTAAATAAATAAAATCAAGCAGCTTGATTGGCTGAGCCCAAGCTGTAATACAGCTCGGGCTCAGCCAATCAAACTGCTTGATTGCGAGTTGAGGTTGCCAATAGATGTTCAGAAACGTTGACATTTGTGCAAGATTAACGCATGCGGTTGTGTAGTACACTCGCACAATGTGATAGCAATCTCTAGCATCAAGGATATTTTTCTACCACACAAACGTTAATATGACTCCCACAGGTGTATCTCCTGATCAGCTTGCACACTCGTACAATGTGATATGAATCTTAGTTTACACTTGACAGGGTCATTGGAACAGGTCCGGCAGGTCCAGAGGACCAATCAACTTTTGACAAAAAGATATTATTTTTATTCAAATATATATACAAAAAAGACACTAATGTAATTATTAGTATTACTATTATATAAACATGAACTATGCATTTCCCATACTTGAACATGAATTTTCGGTTGTGTTTTTCGTATCGGCTAGATCTCGTTTGATAACAATATATCTTCCGAAGTACAGATTTCGAAATATTTGTTCTGCATTTTTTTCTCAATTTCAAGTTTTTGTTGTTGCCATTCAGTTGCCATTCAATCTTGAGACAGTACAACTGAGTGGTAACAACATATACTTTGGTTTGGATGGTGTGGTGGGTGGGGGGGGGACCCCTACCTTCGCCAGACCAATCTTATGATTCTGCCGACGGTGCTGCTTGGCTACAACACAATACCATTATCGAATGTCGAGGGGTATATAGTTTTCGTAATTATGTCCGTCTGTTTGTCCTTTTGTCTATTTGTCTGTCCATCTGCGTTAATGGTTTTGGATACCCATTATCTGTGTAACGTTAAGTCGGATTGACCTCAGACTTCATATACTTCCATATTTTCATTCCATACCACACTCATGCGGCCTTCATGTCCCAGGTCAAGGTCAGATTACTTAGAAATTTGCATCGGAAGATTTGCATTAAAGTTTTCCGGTACCCATTATCTCTGCAACGTTAAGTCAGATTGACGTCAAGCTTCATATACTTCATTATCATCATCCGTATTTTCATTCCATACCACACCCATGCGGCCTTCATGTACAAGGTCAAGGTCAAAATACGTAGAAAATTACGTAAGTTTTTTTTAAATATTTGCGTTAAAAGATTTTATTTGTCGGTCCAGGTGGCGGCCAGGGGTATACGTGAGCACCTGTTCACTTTCTCTAGTTTGATTTGTTTTTATACGCCCATTTGAAAAAATGTGAAAAATTGCTGTCTGTCCGTCCGTCCATCCGTCCTATTTGCGTTACATTTTCTGTTACCTATTGTCTCTGCAACCCTCGGTCCGATTGATATGCAACTTCATATACTTGTTTATCTTGATCTATATTTTCATTCTATAGCCCACATGCCCAATGTCAAGATCAAATTACTTAGAAGTTTGCATTAAAACAATTTTGACTTCCTATTATTTCTACAACCCTAAGTCCCATTGCCTTGAAACTTCATATTCCTGTTGATCACCATCTATATTTTCGTTCTATAGCCCACTGATGCGGACCACATGCCCCAGGTCAAGGTCAATTTACATAGAAATTTACGCTAAAGTTTTTAGTTATCTGTTATATCTCTGCAACCATCAGTCAGATTGGTTTGAAACTTCATATACTTTCTGTCATCATGCATATTTTCTTTCTTTAGCCACACATGCAGCCCCTGTGTTCAAGGTCAAGGTCAAATAACTTAGCAAAAGTCGGAATAGCTTGAAACTTCACAATACTTATTCTTCATCATCCATATTTCCATTCTATAGCCCATTCATATGTTCAAGGCCAAGGTCAAATGACTCTTAATTTTTGTTGCACCCAATTGCAGACATTAGCGTACGTATGTACGCCCTGGATCTACCAACTTCTCATTTTCTTGTTTGCTATCATGATTTCATGCTGTGAAACCGACTCTGGGCGAATGGACTCCTGGCTACAGACATGTACGCCGGGATGAAGTAGTCCTTAGTCGATTGCGCATTGGACATACACGACTAATGCATTCGTATATGCTCAAAGGGGTGAGCCGCGTCCATGGTGTATTCCATGCCACAGCGCATTTACTGTGCAACACATCCTACTGGACTGTATCGATTTTGCTGATATTCGAGGCAAACACTTCAATGTTACTTCATTTGCGGAGCTATTCCAGGTGGAGAACATTGAAGGTTTGCTTCATTTTCTACATGAAACTAACTTGTATCGGAAAATTTAATTTTATCATTGTATACATGTTTCTCATTTCTATAATTTTATAATTCTATACACGTTTTTCATTTATATTGTTTATCATATTAATATATTTATCTTATCTGATTGATTACCACATGTAACATACTATTTTACTATTATTTTTATTCTTCATCTACATTGCTTGGCCCTAAATGATACTCTTTTGTGTTGATGGGCCGTTAAGCACCATTCCATTCCATTCCATTCTATAGTCTGTCACTAAACTTTACATCAGAGAAATATGTTATAAATTCTATTTCATTCAAATAAAAAATTCATAATATATCACCAATACATTCCTCTAAGGCTCTACTATCATGCTGTGGCAAATCCACGACAGTCTAACCCCTGCTGATTCCAAGGTCAATGTTACATACTTAGTTTTTAACCCCTGCTGATTCCAAGGTCAATGTTACATACTTAGTTTCTTTACGAAACTTAACATCAAAGAAATATGTTATACCGTAACTTCTATTTCCTTCATCAAAAATTATTTTTATACCCCCCGCAACGAGTTGTGGGGGGGTATACTGGAGTCAGGTTGTCCGTCCGTCCGTCCGTCCGGGCAAACATCAGGGGTTTAGGAGCTTAGGGTAAGGGTTAGTTTCCTTTGAAGTTCTTTGAACTTATACCATTAGCCCATAAAACCTTTTGAAGTTTAGGGGCTAGTCCTTTGATCTTTTATATAGCAAATAGCCCATAAACCCAAAATGTTGGTACGTCCGTCCGTCCGTCCGTCCGTCCGTCCGTCCGCGTAAACTTAACATCAGAGAAATATTGTTATAACTTCTATTTCCTTCATCTAAAATGCTTGATATTTCACACATGCATTCCCCGTAAGGCTCTACTACCATGCTGTGCCAAATCCACGACCGTCCAACCCCCGCAGATCCGAAGGTCAAGGTCAAATACTTAGTCTCTTTACAAAACTTAACATCAGAGAAATATTGTTATAACTTCTATTTCCTTCATCTAAGGTGCTTAATATTTCACACATGCATTCCTGTAATGCCTCTACTTGAACCATGAGCTGTGCCAAAATCCACGACGTCCCAACCAGCCAGCAATCCGCCAAGGTCCAAGGTCAACAAATACTTAGATTCTCTTACAACAAAACTTAACAATCAGAGAAATTATTGATTATAACTTCTATTTCCTTCATCTAAAATGCTTAATATTTCACACATGCATTCCTGTAAGGCTCTACTCTACTACCATGCTGTGCCAAATCCATGACCGTCCAACCCCCGCTGATCCCAATGTCAAGGTCAAATACTCTTTACAAACTTAACATCAGAGAAATAAGTTATAGCTTCTATTTCCTTCATTGAAAATTGTTATTATTTCACTTGTGCATTCCTCTAAGGTTGTACTATCATGCTGTGACAAATCTACGACTGTCCAACCCCCGCTGATCCCAAGGTCAAGGTCACATACTTAGTCTCTTTACAAAACTTAACATCAGAGAAATATGTTATAACTTCTATTTCTTTCATTGAAAATACTTAATATTTCATATGCTGTGACAAATCCCCGCTGATCTCGAGGTCAACCTCGAGGTCAACGTCACATACATACTGTATAACCTCGAATTAACGCCCCCCCTCCTAATAAACCCACCCCCCCCCCCCCCCCAAATAAATATATTTTTTTTTTTTTTTTACCAATGACCGCCAATTTCAAACACAAATAATCCTTAAATCCTTATTTGTGTTTGAAATTGGCGGTCCTTGGTTTTTTTTCGTTTTTTTTCTTCTTTTTTTTCTTTTTGTTTTTTTACTGGCTAATAAACGCACCCCACCCCCCATAAATAAAAAAATAAAATAATAATGACCGCCAATTTCAAACACAAATAATCTTTAAATTCTTATTCGTGTTTGAAATTGGTGGTCCTTGGTAATTTTTTTTTTTTTTTTTTACTGGCTAATAAACTTGTACATATTTTAGGGGTACCTGGGCCCACACGGGGGGTATTCCGTTAGCCTCGCTTACTGACCAATCTAGTTATTTCATCCATGCATTCTTCTAAAGCTCTACTATCATGCTGTCTCAAATCCATGACCGTCCGACCCCCGCTAAACCCGAGGTCAAGGTCAAATATTTAGTCTCTTTACAAAACTTAACATCGGAGAAATTTGTTATAACTTCTATTTCCTTCTTTGAAAATTCTTAATATTTCACCCATGCATTCCTCTAAGACTCTACTATCATGCTGTGAGAAATCCACGACCGCACACCCCCCGCTGATCCCAAGGTCAAGGTCATACGTTTCATTACAAAACTTAACATCAGAGAAATATGTTATAACTTCTATTTCCTTCATCAAAATTCTTAATATTTCATGCATACATTCCTCTAAGGTTCTACTATCATGCTGTGACAAATTCACAACCATCCAACACCCGCTGATCCGAAGGTCAAGGTCACATACATAGTCTCTTTAGAAAACTAACATCGGAGAAATCGGTTGTAACTTCTATTTCTTTCATCAAACATTTTTAATATTATACGCATGAATTCCTCTAAGGATACTATTATGCTGTGACAAATCCATGACCATCTGACCCCCGCTGATCCCATGGTCAAGATCACAGGCCCACAGACTTGGAAAAAAATCTCATATTTAGGGGTACCTGGTCCCACATTGTATTCCATAAGCCTCGCTTACTGACAAATCTAGTTTTTCAACTGACCATGCCTTATATTATGACCTTTCATGCCCCCGTCTCAATTCTGTTTTATAACGTCTACATTCCTTGAAGGATTTTCGTTAAATATTTTAGTGCATCATACCACACATCCATGCTGCCCTTAATATGACCTTCACTTTTTGACCTTCACAACTTTGAACTTTTTCACACATTAAGAAGTTTGCAGGAGTTTCTCAAGTCTGTCATAACTTCTACATCCCTTGAAGGATTACTTCAATATTTCAATACATCGTACATGTGGACAAATACCACACATACATGTTGTCCTTCATATGTACCTTGACCTTTTGACCATCACAACTTTGAACTTTTTCACTCATTATAAGTTTTTACCGGAGTTTACACATAAGACTTATGCACAAATGTCACACATCCATGCTGCCCTTAACCCATTTCAGTCTAAGGAAACAATAATTTTTATTGGAAAAATTTCATTCTTTTGTTTATTTCTCCATATTATAAGTTATTGTGATTCTACACAGGCTATATGGTGTAATATTGCCCGTCTGGAGGTATGTTCACCCGAGGCGAAAGCCTCGGGTGAACATACCTGCAGACGGGCAATATTACACCATATAGCCTGTGTAGAATATCGCCTCGGGTGAACATACCTCCTGACGGGCAATATTACACCATATAGCCTGTGTAGAATCACAATAACGTATTTGTCATACCGCAGATCCTGTATTTGGCCGTATAAACATATCTCTTCTTTTGATCTTTGCGTTTTTTCAGGAAGAAAAATAATCCGAGATTCAATTTTCTACCGTCAGTCTTAATATAAAGGCGTAAATGAACAATTTTTTTTTTTATTAAACTAAAACAAACTAAATATGGAGTAAGAAATCTATTGAAAATGACTTTATGACAGTTTTTTTATATCATGTAATTTAATTTATATTCCACTGCTCTATCGATCTGCTCTCCCTTTGGCGCCTCTAGAATAATGCGACTGGTTCCCAAACATTCGCTGTCATTGCTACGCCGCAGTTTCGTGCATGGAACCCATAGTTTGTGACCTAAATATAGCCCTGTCACGAAGGCAAGCGTGTTGAGATTTGAAAAGCAATTTTCGTTATTTTGGCTAATTTTTCGCTCATATTTTGATGAGCGAAGAATATTTATGGAAAAATAAACAATAAAGACTGGTTTTGAGTGTACAATTTGTTACTTGTATTGCTCAATTCGGGGTTTTATTGTGTTTAGTGAGGAATACAATTCGCAATCGCTAGACGCTTTCAAAATGTGTCTTCATTGGACGCGAGGCGCCGGAGGGGAATCGCAATTTCTCTGTTCGACGGCCTTGGCAGGTCATATAATATATATGACCAGGCAAGCTAGCCAATCAAAAGCCGAGAAACTTATCTGCGGTATGACAAAGGTATATGTTGTTACCACTCATTTGAACCGTCTCATCGAGACGGTTCAAATGAGTGGTAGCAACATATACTTTCGAGATGAAATGAAGAAAATAGGATTTTCCCCCCTAAAAAGTTTCATACTACTATAAGTGTATCCCGTCTTTAATGAGTTAATATGAACTTTTGACCTTCACAACTGTGCTTATGAATACTTTTGGTTAATTAACAGTTTCTCCAGTCAGCCACCGTGGTAATTTGTGTGCCGACAGGCCATATATTTTCTTGTTGTATTAATGTTTTTAAATTACTTATATCTCTGCATTAATTAATTAAGATCATGGTCACTTACTAATGCTTACATTGTCTAGAGGTGACAAATAGTAGAAAATAGCACCACTTGCCACACTTGGAATATCAATGATTAGTGATTCTGTGATAATAATATAAGCTTATTCTTCATTTCAGCAGCTGTTTACTGTGACAATCACCAACATGGAGCGACGTTTCCTGTTCCAATGATTCGGCTAAATAGACTGTAACAAAGTGTTGATAGACTTGGAAAAACCCTGGAAATATTACTCGTCATGTACATTTGTTAGCTCCATTTTCTCTCAACTTCAATAGACAATTTATATCTAATTGTAACTTAAGGACCTGTTTATACCCGGTATTTAATGTATTGCTCTGGCAATATGATATATTTTAAGAAAACGAATGTTAAAAGAACAATTATCTTGTGCATAACCTCAATGACATAAAACAAATGCACACTTTCAGACCTTACATGTTAAAAGTTACTAAATGCGTCATTGCGGAACAAAATTATAATGCAGCCTGTTGCATATAATGAAGGTTTCATTCACCAAATAGTTTTGAGTCACTTCGCAGTTGATACAATGTATTGGAACACCGTTTGTTTTGTGTCGTGTGCCACAAAACAAACGGTGGCTCAATACAGTAAATTGTATCTCGAATATAGTTTCTGTAGCCGTATTGGCTACAGCAACTATATTCGAGATATAATTAGTGGAGAGATTATGGCAGTGGGACATAGAAACATATATACATGTATGTAAATCTATTGTAAACCTACTTCATCTGGTAAACACAATTTCATACTTTTTCATAGGTAGATTATAAAACAACCATTTCAACACCACATGCCTATATCCATTCCAGTTACTTAAGGATGGAGGGCTTAACTAGCATCTTGACCGATGTGCATTCCATAATTAAGAAGCTATTCAATTATGAACAGCATGGGTGGAAGTTAAGAATAATGGATCTACACTGAAAATATATTATACTTCAGTATTATGATCAAACTGGTGGCTAGAATGAGATAGGTATTAAATGTATGTTTGTATAGCATTTTTGTTGTGCTTATGACCATTGCAACTAGTGTAGACCCTAATCATCCCGTAAAGCTGGTTTGATCCGGGTTTACTATCGTTGCAATGGCAATATGAATTGTATGTTTAGTTAGTTGTACATTTTGCATTTAAGTCACCGATCATCGACAACAAAATTCACAATATAGGAAATATTTTTCTCGACATTTGTTTCAAATCTACAATACAATGCTTATGCTTCTTATATCGATCAAATACAAATCATAAGCAGAATCAATTCTAAACCAATTCCAAGTCTTCTATTATAAACAGTTTCATATGGTAACATTCGCTTTTGACCTTGGACTGAAACAGTTGATGCATATGAAATATTTATGTTCAGGCACATACTAGAAACATATCCATTTTGGTCCATTCTCTGTGCATCCTGTTGACTATATGTGACAAGCCATGACACAATTAGACGTACTGTTCTCATGTCTGATAAACTGACACACCCCTGCATTACACAGATCTACACTGTCCAACTGTTGTGTGTTCACTGTGCCAGTCAGCTGCACAACTGTATCTGATCCTGACCATATACAATGTACACTGGTTCTACCCAGTCACCTTTCGGCCTTAGCCTGGATAAAACACATCCAATGAGTCTACGTGGGTGGCAGGTGGGAGCACGCGATGGCTAATTTAACGATCGCGTTTCATCCTTACCGGAATCTCGACTGGAGACCTGGTTTGGCCCTCACATACGTCTTTGGCATTTTGTATGTGACAGTTGAATCTGGTTATACCCCTTATGTGAGTATTACGATATTCGTAATCCTATTTTAGGGGAAGGGGCCAAGTGACTTGGTGTGGTATGGACCTGGCACCAGGTCCGGTTATTCTAATTTCAGGGCTGAATATATTTGTTCTCGATGTAAATATTACGTTCTGATTTTGGGATTTTCCCCCCAATGCAGCAGGTTAAAATGGGATCGAACCCGTTTGCCCGGCCTTACATGACCTTAGCTGTTGATAGGCCGTTAAACACTAATAAACAAACAAAACAATGAGTCTACACTGATTGCAAATACAATTTACTTTTTTGTCATGGCATGTCACTTACATTAGCCAGTGTATGCAAAATGGGAAGATTATCAGTTTCGCCTGAAATGAATGCTGACCTGTATCTATGCTGTGTGAAAATGAAAGTTTACCCATTTGCAAACACAGGTTTGATGCAGAATATTTCAAGTTATGAACAATGGTAGTTTCAACAGTTAGCTTTGAATCCGCATCCTGTGCTTGATTGTATTTTAATTCCTGTTGATGTATGAACAATGGACAACATGATATTCAAATGTCTGTCATACTAATGCTGGTGATAACAAATATTGAAACCTTAAGTTACAGAGTGAGCATTCCCTTTAACAATACGGCAGTTGTCTTGTATTTTGATTTCAATCTGGGTTCATCATTCAAATATTCAACAAACGGTTTTGTTTTGAACGATAAAACATCAATTGCTGCGTAATGTTTCCATCCCACTATCTATATAACATACAATCAGAACCCGGGGAGAAATGGTCGTCTGTAACCGACATGAGGGTTGTTACAAGGAGCTTGGAGCATGGTACGATGGGGGCGAATTCTATGCACCGGCAGTGGAAGTAGGAAACATACTATCTTGCTATCTTGTGTATTTCAATGGTATTATTTTTTATCAAGAAATACTATTTTAAAATGCTACATTTCGTCTGTTACTGCAATCAGAAATAAAATGTCTCTTTATATTATGCACACAGTTCCGAGATTTTAACCAGTACATGTCTGGATCAGTCTGACAAGTGTCTACAGTATTTGCCAGACCGGTATGGCAAGCACTGTAACATGGCTGTCTTATTCCTTTACATCTCCTTTTTTTACTTTATCACTAATTTAACTAACATTCTCTTCTGGGGGCTGCACGTAAGGAAATGTAAAGAATTTAGATTGCTTCTGCTTCTGGCACGTGTACTGATGCACAATTTAAACTCATTGGAGGACACAAGATAACATCGCTTGATGTCTCAGACTTCCACTGCAGGTATCATGAATTCTCTCACACCGAACCATTCTTCAGTCTCCTTGTAACACCCCTCCTGTCGTTTCCAGAAGATCACTTCCCACTGTGTTGTGAATGCATGCTATGTATATACATGTACTGGCGTAGCAATTATCACTGTTTTGTTTGTCAAAGAAAAACGTTTGCTGGATATTTTTAATAATAAAACCACTGTGGAATTACCAAATACAAAACCACTGTAATTTTTGTCGCGCCTGCTTTAGCAGAGGCGCGACTATAGTCAGCGCTTTTTCCGTCGTCGTCCGCGTCGTCCGCGTCGTCCGCGTCATCCGGTTTTTTTGTTAGGCAAATGCGTTAAAAGTTATTGTTTTTTCACAATATCTCTTTAACCCCTTGCCACACATTGATAATATTTCACATCAATGTTTGTCTAGGGATGATGCTTCATTATGCATACCCCTACATCGAAATTTTGAAGGTCAAGGTCATTTATTTCCTTGTAATGTTCACCGGTTTTGTAACAGAAATGCGTTAAAGTTATTGTTTTTTCACAATATCTCTTTAACCCCTTGCCAGACATTGATAATATTTCATATCAATGTTTGTCATGGGATGATGCTTCATTACGCACACCCCCACATCCAAAGTCTGAAGGTCAAGGTCATTTATTTACTTGTAATGTTCACCGGTTTTGTAACAGAAATGCGTTAAAGTTATTGTTTTTTCACAATATCTCTTTAACTCCTTTCCAGACATTGATAATATTTCACATCAATGTTTGTCTATGGATGATGCTTCATTATGCACACCCCCACATCCAAATTCTGAAGGTCAAGGTAATTTATTTACTTGTAATGTTCACGGTCAAATGCCTCGGCAGGCGCGACACCGCTTCCGTGGCAGAATTCTTGTATTATGCCCCCGCCACCGATTGGTGAGGGGGGCATATAGTGTTACCAGCGTCCGTACATACGTACGTAACGTATGTACGTACGTACGTACGTCCCGAAACCTTAACGCTCGAGTAAATGGCTTATAATTTCCTCTGGTCCTCTGCCACCCTGTGACAAATCCACATTCGTCCCGCCCCCACTAAGCCCAAGGTCAAGGTCACAGACTTGGTGCGTTCAAAACCTTAACGCTCGGGTAAATGCCTTATAATTTCTGTTTCCTTGCTCGGATCTGCTTGACATTTCACACACACAGTGCTCCAATGGTCCTCTACCACCCTGTGACAAATCCACATTCGTCCCGACCCCGCTAAGCCCAGGGTCAAGGTATCAGACTTGGTGTGTTTGAAACCTTAACTCTCGGGTAAATGGCTTATAATTTCTGTTTCCTTGCTCGGATCTGCTTCACATTTCACACATGCATTGCTCCAATGGTCCTCTGCCACCCTGTGACAAATCCACATTCGTCCCGCCCCCAACTACGCCCAAGGTCAAGGTCACAGACTTGGTGCGTTCTAAACCTTAATGCTCGGGTAAATGACTTATAATTTCTGTTTCCTTGCTCGGAGCTGCTTCACATTTCACACACGCATTGCTCCAATGATCCTCTGCCACCCTGTGACAAATCCACATTCGTCCCGCCTCCGCTAAGCCCAGGGTCAAGGTCACAGACTTGGTGCGTTCAAAACCTTAACGCTCGGGTAAATGCCTTATAATTTCTGTTTCTTTCCTCGGATCTGCTTCACATTTCACACACACAGTGCTCCAATGGTCCTCTACCATCCTATGACAAATTCACATTCGTCCCGCCCCCGCTAAGCCCGGGGTCAAGGTCACAGACTTGGTGCATTTGAAACCTTAACGCTCGGGTAAATGGCTTATAATTTCTGTGTCCTTGCTCGGATCTGCTTCACATTTCACACACGCATTGCTCCAATGCTCCTCTACCGCCCTGTGACAAATCAACATTCGTCCCGCCCCCGCTAAGCCCAGGGTCAAGCTCACAGACTTGGTGCGTTTGAAACCTTAACGCTCGGGTAAATGGCTTATAATCCAATATGCCTCGTTTTCTTTGGCTGCCTGCGGGGGCATTCGTGTGCCGACAGGCCACATTTCTAGTTATTTTTCATTTTGGTGTTGTTTTCTTTGCCATCATTAGCATGCTACACATTTGGGTATCATTTTGTACATCACGCATCAATCAACACTGGTTGGTAGTTGTGCTTTTATATGCAATCAAACGTTGAATACGGATTCATACGAATATATTGTTGAAACTTCAATTCTTGTACATTACTTAACATGTTCTTCATCATCTATAGGCCAGGGCATATAACATAATACCCCAAGAAAATTAAAACACAAATGCCACTATGTCTTTTATCTCCGAACATGTTTACTTTATAACGTCAAAAAAATCGCAAATGATCGGAGGGTAGGAAATTTGTCATTTTGGGGTTGAAAGTTGCAATTTATAACAAAAATCGCGAAAAACAGGAAAAATATTATGAAAAATTACTAATTGGTCATATTATCTAATAAAGAGGTCCAAACGACTCGAAATACATGTATGTCAGTGTTAAACAAATCGCAAATGATCGGAGAGTTGGAAATTCGTCATTTTGGTGTTAAACATTTCAATTTATAACAAAAATCGCGAAAAACAGGCGTTTGGTTTGATCGATTTTCATTTACATTTTGTGGTATTTTGCAACATCTCATAGCTCAGTATCAATATTCATGCAATTGCTACAGCTAGTGCCCCTACATTCACGACACATTACAGTACATGGAAGACCGTGTTTCTTGCAGGTACAACGTAGATTTCGGCACTCTGCCTTACACGAGCACCGAATTACATTGAGAAATTTCTGTGGAGCAGGCGCTTCATCTGTTTCAATAGGGCGATTTTTGTTTCCGTTACCAAGCTGTCATCCCCAGTCCTCTGGGTATGGGGTATCTACTTTCCAGCATTTTACCTGGTGATACACCCTCAGTGTGTGATACTTTGCTGAAGCTGTCGTTGGAGGAGGGCCATTTCCTTCAACGACTGTTGTACTGGTCGCCACTTTCTGGTAAAAGCGACTTAATCTCAGTGGATTCAAGGTGTCACCCTGTTTGCCACGATATACGATCACCAGTGCCTGCTCTCCCGCATTGATGAGGTGTTGTCTGTTTGAAGCAGCACAATCATCGTTAAGCACATAGATGCACTCTCGAAATGCCTTGCTGGATTGGAATGTTTTTATAGCAACGCCCTTACCAATGTCAAATACACGAGATGTGGTATCACATCCAAGTATTGCGTGCAACACCAGGATATTATCAGTCAATTCCTTCCCCAATTTCTCTGTTGTCGCTTTAATGTTCCAAACTTTGACAGTTTTGGCAGTTTTCTTTTGTTGTGGCTTGAAGTAGATATCTCTAGATGTCTCGTATACACTGTGAAGCAGCAGAATGAGCAAGTCAGTGTCATCACCAATCACAACAGTCTCGGTCTGCCTCGAACAATTGATTGCTGTCATTACAATCAGTCTGTCAGCGTCACCGTCAGCATGGTGTGTTGTACATCCTTTTCCAGAGAGACTTGTACGGAGCATGTTCATGAATCGTTGCTTGTTGCCAGGATTCGAGAGAAAGTATTGTTTCTTGGAATTCATAACCATGCTGCCACTGAAGTTAATTGTAGCTGAAGACAAACTTGCTGTTCGCATTAGATGTACACTGTCCTTGGTGCCCGGCCCCCCTTCATACCCATCAAACACTACATCTGCTTCTCCATATTTACCAACAACATAGTTGGTGTACATGTTACACAGCTCAGTATACGTCTTTCCACGTGCCCATGGTAGTCGTTGCAACAATACTCCACCATCTAGAACATTTTGCACTTTACATGAAGGACCGGTCATTGCCGACTTGTCAAAGTCCCATAGAGTATCAGCTAAGGCAGGTTTGTTGGCTTCTCTTAACATACCACTGGAATCAAACAAAGCTGGCGCGTGAGTACATAATTCGTACGAAAACAGCGTTTCTCGTTCTTCAGCATATAACTCTACTTGTGCAATAGTCACGAGCCGTTGGAATAACAACTGTGGATCTATATGGACCTGGTCGCCATCAACAGTTACTGTGGCTTTTGTGCTCATTTGAACAGTTCGGCATTTCAATATTCACCCACTGGTTTGCCACTCATATTGGCTACAATATGCCGTCCAATTGTTTCGGCTTCATCGACGTTCATCTGTCTGTCAGAAGCAATGTCGCTTGCAATGCTCTGCAATACATCAACATTTGTTTCAAACGGATTTCTTTCTTGAAGGAAGTAGAGTATAGACATAGAATCCTTCCAGTCTCTTTCAATCCTCGCATGTGTTGCCTCCTTATGTTGTTCAATGGTTTCATATGTAACCCCGGTTAGTTGTTGCATTGTAGCGTTGACCTGAGAACACGCAGGCATGGATAATAACCATATGTTCCATTGCCTTTGTCATTCCTCGACCACGACCCACCTGTTGCTTTTACACTTCTCATAAGTACCTGCTCTATTATGAGATCAGATGATAATCCACCCCAGAATCTGTCACTTCGTCTCACTACAGGCAGACCATTCGTGAAGTGCGTATATGTACCCGGATGCGTGTTTGGCAACTCTCACATAGCTGCAAGATATAGCAACCCAGAATTTGTGTACAGATTGCGCCCCGAAGCTACCATAAATGGAATCATGTCAGCCAAATACTTCAAATGCATGTGCGTATAGCCCGTTCTCTCTGCTTTGATAAATGATAGCAATATATCTATCATACGAAGGTACTGTATCCAAAGTTTGGCCGTTTTGTTACCTTGCATGTCCTCCTTTTATTTCAATAACTTCGCCTGGACAGCACTTAGAACGTCTGAGTCCACAACATCTTTCATACATATCTGTTTTGTAACAAGTTCATCGTATAGTGTTGCAGTTTCCTGAAGCTCAACTGACACATGTTCCTCTATAACAGAATCATCGTCCAATGGATTTGGAATCAGCTCTACATTTGCTATCTCGTCAATGTTTATTCTCGGAAAGTTTGTATTTTGAACCCCAGTGGACCCATATGTTTGTATGTTTGCCTGTGACCTGTGATCATCATTGTCGACATGTAAATCAGTCTCGGAAAGCATAATCTGCTCCGATAGCTCATGGTCCCATTCATGTGAATGTGTTTCCACTACATCATCCCCATTGCGGCGTGCATACTCAGAAGTGTGCTGCTCATCATAACCAGGTAGTGTTGCATCATACACCTTCGACATAATCATGCCATGAAGTATGCCATACACCAAGATGTGTGCTCTGATTGCCCTGGAAATTGACTTGCCACTAAGTATATGGGGCACGGCGTTCTCGGCATACACGACTTTCATCAGCTCGTGTAGGCCCGATCCTGACATCAGATGACCAAGGAAACTCATTTCCACATGCAACCCACCTAGTCTCAAGACAATTCCCTTCACATCGGTACCAGGTGGTTCTTGTTTTTGCTTCAGATACTCCGGCCGTGACTTTGTGAAATTCTGCATTCCTTTGTAGCTCAAAAGGCCTTCCGCGTTTCTTCCTTTTAGTGTCTGGTTCCACAGAACTGACTCTGGTCTTTGATGTTGGGAATTGCATATTTGTTCGAAACTTGATACTGCATGTTTGGTGATAAATTCCCTCTTCAGCAATCAAATCCTTGACAAACGCTATTCTACATTTGACAGTACGAGCCCATTCGTCATTTCTCTCATCACAAATCCTATTTAACTCTGGTTTATATTCTACTGTTCTCACTTGAAACACTTCTCGTTTCTTCTTCTTTTCGTTGTCTGTGATTACTCTGCCACAAAACAAACAGTTCTCTCGGAAGTAAAACAAATCATCAGAAAGCAATACCCGCACATCTGTTGATGTTGAGGTACACGGCCTGAGAATAGTGCTGCAGTAGCCATTGCTTGTCGTAAAAGGCGACTAAACTGGTTTAACGATTGGGTTCATACTTTCCGGAACCCACTATACCGGATTTGGCCCTCATGTACATTTTTGGCTCTCATGTATGTGAGAGTTGAGTCAGGCTATGCCCCATATATAAAAGTAAGATTAGCGCTAATCCTATTACTTTTAGGGGATGGGATAAATGATGCTGGTGTGGCGAGGGCCTGGCACCAGATCAGGTTGTTCTAATTTCAGGACTGAATATATATTTTGATTGTAAATATTGAGTTCTGAAGTTGGGATTTACCCCCCTTGGACAGGTGGATATGGGACTCGACCCCGTTGACCCGTCTGCGTGTAGACTCCCTGAGGCTTGTACCTCTATGTCAGAAAAGCGGACGTTAAACCCTATTCACTCACTCACTCACTCTTGTAATTCTTGTGCTGGTTATATGTTTTTCTGCATTCTGTATGTACACTTTGACCTGCAGAAATGCGAATATCATCACACCGTTCTTTACTTATATTAAGTATAGTATCACACCCCTTTCCCCGCAGAACAACTTCTGCCTGTGAGCCATCAAAGTTCTGTTGACAAAACACACATTCGTCCATGTTGTATCTACTGAACTTGCACACACAGTTGTGTGTGTGTGTTGGGGGGGGGGGGGGGAGGAGAGGGATATGCAGTGGACATTATAATCTGGCAGATACCAACTGCCATACATTAGTATGCATATGTAGGCTAGTAAATAGTCATGTGGCATTTCAAACTATGTATTTCACAAATTGATGTTTTTTTTAATTATTTTTCACATATTTTCGTAGATTTTTTAAATTAAATTTCCAGTTTTTGCCACCAAAAATAATAATTGTCCGACTTGGTGTCTCCTGACAGAGTGACTTTAAAACAATGTGTATTAAATGTGCTTCCCTTCGGAGGTTATTGGAAAAAAATAAAAAAATATGATTATTAAAAATATTAAAATGCTGCACTATTTGTCTGGAAATAAAAATGCTACAATATGTTTCCTGAATATGAATATACTAAAAAATATGTGCTTGAATTTACAAATGCTGTATTTTTGTATACCTGAAATTGAACTTCTAAAACAAAATGACAAGGCGCGATTTGAAATAAATGTAGATTTTATTATATACCTACCCACTAGCATGAAATACATAGTTATACGATGTAAATAAAAGTCATATGTTCTCATCGATGAAATGAACAACTTCCGGTGAAAATACGACTACTTCCGCTATCTATATTCATAACGCACACCTGAAAGAAAACAGTGCAAATAGGCTGCAAATACACATTCATTACCGTATACAGTCTAAAAAACTGCTAATTTCCATGGAGCGGTATATAATAAATAGAATATTAATATTTTTGCAACGAATATGACATATGTTCATCGAGTGGTGTGAAATGTCCATATTTCACGAGTGCCTAACTTAGTCCCACTTGATATGTAAAATGTGCTGCAATCTGACATCACAGGCTTCTTTCATTTCTGAACAGTATATATTTCCTGATCAGCCTGTCTACCCATGTGGTTAACTCAAATTTTATGGCTGTCCCGCAGGCTGCCTAAGTCCATGGCAGCCATTAAATTTGGGTTACCTGATAGTAAGTCTCTGGATGTGTCGCTGAGTGATTTTCGAACACCGTGACCAGACTGCATGTATGCACAGAATTATCTCGCTCATCATTGATTGGAAATGCAATAAGTCGGGTTTTGTCGGATCACGACCATGTTTGTTAGAAATAGTTACTTTACTGATATTATGGCAAACAGTGTAGGTCCTGTTCACAAATGTTGCATGTTCGATTTTGTCAGCCGTGGGACCATTTTTTCAAAGGTGGTGAATGGATGGCTTTAAGGGGCGGTTGGAGGCCATGTTGGTCCCACCACTGACAAAACGGATCTTACAATATTTGCTACCAGCATAATCCCAGATTATCATGTTCTGAAAATCATTTTGTGATGATTGGTTGGTCCGGAAATTAACATATAAAAATACATTCCAGTTCTTTCACCCCTAAGTAAGGCGGGCGGTGTCCACAATCAATGTTAAGTTTTCGTGTTTGAGTCCATTTCTTTGTTACTGTACCACCTAGGACCACCAAACTTTCACAGCTTCATAATCAAGGGGTGCCCACCACATATCACTATCCAACATGTTACTTTTTTTTTAACTTGACCCATTTTTTCCGCGTAGTCGACTTAGCCATTTTCAATGTTAAGTTTTCGCGTTTACAATGTTAAGTTTTCGTGTTTAAGTCCATTTCTTTGGTACTGTACCACCTAGGACCACCAAACTTTCACAGCTTCATAACCAAGGGGTGCCTACCACATACAACTATCCAACATGTGACCATTTTACCTTCACCTATTATTTCTACGTAAGTGACTTAGCCATTTTCAACGTTAACTTTTTAACGTACACGTTAACTTTTTAACGTACGTCTGGTTAAAGTTTTTTGGTTTTAAAACTTTTTCGTTATACTATATCTCTGCAACTGCTTCGCCCATTACCTTGAAACTTCACATGGGTGTTTATCATCATCCATATTTTCATTCTAACCCCCAACCGTGCGGCCCCTGTGCCCAATGTCAAGGTCAAATTACTTTGAATTTTTTTGTTAATTTTTTTTTGTGTACTATATCTCTGCAACTGCTTCACCCAATACCTTGATACTTCTCATGGGTGTTTATCATCATTGTCGCACCTGCTTGCGGAAAGCGCGATCCTGTGCCCAATGTCAAGGTCAAATTACTTTGAATTTTTTTGTTAAAGTTTTTTCATGTACTATATCTCTGCAACTGCTTCACCCAATACCTTGATACTTCACATGGGTGTTTATCATCATTGTCGCACCTGCTTGCGGAAAGCGCGATCCTGTGCCCAATGTCAAGGTCAAATTACTTTGAATTTTTTTGTTAAAGTTTTTTCGTGTACTATATCTCTGCAACTGCTTCACCCAATACCTTGATACTTCACATGGGTGTTTATCATCATTGTCGCACCTGCTTGCAGAAAGCGCGATCCTGTGCCCAATGTCAAGGTCAAATTACTTTGAATTTTTTTGTTAAAGTTTTTTTGTGTACTATATCTCTGCAACTGCTTCACCCAATACCTTGATATTCACATGGGTGTTTATCATCATATTGTCGCACACCTGCTTGCGGAAAGCGCGATCCTGTGCCCTATGTCAAGTTCAAATTACTTTGAATTTTTTTGTTAAAGTTTTTTCGTGTACTATATCTCTGCAACTAATCTTCACCCAATACCTTGATACTTCACATGGGTGTTTATCATCATTGTCACACCTGCTTGCGGAAAGCGCGATATCGTCGGCATTTTGGCATACGTCCGTCCGTTCGTCCGTCCGTCCGTCCGCCTCCGGGCACACATTAGGGTACTTATGTGGCTAGCCCCACAGGGTTATGGACTTGGTAAAGGATAGGGTTGGTTACAATTAGCCACCTAAAAAATCCTTTTATGTGGCTAAAAATCGTTTTATGTGGCTAATATTTAACATGTGATAAGCCACATAAGTATAGTACTGTAAGAACGTCCGTCCGTCCGTCCGTCCGTGTGTCCGGTTAAAGTTTTTTGGTTAAACTTTTTCCATCTACTGTATCTCTTTTTTTAGTGTCCATGCCTCGCCCCAAGGCGCGACATGCAGGCCACGGCCATCTAGTCTACAAAAAGTGGGTATAATTATGTTATCCAAGTGTCTATGCTTGGAAAAAACCTGGCCTTCGTGGCTTTGCCTCGTTTCTTGTTTTTTAACTTGACCCATTTTTTCCGCGCAGTCGACTTAGCCATTTTCAATGTTAAGTTTTCGCGTTTGCAATGTTAAGTTTTCGTGTTTAAGTCCACTTCTATGGTACTGTACCACCTAGGACCACCAAACTTTCACAGCTTCATAACCAAGGGGTGCCTACCACATAAAACTATCCAACATGTGACCATTTTTTTACCTTCACCTATTATTTCTACGTAATTGACTTAGCCATTTTCAACATTAACTTTTTAACGTACGTCTGGTTAAAGTTTTTTGCTTAACTTTTTCGTTATACTATATCTCTGCAACTGCTTCGCCCATTGCCTTGAAACTTCACATGGGTGTTTATCATCATCCATATTTTCATTCTACCCCCCAACCGTGCTGCCCCTGTGCCCAATGTCAAGGTCAAATTACTTTGAATTCTTTTGTTAAAGTTTTTTCGTGTACTATATCTCTGCAACTGCTTCACCCAATACCTTGATACTTCACATGGGTGTTTATCATCATTGTCGCACCCGCTTGCGGAAAGCGGGATATCGTCGGCATTTTGGCATATGTCCGTCCGTACGTCCGTACGTCCGTGTGCCTGGTTAAAGTTTTTTCGTTAAAGTTTTTCCATCTACTATATCTACTTTTTTAGTGTCCATGCCTCGCCCCAAGGCGCGACATGCAGGCCACGGCCATCTAGTCTACAAAAAGTGCGTATAATTATGTTATCCAAGTGTCTATGCTTGGAAAAAACCTGGCCTTCGTGGCTTTGCCTCGTTTCTTGTTCATTTTGGTGTTGTTTTTGTCGCGCCTGCTTTAGCAGAGGCGCGACTATAGTCTGCGCTTTTTCCGTCATCGTCGTCCGTGTCGTCCGCGTCGTCCGTTTTTTTTGTAAGGCAAATACGTTAAAGTTATTGTTTTTTCACAATATCTCTTTAACCCCTTGCCAGACTTTGATAATATTTCACATCAATGTTTGTCATGGGATGATGCTTCATTACGCACACCCCCACATCCAAATTCTGAAGGTCAAGGTCATATATTTACTTGTAATGTTCACCGGTTTTGTAACAGAAATGCGTTAAAGTTATTGTTTTTTCACAATATCTCTTTAACCCCTTGCCAGACTTCATTACGCACACCCCCACATCCAAATTCTGAAGGTCAAGGTCATTTATTTACTTGTAATGTTCACGGTCAAATGCCTCGGCAGGCGCGACACCGCTTCCGTGGCGGAATTCTTGTCTTTGCCATCATTAGCATGCTACATATTTGGGTATCATTTTGTACATCACGCATCAATCAACACTGGTTGGTAGTTGTGCTTTTATATGCAATCAAACATTGAATACGGATTCATACAAATATATTGTTGAAACTTCAATTCTTGTACATTACTTAACATGTTCTTCATCATCTAACAAATGAAATCAAATTAAAAATATAATTAAAAAATATGAATTGTTTTAAAGTCGCTCTTTTTATTAAATTTTCTACCACAGGTGGTCGAAAATTTAATAAAAAGAGTGACTTTAAAACAATGTGTATTAAATGTGCTTCCCTTCGGAGGTTATTGGAAAAAAATAAAAAAATGTGATTATTAAAAATATTAAAATGCTGCACTATTTGTCTGGAAATAAAAATGCTACAATATGTTTCCTGAAATGCTGCACTATTTGTCTGGAAATAAAAATGCTACAATATGTTTCCTGAATATGAATATACTAAAAAATATGTGCTTGAATTTACAAATGTTGTATTTTTGTATGCCTGAAATTGAACTTCTAAAACAAAATGACAAGGCGCGATTTGAAACAAATGTAGATTTTATTATATACCTACCCATGAAATACATAGTTATACGATGTAAATAAAAGTCATATGTTCTCATCGATATGTTCTCGTACGACTACTTCCGTTATCTATATTCATAACGCGCACCTGAAAGAAAACAGCGCAAATAGGCTGCAAATACACATTCATTACCGTATACAGTCTAAAAAACTGCTAATTTCCATGGAGCGGTATATAATAAATAGAATATTAATATTTTTGCAACAAATTTCTCGTGGTGTGAAACGTCCATATTTCACTCGTGCCTAACGGCAGTCGTGAAATATGGAAATTTCACACCACTCGATGAACATATATATATGCTGCAATCTGACATCACAGGCTTCTTTCATTTCTGAACCATGTGGTTAACTCGAATTTTATGGCTGTCCCGCAGGCTGCCTAAGTCCATGGCAGCCATTAAGTTTGGGTTACCTGATAGTAATTCTCTGGATGTGTTGCCGAGTGATTTTCGAACACCGTGACCAGACTGCATGTATGCACAGAATTATCTCGGTCATCATTGATTGGAAATGCAATAAGTCAGGTAATATTTATTTTCCCCGTAATAGGTTTGTGGTGGGTCGGGGCCATCCCCCACAAACCGTACATAATATACATGCAATAATAATAATTTTCAATAAAAACTTGCCCATGGTATTAAAATAAAACAGTAATACTTAATAAGTCGGGTTTTGTCAGGTCGCAACCAATGTTTGTTAGAAATAGTTACTTTACTGATATTATGGCAAACAGTGTAGGTCCTGTTCACAAATGTTGCATGTTCGATTTTGTCAGCCGTGGGACCATTTTTTCAAAGGTGGTGAATGGATGGCTTTAAGGGGCGGTTGGAGGCCATGTTGGTCCCACCACTGACAAAACAGATCTCACAACATTTGCTACCAGCATAATCCCAGATTAGCATGTTCAGGGTCCGTTAGATCAGGGTATACGCTGTTTGCCATTTGCGGAATTTATTGGTTTTGTCACATTACTTTAACTCTTTGAACACCACAGACCTGTATAGTGGTGTTGCAAATAGTGTAGATCCAGATGAGTCGGCTCGTGACGAGCCGTCTCATCAGGATCTGCACTTTTTGCAAGTAATATCACATTTTTGAGAACAAAAACACCCCCTTTTGAATAATGGATTAGTCTGATGATTGGATTGGTCCGGAAATTAACATATAAAAATACATTCCAGTTGCTTAGGTGTGAAACCAGCTACAGGATATACGTGTCTATAAGTGTTGCAAATGTCACCAGGTCTCTTGTCTGTAACATTTTTGGTTATAATTCGTGTTCGGTGACTCAATTCAATATACTCTACCTTGGTTCATTTTGGATTGCTACAAATACAAAGTACTCAATCATATATGTATTATATGTTGGGGTTCTGTGATTTTAATGTTCTTTTGCATTTTTCCTTAGCATTCTAAGCAATTTTTAAGATCATTCCTCGGAAAAAGGACCTTATGAAAAAAAATTGAAACCATCCGAGCTGAAAATGAGCTATGCTGGTTTCAATTTTAAAATTTCATAAGGTTCCTTTTCTTGTGAACTGACACCAGACAGTTCCTGGGGAAAGGTACCTTATGAAAAAATGTTGAAACCAGCCCAGCTCAAAATGAGCTATGCTGGTTTCAATTTTAAAATTTCATAAGGTTCGTTTTCTCGTGAACTGACACCATACAGTTCCTGGGAAAAGGTACCTTATGAAAAAAAATATGTAGACCAGCCTAGCTCAAAATGAGCTATGCTGGTTTCAATTTTAAAATTTCATAAGGTTCCTTTTCTCGTGAACCGACACAAGATCATTCCTGGGAAAAGAAACCTTATGAAAAAAAATATTGAAACCAGCCTAGCTCAAAATGAGCTATGCTGGTTTCAATTTTAAGATTTCATCAGGTTCGTTTTCTCCTGAACCGACACATTCCTGGGAAAAGGGGACCTTATGAAAAAAAATATGAAACCAGCTAGCTCAAAATGGCTATGCTGGTTTCAATTTTAAAAATTTCATAAGGTCGTTTTCTCGTGAACAGGACACCATACAGTTCTGGGGAAAAAGGTTACTTAATGAAAAAATATGTAAACCAGCCTAGCTCAAAATGAGCTATGCTTGTTTCAATTTTAAAATTTCATAAGGTTGGTTTTCTCCTGAACCGACACAAGATCATTCCTGGGAAAAGAGACCTTATGAATAAAATATTGAAACCAGCCTAGCTCATTTTCAGCTATGCTGGTTTCAATTTTAAAATTTCATAAGGTTCCTTTTTTCGTGAACCGACACGATCATTCCTGGGAAAAGGGACCTTATGAAAAAAATATTGAAACCAGCCTAGCTCAAAATGAGCTATGCTGGTTTCAATTTGAAAATTTCATAGGGTTCGTTTTCTTCGTGAACAGACACCAATACAGTTCCTGGGAAAAGGTACCATTATGAAAAAAATTATGTAAACTAGCCAATAAAATGCAAACTTATCTGTTTTCAATTTGAAAATTTTTCATAAGGTTCGTTTCCTTCCTGAACCGACCACAAGATCATTCCTGGGAAAAGGGCACCTTACGAAAAAAAAATATTAAAACCAGCCTAGCTTTTCAAAATGAGCTATGGGGCTGGTTTCAATTTAAAAATTTCATAAGGTTCCTTTTCTCGTGAACCGACACAAGATCATTCCTGGGAAAAGGTACCCTTATGAAAAAAAAATATGTAAACCAGGCCTAGCTCAAAATGAGCTATGCTGGTTTCAATTTTTGAAAATTTTCATAAGGTTCGATTTCTCGTGAACCAAGACCACACAGTTCCGGGAAAAGGGACCTTTAAAAAAAAATAAAAAAAAATAAAACCCAGCTAGCTCAAAATGAGCTATGCTGGTTTCAATTTTAAAATTTCCCCATAAGGTTCGTTTTCCGCCTGAACCGACACAAGATCATTCCTGGGAAAAGGGACCTTACAAAACAAAATATTGAAACCAGCTTAGCTCAAAATGAGCTATGCTGGTTTCAATTTAAAATTTCATAAGGTTTCCTTTTCTCGTGAACCGACACTATCATTTCCTGGGAAAAGGTACCTTTATTAAAAAAAAATATGTAAACCAGCTTAGCTCAAAATGAGCTATGCTGGTTTCAATTTGAAAATTTCATAAGGTTCGTTTTCTCCTGAACCGACACAAGATCATTCCTGGGAAAAGGACCTATGAAAAAAAATATTGAAACCAGCCTAGCTCAAAATGAGCTATGCTGGTTTCAATTTAAAAATTTCATAGGGTTCGTTTTCTCGTGAACAGACACCATACAGTTTTCCTGGAAAAGTTACCTTTAAAAAAAAATATGTAAACTAGCCTAGCTCAAAATGAACTATGCTGGTTTCAATTTGAAAATTTCATAAGGTTCGTTTTCTCCTGAACCGACACAAGATCATTCCTGGGAAAAGGCACCTTAACAAAAAAAATAAAATTGAAACCCACCTAGCTCAAAATGACTATCTGGTTTTCCAATTTAAAATTTCATAAGTTCCTTTTCCTCGTGAACCGACACAAATTCATTTCCTGGGAAAAGGAACCTTAATAAAAAAAAATATGTAAACCAGCCTAGCTCAAAATGACTAGCTTGTTTCAATTTGAAAATTTTCATAAGGTTCGTTTTCTCCTGAACCGACACAAGATCCCCATTCCCTGGAAATAAAAAGGGACCTTATGAAAAAAAATATTGAAACCAGCCTAGCTCAAAATGAGCTATGCAGGTTTAAATTCAATTTTAAAAATTCATAAGGTTTTCGTTTTCCTCCTGAAACCGACAAGATCATTCCTGGGAAAAGGGACCTTATGACAAAAAAATATTGAAACCAGCCTAGCTCAAAATGAGCTATGCTGGTTTCAATTTGAAAAAAAATTTCATAAGTTCATTTTTCTCCTGAACCGACCACAAGATCATTTCCGGGAAAAGGGACCTTATAAAAAAATATTGAAACCACCTAGCTCAAAATGAAGCTATGCTGGTTTCCAATTTGAAAATTTCATAAGGTTCGTTTTCTCCTGAACCCGACAAGATCATTCCTGGGAAAAGGACCCTTAATGAAAAAAATATTGAAACCACCCCTACTCAAAATGAGCTAGCTGGTTTCAATTTGAAAATTTCATAAGTTCGTTTTCAAATCCCTGAGCCGACACAAGAAACATTCCTGGGAAAAGGGACCTTAATGAAAAAAAAATATTGAAACCAGCCTAGCTCAAAAATGACTATGCTGGTTTCAATTTTTAAAATTTCATAGGGTTCGTTTTCTCGTGACAGACACCATACAGTTCCTGGGAAAAGGTTACCTTATGAAAAAAATATGTAAAACTAGGCCTAGCTCAAATGAACTATGCTGGTTTCAATTTGAAAATTTTCATAAGGTTCGTTTTCTCGTGAACCAACCACACAAAATCATTCCTGGGAAAAGGGACCTTATGAAAAAAAAAATATTGAAACCACCCTATCTCAAAATGAGCTATGCTGGTTTTTCAATTTTAAAATTTCATAAGGTTCGTTTTTCTCGTGAACAACCATACAGTTTCCTGGGAAAAGGTACCTAGAAAAAAAAATATTAAACCAGCCTCTCAAAATGAGCTTATGCTGTTTTTCAATTTTAAAAATTTTACAAAGGTTCGTTTTCCTCCTGAAAACCGACACAAGATCATTCCTGGGAAAAGGGACCTTACGAAAAAAAATATTGAAACCAGCTTAGCTCAAAATGAGCTATGCTGGTTTCAATTTAAAATTTCATAAGGTTCCTTTTCTCGTGAACCGACACAAGATCATTCCTGGGAAAAGGTACCTTATGAAAAAAAATATGTAAACCAGCTTAGCTCAAAATGAGCTATGCTGGTTTCAATTTGAAAATTTCATAAGGTTCGTTTTCTCCTGAACCGACACAAGATCATTCCTGGGAAAAGGGACCTTATGAAAAAAAATATTGAAACCAGCCTAGCTCAAAATGAGCTATGCTGGTTTCAATTTGAAAATTTCATAGGGTCGTTTTCTCGTGAACAGACACCATACAGTTCCTGGGAAAAGGTACCTTTAGAAAAAAAATATTAAACCACCTAGCTCAAAATGAGCTAGCTGGTTTCAATTGAAAATTTCCATAAAGGTTCTTTTTCTCCTGAACCGACAACCAAGATCATCTGGGAAAAAAGGGACCTTATAAAAAAAATAAAAATTATTGAAACCACCTAGCTCAAAATGACTAATGCAGGTTTTCAATTTAAAAATTTCATAGGTTTCGTTTTCTCGTGAACAGACACCATACAAGTTCCTGGAAAAGGGTACCTTATATGAAAAAATTATGTAAACTAGCCTAGCTCAAAATGAACTATGCTGGTTTTCAATTTGAAAATTTCATAAGGTTCGTTTTTCTCCTGAACCGACACAAGATCATTCCTGGAAAAAAGGGCAACTTACGAAAAAAAATTAACAAACCAAGCAGCTCAAAATGACTATGCTGGTTTCAATTTAAAATTTCCATAAGGTTCCTTTTCCCTCGGAACCGACACAAGGATCATTCCTGGGAAAAGGTACCTTAAAAATTAAAAAAAATATGTAAAACCAGCCTAGGCTCAAAATGATGTATGCTGGTTTCAATTTGAAAATTTTCAAGGTTCGTTTTCTCCTGAAACACCGACACAAGATCAATTCCTGGGAAAAGGGAAACCCTTATGAAAAAAAATATTGAAACCCAGCCTAGCTCAAAATGACTATGCTGTTTCAATTTGAAAAATTTCATAAGGTTCGTTTTCTCCTGAACCGACAAGATCATTCCTGGGAAAAGGGACCTTATGAAAAAAATATTGAAACCACCCTAGCTCAAAATGAGCTATGCTGGTTTCAATTTGAAAATTTCATAAGGTTCGTTTTCTCCTGAACCGACACAAGATCATTCCTGGGAAAAGGGACCTTATGAAAAAAAATATTGAAACCAGCCTAGCTCAAAATGAGCTATGCTGGTTTCAATTTGAAAATTTCATAAGGTTCGTTTTCTCCTGAACCGACAAGATCATTCCTGGGAAAAGGGACCTTATGAAAAAAATATTGAAACCACCCTAGCTCAAAATGAGCTATGCTGGTTTCAATTTGAAAATTTCATAAGGTTCGTTTTCTCCTGAACCGACACAAGATCATTCCTGGGAAAAGGGACCTTATGACAAAAAAAAAATATTGAAACCAGCCTAGCTCAAAATGAGCTATGCTGGTTTCAATTTTAAAATTTCATAGGGTTCGTTTTCTCGTGAACAGACACCATACAGTTCCTGGGAAAAGGTACCTTATGAAAAAAATTATGTAAACTAGCCTAGCTCAAAATGAACTATGCTGGTTTCAATTTGAAAATTTCATAAGGTTCGTTTTCTCGTGAACCGACACAAGATCATTCCTGGGAAAAGGGACCTTATGAAAAAAATATTGAAACCACCCTAGCTCAAAATGAGCTATGCTGGTTTCAAAATTTTATTTCAATAAGTTCGTCCACCGAACCGACACAGATCATTCTGGGAAAAGGGACCCTGAGAAAAAAAATAATATGCCAGCCTAGCTTTCAAAATTAGCTATCTGGTTTCAATTTTAAAATTTCCAAAGGTTCGTTTTCTCGTAACAAACCATACAGTTTCCTGGGAAAAGGTACCTTATGAAAAAAAAAATAAATTAAACCAAATCCAGCCTAGCTCAAAATGAGCTATGCTGGTTTCAATTTTAAAATTTCATAAGGTTCGTTTTCTCCTGAACCGACACAAGATCATTCCTGGGAAAAGGGACCTTACGAAAAAAAATATTGAAACCAGCTTAGCTCAAAATGAGCTATGCTGGTTTCAATTTAAAATTTCATAAGGTTCCTTTTCTCGTGAACCGACACAAGATCATTCCTGGGAAAAGGTACCTTATGAAAAAAAATATGTAAACCAGCTTAGCTCAAAATGAGCTATGCTGGTTTCAATTTGAAAATTTCATAAGGTTCGTTTTCTCCTGAACCGACACAAGATCATTCCTGGGAAAAGGGACCTTATGACAAAAAATATTGAAACCACCCTAGCTCAAAATGAGCTATGCTGGTTTCAATTTGAAAATTTCATAAGGTTCATTTTCTCCTGAACCGACACAAGATCATTCCTGGGAAAAGGGACCTTATGAAAAAAAATATTGAAACCAAAGCCGAGCTCAAAATGAGCATGCGGTTTCAAAAATTTGAAAATTTCATAAGGTTCGTTTTCTCCTGAACCGACAAGATCATTCCTGGGAAAAAGGGACCTTATGAAAAAAATATTGAAACCACCCCTAGGCTCAAAATGAAGCTGCTGGAATTTCAATTTGAAAATTTCATAAGGTTCCTTTTCTCCTGAACCGACACAAGATCATTCCTGGGGAAAAGGGACCTTATGAAAAAAAATATTGAAACCAGCCTAGCTCAAAATGAGCTATGCTGGTTTCAATTTTAAAATTTCATAAGGGTCGTTTTCCTCGTGAACGACAACCAAACATTCCTGGAAAAGGTACCTTATGAAAAAAAAATATGTAAACCACCTAGCTCAAAATGAGCTATGCTGGTTTCAATTTGAAAATTTCATAAGGTTCGTTTTCTCCTGAACCGACACAAGATCATTCCTGGGAAAAGGGACCTTATGAAAAAAAATATTGAAACCAGCCTAGCTCAAAATGAGCTATGCTGGTTTCAATTTTAAAAATTTCATAGGGTTTCGTTTTTCTCGGCGTGACAACACCATACAGTTCCTGGGAAAAGGGAGGTACCTTATGAAAAAAATTAATGTAAACTAGCCCTAGCTCAAAATGAACAGGCTGGTTTCAATTTGAAAATTTCATAAGGTTCGTTTTCCTTCCTAACCACCAAGATCATTCCTGGGGAAAAGGCACCTTACAAAAAAAAAATATTTGGAAACCAGCCTAGCTCAAAAGAGCTATGCTGGTTTCCAATTTAAATTTCATAAGGTTCCTTTTCTCGTGAACCGACACAAGATCATTCCTGGGAAAAGGTACCTTATGAAAAAAAATATGAAACCAGCCTAGCTCAAAATGAGCTATGCTGGTTTCAATTTTAAAATTTCATAAGGTTCGTTTTCTCCTGAACCGACACAAGATCATTCCTGGGAAAAGGGACCTTATGAAAAAAAAATATTGAAACCAGCCTAGCTCAAAATGAGCTATGCTGGTTTCAATTTTAAAATTTCATAAGGTTCGTTTTCTCGTGAACAGACACCATACAGTTCCTGGGAAAAGGTACCTTATGAAAAAAAATATGTAAACCAGCCTAGCTCAAAATGAGCTATGCTGGTTTCAATTTTAAAATTTCATAAGGTTCGTTTTCTCCTGAACCGACACAAGATCATTCCTGGGAAAAGGACCTTATGAAAAAAAATATTGAAACCAGCCTAGCTCAAAATGAGCTATGCTGGTTTCAATTTTAAAATTTCATAGGGTTCGTTTTCTCGTGAACAGACACCATACAGTTCCTGGGAAAAGGTACCTTATGAAAAAAATTATGTAAACTAGCCTAGCTCAAAATGAACTATGCTGGTTTCAATTTGAAAATTTCATAAGGTTCGTTTTCTCCTGAACCGACACAAGATCATTCCTGGAAAAGGCCAACTTACAAAAAAAATAAGAAACCAGCCTAGCTCAAAATGACTAACTGGGTCAATTTATTCATAAGGTTCCTTTTCCTTCCGTGAACCGTCACAAGATCATTCCGGGAAAAGGTTCTTATGAAAAAAAATATGTAAACCAGCCTAGCTCAAAATGAGCTATGCTGGTTTCAATTTGAAAATTTCATAAGGTTCGTTTTCTCCTGAACCGACACAAGATCATTCCTGGGAAAAGGGACCTTATGAAAAAAAATATTGAAACCAGCCTAGCTCAAAATGAGCTATGCTGGTTTCAATTTGAAAATTTCATAAGGTTCGTTTTCTCCTGAACCGACAAGATCATTCCTGGGAAAAGGGACCTTATGAAAAAAAATATTGAAACACCCCTACTTCAAAAATGAGCTATGCTGGTCAATTTGAAAATTTCAATAAGGTTCGTTTTTCCTCCTGAACCGACAAACAAGATCATTCCTGGGAAAAGACCTTATGAAAAAAAATATGAAACCAGCCTAGCTCAAAATGAACTAGGCGGTTTCAATTTGAAAATTTCATAAGGTTCGTTTTTCTCCCTGAAACCGACAAGATCATTCCTGGGAAAAGGGACCTTATGAAAAAAATATTGAAACCCAACCCTAGCTCCCAAAAGGACTATGCTGGGTTTCAATTTTGAAAATTTCATAAGGTTCGTTTTTCTCCTGAAAACCGACACAAGATCATTCCTGGGAAAAGGGACCTTATAAAAAAAATATTGAAACCCAGCCTAGCTCAAAATGAGCTATGCTGGTTTCAATTTTAAAATTTCATAGGTTTTTCGTTTCTCGTGAACAGACACCATACAGTTCCTGGAAAAGGTACCTTATGAAAAAATAAAAAAAATTATGTACACTAAGCCTAGCTACAAAAATGAACTATGCTGGTTTTCAATTTGAAAATTTCATAAGGTTCGTTTTCTCGTGAACCGACACAAGATCATTTCCTGGGAAAAGGGACCTTATGAAAAAAATATTGAAACCACCTTAGCTCAAAATGAGCTATGCTGGTTTCAATTTTAAAATTTCATAAGGTTCGTTTTCTCCCGAACCGACACAAGATCATTCCTGGGAAAAGGGACCTGATGAAAAAAAATATTGAAACCAGCCTAGCTCAAAATGAGCTATGCTGGTTTCAATTTTAAAATTTCATAAGGTTCGTTTTCTCGTGAACAGACCATACAGTTCCTGGGAAAAGGTACCTTATGAAAAAAAATATGTAAACCAGCCTAGCTCAAAATGAGCTATGCTGGTTTCAATTTTAAAATTTCATAAGGTTCGTTTTCTCCTGAACCGACACAAGATCATTCCTGGGAAAAGGGACCTTACGAAAAAAAATATTGAAACCAGCTTAGCTCAAAATGAGCTATGCTGGTTTCAATTTAAAATTTCATAAGGTTCCTTTTCTCGTGAACCGACACAAGATCATTCCTGGGAAAAGGTACCTTATGAAAAAAAATATTAAACCCACTTAGCTCAAAAAAAAATGAGCTTGCTGGTTTCAATTTGAAAAATTTCATAGGTTCGTTTTCCTTCCTGAACCGAAACACAAGACATTCCCTGGGAAAAGGGACCTTATTGACAAAAAATTATGAAACCACCCTAGCTCAAAATGAGCTAGCTGGATTTCAATTTGAAAATTTCATAAGTTCATTTTTCTCCTAACCGACAAGATCTTTCCTGGGAAAAGGGACCTTAAAGAAAAAAAATATGAAACCCAGCCTACTCAAAAATGAGCTTTGCTTTGGTTTTTTTTTCCCCCCAATTTGAAAATTTTCATAGTTCGTTTTCCCTCCTAACCGACAAGATCATTCCTGGGAAAAGACCTTATGAAAAAAATATTGAAACCACCCTAGCTCAAAATGCTATGCTGTTTCAATTTGAAAATTTCATAAGGATCGTTTTCCCTCCTGACCGACACAAGATCATTCCTGGGAAAAGGGTTTTGGGACCTTATGAAAAAAAAAAAAAAAATATTGAAACCAGCCTAGCCTCAAAATGAGCTATTGCTGGTTTCAATTTGAAAATTTCATAGGGTCGTTTTTCCTCTGAACAGACACCATACAGTTCCTGGGAAAAAGGGACCTTATGAAAAAAATATTAAACCACCCCTAGCTCAAAAATGACTATGCTGTTTTCTATTTGAAAATTTCATAAGGTTCGTTTTCCTCCTGAACCGACACAAGATCATTCCCTGGGAAAAAGGGAACCTTATGAAAAAAAAATATTGAAACCAGCCTAGCTCAAAATGAGCTATGCTGGTTTCAATTTAAAATTTCATAGGGTTCGTTTTCTCGTGAACAGACACCATACAGTTCCTGGGAAAAGGTACCTTATGAAAAAAATTTATGTAAACTAAGCCTACACAAAATGAACTATGCAGTTTTCAATTTAAAATTTCATAAAAGGTTTCGTTTTCTCCCTGAACCGACACAAGATCTTTCCGGGAAAAGGCACCTTTACGGAAAAAAAAAAAATATTGAAACCAGGCCTAGCACAAAATGAGCTATTCTGGTTTCAAAATTTATTTCATAGGGGTCCTTTTCTCGTGGAACCGACACAAGATCATTCCTGGGAAAAAAGGGGTACCTTATGAAAAAAAATATGTAAACCAGCCTAGCTCAAAATGAGCTATGCTGGTTTCAATTTTAAAATTTCATAAGGTCGTTTTCCCTCCTGAACCGACACAAGACATTTCTGGGAAAAAGGGACCTTATGAAAAAAAATATTGAAACCCAGCCTAGCCTCAAAATGACTATGCTGTTTCAAAATTGAAAATTTCATAAGGGTTCGTTTTCCCTTCCTAAACCGACAAGATCATTCCTGGGAAAAATGGACCTTATGAAAAAAAATATGAAACCACCCTAGCTCAAAATGAGCTATGCTGGTTTCAATTTGAAAATTTCATAAGGTTTCGTTTTCTCCTGAACCACACAAGATCATTTCCTGGGAAAAGGGACCTTATAAAAAAAATAATTGAAACCAGCCTAGCTCAAAATGAGCTATGCTGGTTTCAATTTGAAAAATTTCATAAGGTTCGTTTTCTCCTAACCGACAAGAAAAAAAAATCATTCCTGGGAAAAGGGACCTTAATGGAAAAAAAATTGAAACCACCCTAGCTCAAAATGAGCTATGCAGGTTTCAATTTGAAAATTTCATAAGGTTCGTTTTCTCCTGAAAGAACCGACACAGATCATTTCCGGGAAAAGGGAACCCTTATGAAAAAAAACATTGGAAACCAGCCTAGCTCAAAATGAGGCTATGCGGTTTCAATTGAAAATTTCAATAAGGTTCGTTTTCTCCTGAACCGACAAGATCATTCCTGGGAAAAGGGACCTTAAAATGAAAAAAATATTTGAAACCCACCCTAGCTCAAAAGAGCATGCTGTGTTTCCAATTTGAAAATTTCATAAGGTTCGTTTTCTCCTGAACCGACACAAGATCATTCCTGGGAAAAGGGACCTTATGAAAAAAAATATTGAAACCAGCCTAGCTCAAAAATGAGCTATGCTGGTTTTCAATTTGAAAATAAAATTTCATAGGGTTCGTTTTCCCCCCCCTCGTGAACAGACACCATACAGTTCCTGGGAAAAGGTACCTTATGAAAAAAATTATGTAAACTAGCCTAGCTCAAAATGAACTATGCTGGTTTCAATTTGAAAATTTCATAAGGTTCGTTTTCTCGTGAACCGACACAAGATCATTCCTGGGAAAAAGGGACCTTTATGAAAAAAAAATTGAAACCACCCCTACTTTCAAAATGAGCTATGGCTTTGGTTTTCAAATTTTAAAATTTTCAAAGGTTCGTTTTTCCACCCGAACCGACACAAGATCATTCCTGGGAAAAAAGGACAATGAATGAAAAAAAAATATTGAAACCAGCCTAGCTCAAAAATGAGCTATGCTGGTTTCAATTTTAAAATTTCATAAGGAATTCTTTTTATCTCGTGAACAGACATACATTCCTGGGAAAAGGGTACCTTATGAAAAAAAATATGTAAACCAGCCTAGCTCAAAATAGCTATGCTGTTTCAATTTTAAAATTTTCATAAGGTTCGTTTTCCCTCCTGAACCGACACAAGATCATTCCGGGAAAAGGGACCTTACGAAAAAAAATTGAAACCACTTAGCTCAAAATGACTAAAGGCTGGTTTCAATTTTAAAAATTTTCATTAGGTTCCCCTTTTCTCGAACCGACACAAGATCATTCCGGAAAAGGTACCTTATGAAAAAAATAAAAAAAAAATGTAAACCAGCTTAGCTCAAAATTGAGCTATGGCTGGTTTTCAATTTGAAAAAATTTTCATAAGGTTCGGGTTTTCTCCTAAGACCACAATTTTACATTCTGGGAAAAGGGACCTTAGACAAAAAATATTGAAACACCCTAGCTCAAAATGACTAGGCTGGTTTCAATTTTGAAAATTTCAATAAGGTTCTTTTCTCCTGAACCGACACAAGATCATTTCCAGGGAAAGGGACCTTAATGAAAAAAAAAATATTGAAACCAGCCTAGCTCAAAATGACTATGCTGGTTTTCAATTTGAAAATTTCATAAGGTTCGTTTTCCCCTCCTGAATTCCGAAAGATCATTCCTGGGAACAAAAGGGACCTTATAAAAAATATTGAAACACCCCTAGCTAAAATGAGCTAAAAGCTGGTTTTCCAATTTGAAAATTCATAGGTTCGTTTTCCCCTCCAAAGAACCCGTTACACAAGATCATTCCTGGGAAAAGGGAACCTTTGAAAAAAAATATTGAAACCACCTAGCTCAAAATGACTATGCTGTTTCAATTTGAAAATTTTCATAAGGTTCGTTTTTCTCCTGAACCGAACCAAGATCTTCCTGGGAAAAGGGACCTTATGAAAAAAAATATTGAAACCACCCTAGCCTCAAAATGAGCTATGCTGTTTCATTTGAAAAAAAATTATTTCGTAAAGGTTCGTTTTCTCCTGAACCGACCACAAATCATTCCTGGAAAAGGGAACCTTATGAAAAAAAATATTGAAACCAGCCTAGCTCAAAATGACTATGCTGGTTTCAATTTGAAAATTTCATAAGTTCGTTTTCTCCGAAACCGACAAATCATTTCCGGGAAAAGGGACCTTATGAAAAAAATAATAGAAACCACCCTACTCAAAAATGAGCTATGCGGTTTCAATTTGAAAAATTTCAAAAGGTTTCGTTTGGCTCCTGAACCGACACAAGATCATAATCCGGAAAAGGGACCTTTATTAAAAAAAATATGAAACCAGCCTAAAGCTCAAAATGACCCTAGCTGTTTCAATTTTAAAATTTTCATTAGGTTCGTTTTCTCCGTGAAACAGACACCATACATTCCTGGGAAAAGGTACATTTGAAAAAAAATATGTAAACTAGCCCTAGGCTCAAAATGAACTTAATGCTGGTTTCAAATTTGAAAAATTTCATAAGGTTCGTTTTCTTTCCGTGAACCACACAAGATCATTCCTGGGAAAAGGGCCTTTATGAAAAAAATATTGAAACCACCCTACTCAAAAATGAGCCCTATGCTGGTTTCAATTTAAAATTTCATAGGTTCGTTTTCTCCTGAAACCGACAAACAAAGTCAAAATTTCCTGAAAAGGGACCTTACGAAAAAAAAAAAATATTGAAAACCACTTAGCTCAAAATGAGCTGCAAAAGGTTTCAATTTAAAATTTCATAGGTTCCTTTTCCTCGTGAACCGACACAAGATCATTCCTGGGAAAAGGTACCTTATGAAAAAAAACCATGTAAAACCAGCTTAGCTCAAAATGAGCTATGCTGGTTTTCAATTTGAAAATTTCATAAGGTTCGTTTTCTCCTGAACCGACACAAAAATCCCATTCCTGGGGAAAAGGGACCTTATGACAAAAAATATTAAACCACCCTACTTCAAAATGAGCTTATGCTGGTTTCCAATTTTGAAAATTTCATAAGGTTCCCAAAAATTTTTCCTCCTAAACCGCCCACCAAAATCATTCCTGGGAAAAGGGACCTTATAAAAAAAATATTGAAAACCAGCCTAGCTCAAAAATGAGCTATGCGTTTCAATTTGAAAAATTTCATAAGGTTCTTTTCCCTCCTGAACCACAAGGAACATTCCTGGGAAAAGGGACCTTAGAAAAAAAATTAAAATTTCGAAACCACCCTAAAGGCTCAAAATGAGCATGCTGGTTTCAATTTGAAAATTTAATAAGGTTCGTTTTCCCTCCTGAACCGGACACAAGATCATTCCTGGGAAAAGGGACCTTATGAAAAAAAAATATTGAAACCAGCCTAGCTCAAAATGACATGCTGGTTTCAATTTGAAAATTCATAAGGTTTCGTTTTTCTCCTTAACCGACAAGATCATTCCTGGAAAAGGGACCTTATAAAAAGAAAAAAATATTGAAACCACCCTAGCTCAAAATGAAGCTAAAATGGCGGTTTCCAAATTTGAAAATTTCGTAAAGGTTGTTTTCCTTCCTGAACCGACACAATCATTCCAAAAGGAAAAGGGACCCTTTTAAGAAAAAAAAATATTTGACACCACCTAGCTCAAAATGAGCATGCTGGTTTCAATTTGAAAATTTTCATAAGGTTCGTTTTCTCCTGAAACCGACAAGATCATTCCTGGGAAAGGGACCTTAATGAAAAAAATATGAAACCACCCTAGCTCAAAATGAGCTATGCTGGTTTCAATTTGAAAAATTTCCATAAGGTTCGTTTTATTTTCTCCCCCCCCCCCCTGAACCGAACACAAGATCATTCCTGGGAAAAGGGACCTTATGAAAAAAAATATTGAAACCAGCCTACCAAAATGGGCTAGCTGGTTTCAATTTTAAAAATTTCAATAAAAGGGTTCGTTTTTCTCCGTGAACAGAACCACCCATAACATTCCTGGAAAAAGGTACCTTATGAAAAAAAATTAATGTAAAACAGCCTAGCTCAAATGACATGCTGTTTCAATTTGAAAATTTCATAAGGTTTCGTTTTTCTCCTGAACCGACACAAGATCATTCCTGGAAAAGGGACCTTATTAAAAAACCCATTGGAAAACCACCCTAGCTCAAAATGAGCTATGCTGGGTTTCAAAATTTAAAATTCATAAGGTTCGTTTTCTCCCCTAACCGCCACAAGATCATCCAGGGAAAAGGGACCAGATGAAAAAAAATATTGAAACCGCCTAGCTTTCAAAAAATGGAGCTAGCTGTTTCAATTTTAAAATTTCATAAGGTTCGTTTTCTCGTGAACAGACCATACAGTTCCTGGGAAAAGGTACCTTATGAAAAAAAATATGTAAACCAGCCTAGCTCAAAATGATATGCTGGTTTCAATTTTAAAAATTTTAAAATTTCATAAGGTTCGTTTTCTCCTGAACCGACACAAGATCATTCCTGGGAAAAGGGACCTTACGAAAAAAAATATTGAAACCAGCTTAGCTCAAAATGAGCTATGCTGGTTTCAATTTAAAATTTCATAAAGGGTCCTTTTCTCGTGAACCCAAACAAGATCATTCCGGGAAAAGGTACCTTAATGAAAAAAAATAATGTAAACCAGGCTTAGCTCAAAATGAAAAAAACTAAGCTGGTTTAATTTCAAAGAAATTTCATAGGGTTCGTTTTCTCCTGAAAACCGACACAAGATCATTCCCTGGGAAAAGGGGACCTAATGACAAAAAATATTGAAACCACCCTAACACAAATGAAAGCTAGCAGGTTTCAATTTGAAAATTTTCATAAGGTTCATTTTCTCCTGAACCGACACAAGATCATTCCTGGGAAAAGGGACCTTATGAAAAAAAGATATTGAAACCAGCCTAGCTTCAAAATGAGCTATGCTTTTGGTTTCAATTTGAAAAAATTTCATAAGGTTCGGATTTCTCCTGAACCGACAAGATCATTCCCTGGGAAAAGGGACCTTATGAAAAAAAATTAAAAACCACCCACTAAAGCCAAAATGAGGCTTATGCTGGGTTCAATTTGAAAAATTTTCATAAGGTTCGTTTTCCCTCCCTGAACCGACACAAGATCATTCCTGGGAAAAAAGGGACCTTTATGAAAAAAAATATTGAAACCAGCCTAGCTCAAAATGAGCTATGCTGGTTTCAATTTTAAAATTTCAATAGGGTTCGTTTTCTCGTGAACAGAACACCATATCCAGGTTCCTGAGTACCTTAAATGAAAAAAATTATGGGTTTAAAACTAGCCTAAAGCTCAAAATGAAAAAAAACCTATTCCCCTGTTCAATGAAAATTTCCAAAATAAGGATTTCCGTTTTCCTTTCCCTCGTTGAAACCGACACAGAAAATTTCAATTCCTAGGGAAAAGGGACCTATGAAAAAAAATATTGAAAACCCACCCTAGCCAAAATGAGCTATGCTGGTTTCAATTTATATTTCATAAGGTTCGTTTTCTCCCGCCGAACCGACGACATACATCATTCCTGGGAAAATGTACCTTACCGAAAAAAAATATTGAAACCAGCCTAGCTCAAAATGAGCTATGCTGGTGTTTCAATTTAAAATTTCATAAGGTTTCGTTTTCTCCTGAACCGACACAAGATCATTCTGGGAAAAGACCCTTAACAAAAAAAAAATATGAAACCAGCCCTTAAGCTCAAAAGAGCTATGCTGTTTCAATTTATTTTCATAAGGACCTTTTCCTCCTGAACCGACACAAGATCATTCCTGGGAAAAGGTACCTTATGAAAAAAAAAAAATATGTAAACCAGCCTTAGCTCAAAATGAGCTATGCTGGTTTCAATTTGAAAATTTCATAAGGTTCGTTTTCTCCTGAACCGACACAAGATCATTCCTGGGAAAAGGGAACCTTATGACAAAAAATAAATTGAAACCAGCCCTAGCACAAAATGAGCTATGCTGGTTTCAATTTGAAAATTTCATAAGGTTTCCCTTTTCTCGCTGAACCGACACAAATCCATTTCCCTGGGTGGGACCTTATGAAAAAAAATATTGAAACCCAGCCTACTCCAAAAATGAGCATACTGGTTCAATTTGAAAAATTTCAAAAAAAATAAGGTTCGTTTCTCCTAAACCGACAAGATCTTCCTGGAAAAGGACCATAAAAAAATATTGAAACCACCCTAGCTCAAAATGAGCTATGCTGGTTTCAATTTGAAAATTTCATAAGGTTCGTTTTCTCCTGAACCGACACAAGATCATTCCTGGGAAAAGGACCTTATGAAAAAAAATATTTGAAACCAGCCTAGCTCCAAAATGAGCTATCTGGTTCAATTGAAATTTCATAGGTTCGTTTTTCTCCTGAACCGACAAGATTCATTCCTTGGTACCAGAACACAAACATTTCCTGGGAAAAGTACCTATGATATTGTAAACCAGCCTAGCTCAAAATGAGCTATGCTGGTTTCAATTTTGAAAATTTTCATAAGGTTCTGTAATTTTCTCCTGAACCGACACAAGATCATTCCTTGGGTAAAAGGGACCTTATGAAAAGAAAAAAAATATTGAAACCAGCCTAGCTCAAAATGAGCTATGCTGGTTTCAATTTTAAAATTTCATAGGGTTCGTTTTCTCGTGAACAGACACCAACAGTTCCTGGGAGGTACCTTATGAAAAAAAATTATGTAAACCTAAGCCTAGCTCAAAATGGAAACTATCCTGTTTCATGAAAATTTCATTAAGGTTCGTTTTCCTCGTAACCGACACAAGATCATTCCTGGGAAAAGGGAAACTATTGAAAAAAAAAACCACCCTTAGCTCAAAATGAGCTATGCTGGTTTCAATTTTAAAATTTCATAAGGTTCCTTTTCTCGAACCACGACAACCGATCTTCCTGGGACAAGGGATGATTAAAAAAAAACCATTGGGAAACCAAAAGCCTAGCCTTCATGACTATGCTGGTTTCAATAAAATTTCCATAAGGTTTCGTTTTTCCCTTCGTTGAACAGACCAATACAAAAGTTCCTGAAAAGGTACCTTATGAAAAAAAAATATGTAAACCACCTAGCTCAAAATGAATATGCGGTTTCAATTTGAAAATTTCATAAGGGTTCGGTTTTTTCTCCTTGAACCCGACAAGAAATCATTTTCCGGGAAAAGGGACCTACCGAAAAAAAATATGAAACCAGCTTAGCCTCAAAATGAGCAATGCTGTTTCAATTTATTTCATAAGGTTTCCTTTTCTCCGTGGGAAAACCGACACCAAGATTCATTCCTGGGAAAAGGTACCTTAAAAAAAAAATATGTAAACCAGCTTAGCTCAAAATGAGCTATGCTGGTTTCAATTTTAAAATTTCATAAGGTTCATTTTCTCCTGAACCGACACAAGATCATTCCTGGGAAAAGGGACCTTATGAAAAAAAGATATTGAAACCAGCCTAGCTCAAAATGAGCTATGCTGGTTTTCAATTTGAAAATTTCATAAGGTTCAATTTTCCCTCCTGAAACCGACAAGATCATCCTGGGAAAAGGGACCTTATGAAAAAAAAATATTGAAACCAGCCTAGCTCAATGAGCTATGCGGTTCAATTTGAAAATTTCATATAACCGAAAATCTTTTCTCCTGAACCGACACAAGATCATTCCTGGGTAAAAGGGACCATTATGAAAAAAAAATATTGAAACCAGCCCTAGCTCCAACAAATGAGCTATGCTGGTTTCAATTTTGTAATTTCATAAGGGTTCGTTTTCTCCGTGAACCAGACACCATAAAGTTTCCTGAAAAGGTACCTTAATGATTATGTAAACTAAAAGGGCCAGCCTTCAAAATGAACTATATGCTTGGAAACCAATTTGAAAATTTCATAGGTTTCTTTTTCTCTGAACCGACACCAAGATCATTCTGGGAAAAGGGACTTAATAAAAAAATATTGAAACCACCCTAGCTCAAAATGAGCTATTTCTGGTTTTCAATTTTTAAAATCATAAGTGAACCATCCGCCACCGACACAGATCATTCCTGGGAAAAGGGACCCTTTATGAAAAAAAATTATTGTAAACCTAGCCTAGCTCAAAATGACTATGCTGGTTTCAATTTTGAAAATTTCATAAGGTTCTTGTTTTTCCCCCCCTCGTGAACCGACCATCATTTCCTGGGAAAAGGTACCTTAATGAAAAAAAATATGTAAACCACCTAGCTCCAAAATGAAAAGCATGCCTGGTTTTAATAAATTTCATAAGGTTCGTTTTTCTTCCGAACCGACAAACAAATCATTCCTGGGAAAAGACTTACGAAAAAAAATAAAATGAAACCAGCTTAGCTCAAAAATGGAGCTATGCTAAAATTTCAATAAGGTTTCATAAGGTTTCCTTTTTCTCCCGAACCGACACAAGATCATTCCTTGGAAAAGGGACCTTATGGGAAAAGAAAAAAAATATTGAAACCACCTAGCTCATGAGCTATGCTGTTTCAATTTTTAAATTTCCATAAGGTTCGTTTTCTCGTGAACAGACCTACAGTTCCTGGGAGTACCTTATGAGTAAACCGCTGCTTTCAAAATTTGAGCTATTTGCGGTTTAAATTTTAAAATTTCATAAGTTTTCTCCTGAACCGACACAAGATTCATTCCTGGAAAAGGGACTTCGAAAAAAAATATGTAAACCAGCTTAACCAAAATGAGCTATGCTGGTTTCAATTTATTTCGGTTCCTTTTCTCCGTGAAAACCGGGACAAGATCCATTCCTGGGAGGTAGCCTTATGAAAAAAAATAGTAAACCAGCTTAGCTCAAAATGAGCTATGCTGGTTTCAATTTAAAATTTCATGCTTTTCTCCTGAACCACACAAGATCATTCCTGGGAAAAGGACCTTAATTTTGAAAAAAAATATTTAAACCACCTAGGCTCAAAAGTTTTGAGCTATGCTGTTTCAATGAATTTCATAGGGTCGTTTTCTCGTGAACAGACACCATACAGTTCCTGGGAAAAGGTACCTTATGAAAAAAAATATGTAAACCAGCCTAGCTCAAAATGAGCTATGCTGGTTTCAATTTGAAAATTTCATAAGGTTCGTTTTCTCCTGAACCGACACAAGATCATTCCTGGGAAAAGGGACCTTATGAAAAAAAATATTGAAACCAGCCTAGCTCAAAATGAGCTATGCTGGTTTCAATTTGAAAATTTCATAAGGTTCCTTTTCTCTTGAACCGACACAAGTTCCTGAGAAAAGGACCTTATTAAAAAATATTGAAACCATCCTAGCTTTGCTGATTTCAATTTTAAAATTTCATAATACCGACACAAGATCATTCCTGGGAAAAGTGACCTTATGAAAAAAATTATGTAAACTAGCCTAGCTCAAAATGAACTATGCTGGTTTCAATTTGAAAATTTCATAAGGTTCCTTTTCTCTTGAACCGACACAAGTTCCTGAGAAAAGGGACCTTATTAAAAAATATTGAAACCATCCTAGCTTTGCTGGTTTCAATTTTAAAATTTCATAATATCGACACAAGATCATTCCTGGGAAAAGTGACCTTATGAAAACAAATATTGAAACCAGCCTAGCTCAAAATGAGCTATGCTATGTTGCGACACAATCGCGATCATTAAAAAAATCTGGGTCAACAGGTAGCTGTAACCCCTTGATATCGTTTGTGTGTTGAACGTGTCGCGTGTTTATCCGGTGGAGAGTATTCGGAGGGGAGTTAACTCTGCCGAAAATTATAGCCTGTTACTAAATTTAGCGATGACCGCACGCAAATCCACAACCGTCACTAAGCTCCAAACCAACTAAGTAGTTCATGGATATGATCACATAATTGGTATAGTCATAAATCGGCACTGTATCTGGTTGCCAAGCAACAGTAAATAATCTCTCAATTCACAACTCGGCACTGCACTAAACCAAGGTCATCATCAGCCAGCCCATGTCTCGCATACGCACATCACCCCAAGTATGCACTCTCTTCCCAACGGCCGCCTGAAATAACATTTGCACCCGCACTAAGTTAAATGTTATAGCTTTCCCCAATTGACTGGACTAATTCCAAACTTCACACAATATCACTCCAATCGATGATTATCCCCACATAAAATGTTTACTGACAGAAAAGATACTTCTGAGCAGGCAGCAAGCAATAATTCCAATATAATAAAGTCCCATATAGCACATGTGTCTCTGACCATTGCTATCACCAAACTGCCCAGAATATGCTCACCCACTCCAACTCTGTGTTACATTATAAACCAGTCACCCATTGTTCACGACTTTCACACCTCTGACCATAACTGATTATACCCCAAGCCTTCACTGATTATAATACCTGCATACAGGTATCTGCTGGAGGGATTATTTCTCCAATACCTGATAAAATCCACCTTATGGTGACACTTAACATCAGAGAAATAAGTTATAACTTCATGGAAAATTCTTAATATTTCACACATGCATTCCTCTAAGGTTGTACTATCATGCTGTGACAAATCTACGACCGTCCAACCCCCGCTGATCCCAAGGTCAAGGTGACATAGTTAGTCTCTTTACAAAACTTAACATCAGAGAAATATGTTATACCAGTAACTTCTATTTCTTTCATCGAAAATTCTTAATATTTCATGTCTGTCTGTCTGTCTGGTCTGTCCATCCGTCCGTCCGTCCGTCCGTCCGGGCACACATTAGGGTACTTTTGTGGCTAGCCCCACAGGGTTATGGACTTGGTAAAGGATAGGGTTGGTTACAATTAGCCACCTAAAAAATCGTTTTATGTGGCTAAAAATCGTTTTATGTGGCTAATATTTAACATGTGATAAGCCACATAAGTACCCTAATGTAAGAACGTCCGTCCGTCCGTACAAAATGGCTGTGATAATGTAATAAATTCAGTATAATATATATTTTTATGCCACCGGGTTTCGAAGAAACGGGTGGCATATAGTGTTTGGACTGTCCGTCTGTCCGTCTGTCTGTCTGTCCGTCTGTCCATCCATCCGTCCGTCCGGGCACACATTAGGGTACTTATGTGGCTAGCCCCACAGGGTTATGGACTTAGTAAAGGATAGGGTTGGTTACAATTAGCCACCTAAAAAATCCTTTTATGTGGCTAAAAATCGTTTTATGTGGCTAATATTTAACATGTGATAAGCCACATAAGTATAGTACTGTAAGAACGTCCGTCCGTCCGTCCGTCCGTCCATCACACTTTTCGGTTAACCACTTTGTCACAGTTTCTCAAATTTCGGTTAACCACTTTGTCACAGTTTCTCAAATATGCTGCAGGTGGCATCCACGTTCGACAGACGCATTTCTTGTTTTAATATATTTATCCTTAAATTGAAAATTTATCCCTGAAAGTATACTTTGCTAGATAATTATACTTCGCAATGTTGGTGAAATAGGCTACAGGACTACACTGGTCAGAAAGCCGCTAAACGTCATTTCTCCAAGCATCAAGTCACAGCCACATATATTTCCTGTCCAACTAAACACTACAGGACACCCCAAGACACCCCAGGATCCATTGCACAACAAAGCCACTTGTGAAATACAATGAAGCATTGGGAAATTTGAACTGTATCAGAGCTCCAGTTAAGGTGCGTATTTGACCAATTCTTGTGAAATTTTGTTATTTCTTCATCAAAAATGGCAAGTTGGGAGCCCTTTAGACTTGTCTCATTGAGACGATTCTAAAGCACTCACAACTTGCCATTTTTGATGGAGAAATAAGAAATTTACCTCCAAATTACCCACCTTAACTGGAGCTCTGCTGTATGCAGTGTTTTATCTACAATTTTACGACACTACGAGTCAAAATTATCTCCCCTTGAAAGCAATATCACCCTCGGCTACCGTCTCTACATGACCTTAGCGATTGCTGGGATGTTAAACCCATCAACTACTTCAATTAAAGTGTTCCTAGCTCGATTAGTGTTCTTTTCAGCTGCCTGTTTTTAAAAAATTTAAATTTTTTGGAAAAAAATAAATTGAAACTACTCCCTGAAAGTATACTTAGCTATACCGTATTTATTTGAATAGTAGCCCCCTCTCTAATAGTAGCCCAGGGATTCCGCTGGTGATCGCCACTTTCGCAATTGGCGATAAAAATAAACAATTGGTGATAAAAAATTACAATTTTCGGGAAAGAAAAATGATTTTTTTTCCGAAAATTATAATTTTTTATCCCAAATTTTTTGAAGTGGCAATTTTTTTATTTTCCCCAGCGGAATCCCTGAGTAGCCCCCTCTCTAATAGTAGCCCCCCTGAGTAGCCCCCCACCCATATTTTCATTCTAAATATGTTATTTTCGCCTACAAAAGCCATTCAAAGGTCCTTGCCCACTCAGTAGTGCCCGCTATACAGATTTAGTAATATTTATTTTATTGCTAGTGACTCGCTGTGTTATTAGGCTATTTTCATATACAAATGAGGCATGATATTTTTTAATTATTTATACTAATTAAATGTTTCGCCTAAAAAAATAATATTTCCGACATATCAGTTTGGAAATTTAAGTCCGATATAAAATGTATAATGATGCCAATCAATACGTGGGGTAATGGTGAATGAATGTTTACTTTGCCAGAAAATGTCTCTGATGATATCTCTCGGTCTGATATAAAGAACATGTTATGCCTACTGGGTGGGCATGTACCTTTAATGTAGTATCAAAGTTTCTAAAAAAATCCATATTTTCCTCATTTATTGTCGAAGGTGTATATTGTTACCACTCATTTGAACCGTCTCGACAAGACGGTTCAAATGAGTGGTAACAATATATAGTTTTTACTTTTATCAAGAAATAAACAAAATAATCAGACTTTTATCAAGAAAAAATCACCTTTAAAACAATAACATACAGTGGAACCTCTCTAAACCGGACGCCAATAAAACACCTGTGATCTTATATTTGATGAGTTTCTTCGTCATTTATCTCAGGTGATAATGTCTGTTCGCGATCGCATAGCACACAACTATGGCTCAGAATGATGAAATGCCCGATTTACAGTGAAACCTCTCTAAACCAGACACCCTGGGGACCTTCCATGGTGTCCAGTTTATAGAGGTTTCACTGTAATTCCAGCACAAAAATATTTACAGAATTCCCTAACATTTGATTGGCCCGTAGCAAGTCTCTGTCCAAAATTTATATCCCAGTAAACTCCCACGCCGAACTACTTTCCGTAACCGTGAGCGCAGTTAAAATAATTCTTAAGAAAACAGAAAATAAACACATTTTCTTGATGAATTTATTTCAAATGCTGGAATTATAAGGAATGAATGGCTTTTTTGTGGAATTTATCGGGGATATAAACTTGGAAAAGTCCGCGGGAATACTGGACGAGGCCTTCCGGCCTTCGTCCAGTATTCCCGCGACTTTTCCAAGTTTATACCCCGATAAATTCCACAAAAGGGCCATTCATTCCTATAATAAATTTCAGCTGCCGGTTGACAATATGCCCAGCTCCGTACTATCACACAGACAGGCTATTAAACATGGGGAGCAGGACCAGTCGAATCCCGTGGAGAAGTATCTGGCTGGAACTGAGGAACAGACCGGTGGCAAGATCGAAAATGCTCAACAGGTATGTCATTATTCCATATATGAGACACGCCATGCGATTTTGTACCTATGAACATGAAATATATTTACAGAAATGTTTCATTGATGGAATGACAAACAGTGCAGAACCTGATTAGACTGTGCAAATACTGTGACAACCACATATCACAGGTGACATTATCGGGATAAGATTTCCATCAAGATCAGTTAAAAAAAACAAATTCCCATCCCATTTATCTTCATAAAGATAAATGGGATGGGAATTATTTTTTTTTAACTAATCTTGATGGAAATCTTATCCCGATAATGTCACCTGTGCTACATATGAGATCCAGCTCTACTCTCTCATCTCCTAGACGTATTTCAATGAAAAGCATGCATGCTGATCTTCAGACTCTTAGTCAGAGCTCCAGATAAGCTGTGTGTCTAAAGAGTATTGTACCCATTGATTTAAAATTAAATGTGTATTTTTACGAATGGCTTATTGATTTTCTTCATTATTAAATAGGGAACAAATGATCAAAACAAACATCAAACAAATTTAAACATTCACTTATTTGATTATATTATTACTCCTTATTACACTTATTTATACTGTAATAAAGTTGAACATTTACTTAGTTGAAGTGTTTGCTTTTTATGCTCAACTAAGTAAATTTTCAAGTTTATTACAGTATTTCCATTTCTCAATTTGAAAAGCAATGCATATTTTCACATTGCTGTGAGTATTTTGTACTCTCACTGACGATATTCAATGGGTATTCAGCTAAATAAGTGTGTAAAATACGCCAATACCTACCTTATCTGGAGCTCTGTTATTGAAATTCTTTAATACGAGAAGGTAGGTAATCAGATACAGTGATCCAGATAAGCTGCATATTTGCTTAAATACCCAATTAAAATTGCCAAAAACCCAATTGAAATCAGAAGTAGCGAGTATCGAAAAGCAATACAATTGAAGCAATAATTGCTGTCTGTTGATGTGTAAACGGTAGTGTGATTTTATTTTACCCAATTAAAATTTTGAAATACCCAATTGCTTCAAAATGATGGAGTGAACATATTCAATTACTAATTCCTTATCTGGAGCGCTGCAGATATATGATTTTGAAAAAGAGATTTTATTGTTATTGTATTGAAGAGATAAATACATAATTAGACTCCCGGCAAACAAACTTTTCGCCTTTCCGCCTGTCCATTCTGTTTGTTCATCCATAATTACAAAAATTTAACTTTTTTTTAATTTTTAATTTTTCATTAAAGATTGGGGCCCTCAAATTATGTAAAAATATTATGTACGGAAATTAAATCTGTACCTAATTATATAACTATTCCACCAGTTTTTACCATCAAAAGTGTTCGTTTTTACACCGTATTAACTAATATTTCTATACCATGTTAGTGGTGATCACCAGTTTAATGTGGATGTGAAGACAGTGTGATTAGTTTTAATTATTTAAATCAAGTATGTGTATCAACTTAAACACGATTGCTGTCGATATCATATAAAATAGATTTATTGTACACAAGAAATTGCATTGGACAAATAAATATCGACTTCCTTTGAATAAATATCAAATTTTGATAATATTTTGAAAAAACGCGGTTATCTCCCCTGACTTCAAGATTATTGATTTCCGTCAAACAAATAATACAAAATAGTACCTATAGTTTTACCCAGTAATAAAAATTAAATGCTCTTTGTATATATTAATGACATCTATAAATGCTGAACCAAAAATATATAGCCGCTACAATGCATCCTGATATGCGGGACGGACAACACAAAACTTTAAAGATGGGTCCCTCAGCGGGACCCATCTTTAAAGTTTTGTGTTGTCCGTCCAGACGTCGGACTTTGGTATCCGTGTGCCCCTGGTCACTTGCTGTAGTACATGTAATTTGTAGCATATGTTTATCTTGTCGAATGAATGAATCTGACTGTTGTCATTCTGACACTAAATCGCGTTGGATGTCAGTGAATAAAAATCAGTTAATAAGACCAGTGAAGAGTGCATGTTCACGCTTTGCAGTTTCTTTTCAGTTTTTCTCGTGGTTTGCCGAAGTTGAAGAGGATATTGAGAAGGAGGAAGATTTGCCTTACAGGTGAGTTATGTCAACATTCTTCAACGTCATACAGAGCTCCAGATAAGGTGCGTATTTGCGTAAATACCCAATTAAAATTGCCAAAATTGAAGTCAGAAGTAGTGAGTATTAAAAAGCAATGAAAAATTTGTGGTATCTTTATCATGCTATAGAAAACAATAAACAGACCACAAATATAGCATATTTTCTTACTTTTCCAAGAAAACACATCTTGGTATTTCATTAGAATTGTCTCCAATGAATACCAATATGTGTTTTCATTTAGAAGCAAACTATTCAATAAGTGCGGTCTGCTGATGTGTAAACAGTAGTGTGATTCTATTTTACACAATTAAAATTGAAATACCCAATTGCTTCAGAAATGATGGAGTGACAATACTCAATTACTAATTCCTTATCTGGAGCCCTGGTCATATCATATACCATATTTATTCTAATAAAATACTTGTGGAAATAAGAAATTCATTGTTACACCACAGACCTTGGAAATCATGATGTTTTAGATTGACAATAACATTTCCTTAATAAAGGCCTTGGGCCGAAACGTCGGAAAATTGGGTTCCTGGTTTTTGCAGAATTGCTCAAAATTTTGTATATAGATGCCACCGTGAGGAGCTGGAGGGCCACCGGGCCCAGTGTGACCAGGTGCTGGGCGAGGTGTCATCGGCTCTCTCGACTACCTCATGAAACTGCAGCGCCAGTACATCCACGTTTCCACGAAGACCAACGCACTGCACGAGGCCTGCGAACATCTGCTCGCGGAACAGGTACACACCCCCCCCCCCCCCGTCTGTGCTGATCTGGCCAATATTTGAATTTATTTTCATTTCAAAATTCTTGAATATTGTGTTTGAAATCAAGCACCTTGATTGGCCGAGTCTGAGCTGTGCTACTTGTGTATATGTAGCTTCCTTATGATGATTAGATGCGGAAAGTTTATTTTGATTTTTTATTCGTAGTGGGAAAATTCATATTTTCTTTATTTCATTTTGAAAATATATGTTGTTACACTCATTTGAACCGTCTTGATGAGACGGTTCAAATCAGTGGTAACAACATATACCTTTATGGAGAAATAAACAAAATAGTTAAACATTTTCAACAAAAATTATCGAATCCTTAGACTGAAATGGGTAATGGAATTGTCAAAAAAAGAGCATGGAACTATCATTGTCGGATATTTAGGAGTGAAAAGGCTAATAACTTGGATTACTCTAATATTCTGACAATTGATACATGCGGGCATATGCAACAAACTCCTGCCATCAATAATAATACTTTGACATTTTTGACATTTAGCCGTGATTATGGACTGGTTTAATGGAAGAAAACTAGGGTTTCAATAGTATCAGGTAACCTGCCTTTATTGACCGAATACGTACTGACTGATAACATGTTGTATCGGGCATTGATCTGATCAAATCATCCGGGTTACAACGAAGTGAAAACTGACGTTCTGTTGGTCGGATGACGTCACGCGATGTTACCGAATGACGTCCGTGTAATGACGCAATGTAAACAAGTCCGCGTTCTGTCCGTAGATAACGACATCATCAGTGGTCATTTTCGAGCATAACGTTACCTGATGAATAGAATACCAGGCTACTGTCTTTTGATATCACGTTTATCCGGCTCGGGAACGGTAGGAATTCCTATTCGTTTCCTAGCCTTGCATGATAAACTTAATATCAAAGACACTAGCCAGTAGCCTATTACATCAACATTGCAAAGTACAGTGAAATCGCGATGGCTCGAAATGCCAATGAACCGCACATTTTGTTCGAGTGATCGCATCTTTCGAGCCATCGCATCTTTCGCATATTGGTGTATTTTACACACTTATTTCAGCAGAATACGCATTGATTATCAAAAGTGGGAGCAATGTGAAAATACAAATTGATTTTCAAATTGAGTAGTGAAGATACTGTAAAAAAAGTTAAAAATTTACTTAGTTGAGCTGCAAAAAGCAGCTCAAATAAGTGAATTTTTTAATTTGTTTTATTTTTTATCATTTGTTCCCTATTTAATAATGAAGAAAATCAATAATACATTTGTAAATGTAAAATACGCATTGAATTTGAAATATGGGGTATAGTACTCTTTAGATACACAACTTATCTGGAGCTCTGTGCACAATCACACAATCTGATCCCGGTTGCTAAAATCTCCGTTAGCTTTATGGATGTTAAATCCTATAACAGTAATAAGCAGGGCCCGGTTGTTCAAAACATCCGTTAGCTTAACGGACTGTTAAATCCTTAACTGAATGGTTAAAATCTCTGTTTTAACAGAGATTTTAACCATTCAGTTAAGGATTTAACAGTCCGTTAAGGATTTAACAGTCCGTTAAGCTAACTGGTGTTTTGAACAACCGGGCCCAGACTGTTAAGCTAACGAAGGTTTTGAGCAACTGGGGACAGATTAAACTCTTTACCTTTAAGGTGAACTTGATAGCGGATGCACATGCTGATCTTGTTCTACACTGCTCACAATCTCATTAACATCTTTCATTGTGCCAGTAGATATTTAAGATATAAACAGATTCTGTAAGTAGGTTTAACAGGAATTTTAAATATAATCATAATCATTATGCCCTCTATGAGCTAGCAAGGGGTGCATATTGCGTTGCTCTTGAGGTTCCGTACGTCCGTCCGTGTACGTGAAAAAGTTTGTAAGAGTTTCTCCAGTTTGAGTCCAGTATGACATGGAGGCATATACATGTTTTACAAACGTAATGTCTAGTTTTCTACTGTCTGTTTCACGAAAGCTGCCCAAATTTTACGGTTATATAAACAATTCAAAAACAAGATTTCTTTTTATAATATTAAATTAAAGGAAAAACTAAGAATGAGCCTTCTTTTTATTTCGTGAAATTTTGTCAAATATTGATTTTATTGCGAAAAACAATTTCCCCATGTTAAATCCCCATAGACATCTTCACGGAGTGAAGATGTCTATGGGGATTTATCATGGGGAAATTTTTTTGAATTTTAGAAATACTGGACCGATTTTTAAAATTTAACTTTTGTTTTCTTATATTTTACATTTACAAATGTATTATTGATTTCGTCCTTATTAAATAAGGAATAAATGATAACAATTTTTTTTTTAAAATTCACTTTAATATTTGAACTAAGTAAATTTTTTAACTCTATTACAGTATTTTCACTATTCAATTTGAAAATCAATGCGGATTTTCACATAGCTGTGAGTATTTTGTACTCCCACTTTTGGTAATCAATGATTATTCAGCTAAAATAAAATAAGTGTAGAATACGCCAACACGCACCTTATCTGGAGCTCTGAGTCAGTCACTGCTACTCCACTTATTACTATCAGCAAAGTGATTGGATGCTAACATACTTTAATCCACTTTGCAAACGTGCAAGAATTCCAAGAGCTGCAATTGTTGCAAACGTTGTAACGTCCATTTTCCGGCATCCCTTGTTGTTGTATAGAGGTAACTGGTGCTTTCGCTGTGCATGACATGGTAAGGTACAAGCTACAAGATATTTGTGTCCTTAACTTGTTCTATTTTGAGAATTAACCCCATAGTTTGTTTTGTTTAGCCACCACACAAATGATCACAGAGATGTGCGATATCTCATGAAAAATATTTACAAAAAGCATGATATTTTCCGCAAATGACGTCAAAAGATTTGCTATGAAGATTTCGTAATCTTTTGACGTCATTTACAGCATCGTGTGTCTCATAATATTAGTATTTTCCTTTTCTTTAAGTCTGATCGAAGTCTATACCAATGTATTGTAACATTATCATGTACAATGGATAGACAATTTGGCAATGATTTGTTATAACATGGTAAACACTGTAGACCGTGATCAGACTGCACGTATGTGCAGGCTGATCTGGGTCTACAGTGGTTGCCATTTGATAAGACAGTCACTGATTAAAGGTAAATACTACATAGCGGATATTGGTAATCATATCCGATTATGATGGATTTTATCGTGTGTTGGCTAGACTGACCGTACGTGTCTGGTAGTAATTTCATGTTACTATGTGAATTAAAATTATATGTGAAAACATACCTCCAAAGGGGAAATAAATATTTCTAGAAGCCAATATGACTTCATTTACGTTGTACTTTTCTCGTCATTTCTAATATATGACTATATTTTCATAGACTAGCGGCATTCATTGAAATTCAGACGTTATTGCGCTCTTCAATCACAGTTTCACCAGTACAGTAATCAGTATTTTTTTGTAATATATAATATATTAAATATGGTATTTATCTCAATTGATGTTTGCCAATCCAATAAAGAAACGTGTGCTACACATTTGTTTCTTTAATCAGATTTACAAATATCTCAAATCAAATGGTTGCTGTATTTAACCCTTTCACCCCTAAGTTACTGGAATGGAATTTGATATGTTAATTTTGCAACCAATCTATTGGTCACATAATGATTTTCAGACTATAATACTAGTCCATTTATGAAAAGGGGGTGTTTTTGTTTTCAAAAATATGGAAATTACTTGCAAAAAGTGCAGTATAAAAACATTTGGTCTGTTTAAAGTGCTTGGAGTCCAAATATTTTAAAATAATTATTGAATACACTCCGTGTGTTTGCTGTCTTTGTTCTGCATAAATTGTTGTGCTAGTGGGGCTTATGGGTATCTACATGAACATGTGCATTCATTTGAACATATATAAACCACAGGTTGAAGTAACGGACCAAGGTCTATAAATACATTAAATATGCCTAAAAGCATCCATAAATGAAAAAGAAATAAGCTGAACAAAATGTTGTTACTCCCTCTATAACACTTAAGTGTTATAGAGGGAGTAACAAAGCTAAAAGTAAGCTAAACAAAAATGTGTTACTCCCTCTATAACAGTAACATTTTTTTAGCTTATTTTTTTTTCATTTATGGATGCTTTTAGGCATATTTAATATATTTATAGACCTGTCCGTTAACTTCAACCTGTGATATAAACTAACTGTTTGCTCAATATTACGTTGCAATATGTTTGTATCCCGTTGCCGATAGGCAGGAAGGGATATAGTGATAGTAAACGTATATGTGTGCGTTAAACACCTTCATTTCTTAATAGCTTATAAACCACTTCATTGATTTTAATAATATTTAGCTACAATGTTCCTCATGTGATGATCCTGATGGTGTAAAATTACATTTGTGTTAAAAAATAAGAAGTTTTGATATTTTTGGAAAATATATCCTTTTAAAATAATAGTTTAGAAATTTATTTTAGGAGTGTGCGAGAATTGGAATTTACAAATCTATTTCCTCTGGTCGTAGCTACATAGTTTGATATTTAACCATGCTTTCCTGGTGCAGCATTGATCTTATGAGTTTTTTATTTTCCCTCTTTGACAGATGCGGCCTACGGTCTCGTTCACAGAAAGTCGCAGCTGTTTGCCTTCAACACCAATAATGCCTTGTTGCAGTTTATTTCTGAGGTACATAATCCGTTGCCGGGTCGTTACACATTCTGATCAGGGACTTGTGCTTTTACGACTTTCTGCAGAGCTTGTATTCTGTTTTCTTGCGCAAAATCAGGAAGTTTGATTGGTTGAGACTGAGCTGTGCTCAGTCTCAACCAATCAAACTGCCTGATTTTGAAGAACATACTCAGAAAGCTTTATAAGCACAGGCACAGGTGCTAAAATCTGATTCTTGTAATCTAGCGTGATTGGTTCAATCTTAGCCAATCAATGCTTGCATGCAAGATAAAACTTTGAGAACCTGCTCTCAGAGTAGCTCAGAATAACGGGCCCTGTTATTCAAACGATTAAATGGTGGAGTACAGCGGGCCCGTTTCACTAAACTCTAGTGGGTGGCAGGTGGGAGCATGCACTGGGTAATTTAACGATCGGGGTTCATTCTTACCGTAATCCCGACCGGAAACCTGGTTTGGCCCTCATGTACGTCTTTGGCATTTTTGTATGTGACAGTTGAATCTGGTTATACCCCTTATGTGAGTATTACAATTATTCGTAATCCTATTTTAGGGGAAGGGGCCAAGTGACTTTAGTGTGGAATGGACCTGGAACCAGGTCAGGTTATTCTAATTTCAGCGCTGAATATATTATTTTTTTTATGTAAATAATCCATTCTGATTTTTGGATTCCCCCCACCCCCCCCCCCCCCCCACCCCCCCCCCCCCCCCCCCAATGCATCAGGTTAAATACGGGATCGAACCCGTTGGCCCGGCCTTAAATGACCTTAGCTTTTGATAGGCCGTTAAACTGAAAATTGAAAGTTGTACTTACAAACTTCTTAGTCTTACAAAGTTTAGTGAAATAGGTGTTTCCAAAAACAAATTGTATCCAAATATATTATTACCATACTAACTCTAAACATTGTCTATTACCGCACTATAATTCCAGCACAAAAATATTTACTCAATTCCCTAAGATTTGATTGGTCCGTAGCAAGTCTCTGTCCAAAATTTATATCCCAGTAAACTCCCATGCCGAACTTCTTTCCGTAACCGTCAGGCGCAGTTAAAATAATTCTTAAGAAAATGGAAAATAAACACATTTTCTTGATGAATTTATTTCAAATGCTGGAATTATAAGGAATGAATGGCATTTTTGTGGAATTTATCGGGGATATAAACTTGGAAAAGTCGCGGGAATACTGGACGAGGCCTTCCGGCCTTCGTCCAGTATTCCCGCAACTTTTCCAAGTTTATACCCCGATAAATTCCACAAAAAGGCAATTCATTCCTATAATAAATCCACAGTGACTGTACATGTTTGTAAAACTAAATCATATATCAACCCCTTTTAGGCTATTTGCAATTCTTCTACCAAAATAAACACATAAAATGTCAATCAATCAATCAATCAGTCAACCCTTCACCAGCTGGTGACCCATATTATTGCAAGCTCCCAAATGTAGGGACGCCTCAAGTCACAGAGACGTTTGTCGACTCCAAGAAGGACGTGGATGGACAACTGAAGCGGACCTGCGAGGAATTTATCCACCATGTGGCTGACCTGCTCACCGACCCCCTCAAAATATTCCTGTCTCGGGTATGTAGAAACGTGAAATATTCTATATCTAATTCTTAATTATTGCTGTGGCTGGATAAATGTGACCAGTGTAGCCTATGATCAAATAGCACACTTATGTAGCCTGATAATGACCTATATTGCTGGTTAGAAGCATGTCGGGTGTTTCACAGGCTGAACTGGATCTACATAGAACCCATAAGCTCCATTTCTCCAGCCGCATATATTGACTAATAAAAATGGGTTACATTGAATAAATAGGACTTTTGAAATAACAAATAAATTTCAGGCCTTAATTATCATCCATTTCTGGCTTTCATTATCATCAATGTCGGACCTTTACAACCATCACTTTCAGACCTTCATTATCATCAACTTTTGCTCTTCATTTATCATCAATTTCACGCCTTCATTGTCATCCATTTGAGACCTTTAATACCAACATGGACAGGCCTTCATTACTGTGAATTGCAGGCCTTCATCATCATCAATTTCATGCCTTCACTGTCGACAATATGAGGCCTTTATTACCATCAATTTCATGCCTTCACTTTCGGCAATATGAGGCCTCTATTAGCATCAATTTCATGCCTTCACTGTCGACAATATGAGGCCTTTATTAGCATCAATTTCATGCCTTCACTGTCGGCAATATGAGGCCTTTATTAGCATCAATTTCATGCCTTCACTGTCGGCAATATGAGGCTTTATTGTATCAATCAGCCTTTCATGTCGGCAATATGAGGCCTTTATTAGCATCAATTTCATGCCTTCACTGTCGGCAATATGAGGCCTTTATTAGTATCAATTTCATGCCTTCACTGTCGGCAATATGAGGCCTTACTCAATTTCATGCCTTCACATCGGCCAATTTATGAGCCTTTATTCATCATTTCATCCTTCACTGTCGGCAATATGAGGCCTTTATTAGCACATTTCATGCCTTCACTGTGGCAATGAGGCCATAGCGCATTCTATCCTTCACTGTCGGCAATATGAGGCCTTTGTTAGCATCAATTTCATGCCTTCACTGTCGGCAATATGAGGCCTTTGATTAGCATCAATTTCATGCCTTCACTGTCGGCAATATGAGGCCTTTATTAGCATCAATTTCATGCCTTCACTATCAGCAATATGAGGCCTTTATTACCATCAATTTCATGCCTTACTTCACTATGGCCTTTATCCATCAATTTATGCCTTCACTGTCGGCAATATGAGGCCTTTATTACCATCAATTTCATGCCTTCACTGTCGGCAATATCCGTGTCAGTTCTTCAGTATCATCAACTTCAGACATTACGTATCATCAGTGTCCAGGGTATGGGAGCACGTGGTCTATTGTTTACACTCGATTAAAGTGGCATCCATGAGGTCTCGGGTAAATTTTATTTTTCATCAATATGACGGCGGTTTCTTCCTTTTAATGATGACCATGTTACAGTCGTTAACACTACAAGTCCGCCCATATACCAAATTTAGCGGTGTTACTTATGTACTTAGTCCGAAACTTCTGCAGAGAAATTTGAATCGGACGGAATCAAATGTTGTTTAAACTTGGTCCGAATCTAATTTCTCTTCAGAATGTTCAGACGAACTACACAAGTAATGCTGCTAAATTTAGTATTGGCGAACTCGTAATGTTAACAACTGTAACATGGTCACCATTAAAAGGAAGAAATGCAGTCGTATTGATGAAAAATAAGATTTACCGAGACCTCATGGGCGCCATCATTAATTCAGTGTCGCCAATTTCAGGCCTTCATCATGATCACTGTCAGGCCGTTATTGCCACCACATTCAGGTCTTTCTTACCCTAAATTTCAGGCATCCATTATCATCAACATGATGGATGATGAGCAGATAAAGAAGGTGACGTTACGCCAGCAGCCGTTCTCTGTTGCCGAAAAACTACACGACGTCGTCGCGGAGACATACCAACATACGAAAACTGTTCCCACTGTGCAGCGGAGCATGTCACTGTATCTCGCTAACAGGGACACCGAGGCTATACTGTTTAAACCGATAAAGGTTGGTTTTATTATTATCATTTGTATCTTTCGCAAGAGACTTGAAATTGAAGTCCTGTCTCTATATGACCTTAGCTGTTGCTTTGAGAACAGCTGTAACATTAAAGCCTTTCACCGTTGGAGAGTGTTTGCTTTCAATACAATCCAATCCAAATGTACCATTGTGTCCATAATTGCTTGCAGATACCGGCTAATACATATGTTTAAACCAAAGCCTTTCACGTTTAGGCTATATTCTTTAAACCAATAAATGTTTGTTCTATTTTTGGAATACGGTGGAACCTCTATACCCGACACCCTGGGAGGTCCCCAGGGTGTCTGGTTTACAGAGGTTCCACTGTAAATCATGTATATAAGAACTCAGTGAAAGGTGTGTGGGCTTTGGAATCATGAACAGGCATTTACATACGAGATAAACAACAGTGAAACCCATTTCCGAAGTTCTACTGTACTTGGCCTGTGATTATACAGTGCCACCCAGAGGTTAAATGTATAGGCATTTCTCCACTTTGGATACACATAATTACTTTCAGGTGAACGTCCAAGCAAATGTCCAGATTTTGAGCACGACATTCCAGCACATGCTCAGAAAATCCTACAGTGGAACCTCTCTAAACCGGACACCCTGGGAGTCCCCAGTACAGTGCAGTGTGGGAGTCCCCCGGGGTGTCCGGTTTAGAGATGTTTCACTGTAATTCCGATGTAAGAGCACCGAGCACATGCCTGTGTGCATTGCAATCATGAACACTGATCAACATATTTGACAGTGAAATCGGTCATAATTTAACACGTCGATGTCACAAGGTTGTTCGGTTTGCGGGGTTCCACTGTATAATAACAGTACCAGTAGCCGATTTCACCAACATTGCAAAGTATACTTTAGTAGCAAAGTATACTTTGAGGGAGAAATTTTCAATTTTATGATAAATTTATTAATTTTTATTATACTGAATTTATTACATTATCACAGCCAATTTGGCTGTGATAATGTAATAAATTCAGTATAATAATTCTGCATACTTTTAATCATGAAATATATGCATTTGTTAGTTCTATATGAAATAATGCATTTCAGGAAAAATAAATGATTACTCCCTCAAAGTATACTTTGCTAGTAAAGTATACTTTGCAATGTTGATGAAATCGGCTACTGGTATGATCTCTATACTAGGTGAAGGTCCAGGAGAGATTCCAGCAGCTAAGCCAGATCCTCACGGACCATTATACAGAGGAGGGTCGCCAGCTAGTCGCGTGTCCTCGTGCTGAACAGGTCAGTTTTCAGGGCATGGTGATCACATGGTTTCGCGACCAATGTGTAACGTCATTATGCATCCTATGCGATAATAGGGGTTGCTCTTCTGGTTCCGTCCGTCCGTGTACATGTACGTCGAAAAGTCGAAAAGTTTGTAAGAGTTTCTCCAGTTGGAGTTCAGTATGCCACGGAGGCATATCATGTTTTACAAACATAATGTCTAGTTTTACAGTTGATCTTTAAAATCTTAATTCACCCTTTCACCCCTAAGTAACTGGAATGGATATTGATATGTTAATTTTGCAACCAATCCAATTGGCACAAAAAGATTTTCAGACTAGTCCATTTATGAAAAGGAGGTGTTTTTGTTTGCAAAAATATTAAAATTACTTGCAAAAAGTGCAGATCCTGATGAGACGGCTCGTCACGAGCCGGCTCATCTGGATCTACACTATTTGCCAAAACCACTATACAGGCCTGTGGTGTTGAATGGGTTAGATATTGATTATGTTCCGTCTCCATTACAGATCAACCTGTTATTGTCAGCCAAGGCGAAGTCATCGTCCACCACAAGTCTCACAAGTGTGCCCAATTGAACCAATACCCCATCTCCGTTCTGGAAGCGATTTCCATATACGAGACACGCCATGTGATTTTGTACCTTCGGTCATCTGATTCATTTCATGAAATACGTTTACAAAATTTACAATATTTTCCGTAAATGGCGTCAAAAGTTTACAAAATTTTCAAAGTACATGCAGAATTGCATGTACTCTGAAAGTTTTGTCAACTTTTGACTTTATTTATTAAATATAATTGTAAATTTTGTAACGGTATTTAATGAAATTACGCAGATGTTCGATGGTACAAAATCACATGATGTAGAAACACGCCATGTGATTTTGTACCTAAGAACATGTGTGATATCTCATGAAAAATATTTACAAAATTTACTGATGTGCGATTTTTCACGAAATATATTTACAGAAACTGTGATATTGTCCTTAAATGACATCGAAAGTTGACAAAGTTTTCACAGCAAATGCAGAATGTATTGCACATGCTCTTAGGTACAAAATCACATTGCGTGTCTCATGTCTGACTGGAAGACAACTCTGTCTTGTTTTGTAACATTGGGGATACAATTTGGATATTCGTGGTCTCCAGTTCTCAACATAATGGCCGAGATTGTAGAGTCAGTGATACGGTATCCTACACCTGTGCTCAGGGCTCCAGATATTGGCGCATTTTACTCACTTATTTTAGTAGAATACACATTGATTATCAAAAGTGGGAGTACAAAATACTCGCAGCAATGTGTAAATACGCATTGATTTTAAAATTGAGTAGTGAAAATACTGTAATAAGGTTGAACATTTACTTTATAGTTGAGCTGCAAACAGTGCATTTGCTTTTTGCAGCTTAAATAAGTGAATTTTTTTTATCATTTGTTCCCTATTTAATAAGGAAGAAAATCAATAATATATTTGTAAAAGTTAAATACGCATTGAATTTGATATCTGGGGGTATACTCTTTAGATACAAAACTTATCTGGAGCTATGTGGTCAGTTTCAACCAATCAAACTGCATGATTTCAAGGATACGGTAAATTGGGAGCAATTTCGCAAGTGTGGGACAAGAGCATGTACCTGTAGCCCATTTCACCAACATTGCAAAGTATACTTTTCCAGCAAAGTATACTTTGAGGGAGAAATTTTCAATTTTAGGATAAATTTATTAATTTTTATTATACTGAATTTATTACATTATCACAGCCAATTTGGCTGTGATAATGTAATAAATTCAATATAATAATTCTGCATACTTTTAATCATGAAATATATGCATTTGTTAGTTCTATATGAAATAATGCATTTCAGGAAATATAAATGATTTCTCCCTCAAAGTATACTTTGCTAGTAAAGTATACTTTGCAATGTTGGTGAAATAGGCTACAGGGTATAATGCTCGAAATCAAGAAGTTTGATTCGTTGCGTCTGAGCTGTGCTCAGTCTCGACTATTAAGCAAACTACATGTATGTGATTTTGAGTACAAATTTAGAGAAAATGTATAGTGCTTGTACTTGGTTGAGGCTGAGCTGATCTTGGTATCGACCAATCAAATTGCTTGATTTCGATTGTGAATTTGGAGAATGTGCTTACAAACTTTTGTAAGCATGTACTTGGTTATCAAGCTCGAATAAGGGAAGTTTGGTTTAGATTATAAGCTACAGGAACATACTCGGAACGTTTTATAAACAAATGACATGATGGCTGATCTTATATTGCAGCTCCTTCACTAATGGCTGCGTGATTTTTAAACTTCCTGAACACATATACTCGATTCTCATGCTCGAAATCAGGGGAGTTTGATTGGTTGAGCTTTGCTTGGGTGCCAATTGATTTTGAATTCAAATTTAAGAACACGGTCAAATTGCTGTAAAAGGCAATTAAAGAAGTATTGGTCAAGTGATTATTCGAGTATATGGTGCCTGGCACCAGACCAGGATCTTGCAGATTCAGTCTGAGATGTTGTTTTGAGAAAAATGAGGGTTTTAAAAGTACATGTCCACTCAGTTGGCACAAAATGTTCTTTGTATATTTGTGTCACTATTTCACCAGTTCTAAAACTTACGAGTGCTCGCTATACAGATATACATGTAATCATTTAGTAATATTTATTTTACTGATAGTGACGCAGGCTATTTTCATATGCAAATGAGGCATGATGTTTTAATTCTTTATACTAATTAAATGTGTCACCTGGAACAAATAATATTTTCGACAGATTATAAAGTATGATCATTGCACATCAAAAAATAAATACAGTGAATACATAGTAATGTCCGTTAACATTTTAAGGAAACACGGTTATCGCCCCTGATATGAGTGTGGACATTTACATCCGATATAAAATGTATAATAATGCCAATCAATACGTGGGGTAATGGTGAATGAATGTTTATTTTGCCTGAAAATGTCATATCTACAGAATATACAAAGCTATCTGTCTCCCTATGTTAATATAACCTACTGAGTGGGCATGTACCTTTAACTACCGGGTAATGGTCACTACGATTACTGTGGGAAATACATGGATATCAAATACCATTGAAAGGGGAATGTATATATAATATTGTATATAAGTCATGAAAAAATATTTATTAACAGTTGTTACACCTGTATGTATACATGGCTGCCATCTGAAAAAAGGAACTTACGGCATATGCGACCAGCGTGGTCCCAGATCAGACTGCGCATCCGCGCAGTCTGATCCGGGACCACGCTGGTCGCCATGCTTACTGTCGTCATCAAACTGATTATATCCGAATCCAACGGTGGGAATCAGCATAAGCATAAAGAACAGGCATGGGAAATTTCCGGATTAATCCGGAAATCCGGATTTGAGGTCCCAGGGACCACTTTTGTGAATCTTGTAAATCCGTTGAGAATGGCGATACAAAATTACAATTTTCGAGAGAAAAAAAAAGATTTATTTTTTTTATTTTTTTTAAGTGGAGATTCTTTTATTTTCCCCAGCGGAATCCCTGTTATACATGTACTGACTTTTTGTTGCAAGTATTATTTTAAATTGAAATGGATTATGTTGCCAATTTTTCCTAATTATAGCATATTTTTTCAGGGGAAAATGTGATCTATTTAATGCTAAATATACCTCAGAATGAAGCACAGAGCATGTAGAATTGAAAAGAAAAATAATTCTGGGGGGGGGGGGGGGGGGCGGCATGCCCCCAGACCCCCCTACCAAATCGCAGCGCAATCCGCTGCTCAGATAAATTTTCAGGATTGGGGATAGTATTCCACTCCCATGCCTGAAGAACCAGAATCCGCAATTGTTGCAACTGCTGTAAGGTCCCTTTTGTCAGCCATGTAGGTTGATCTGCCTGTATGTGATCACAGAAAGTTGGCCACCAGTGTAGATCCGGATAAATCTGCACTGGGCCTGGTCAGTTATATTGTCAATTATCGACGCTCATTCAATTACTGTGTGTAGAATGCACTGTATTCATCAATTAACTCGCTAGCTGTCCATACCATAATCATGTGTCGTCTTGTACATGTGTGTGGGAAATAAATAATACGAGCCCTTCCATTTGATAATGTGCCTCGGTATATTTGCTGAAAAACATTTACATATTTCAAGTTAGCATGTGTGGAAATGATTGGCAAAATTCAAGTTCACGCCAAATGCAGAATTAGATTCTCACAAAAATGTGTTTTGTGGATAGGGACAAATAATACTGTATTGTGCTTTGTTCTTCTTGTGTATCCTGGCAACATGAAAATTAGAACTGTAACACCATTATTAACATCATCATAAATAGAGTGTTTTGATTTATTGGTGTTTAACGGCTCATCAACAGCTAAGGTCATTTAAGTGAATTTGAAGTTAATTTTTATGCCCCCGCCACCGAATTGTGAGGAAGGCATAATTATAGTGTTGCCATCGTCCGTACGTGTGTCCGTCCGTCTGTACGTCCCGAAACCTTAACGCTCGGGTATATGTCTTATAATTTCTGTTTCCACATTACTCTAATGGTCCTCTACCACCCTGTGACAAATCCACGATCGTCCTGCCCCCGTTAAGTTCCGGGTCAAGGTCACATACTTGGTGCATTTGAACCTTAACGCTCGGGTAAATGTCTGTTTCCTTGATTGAATCTGCTTGATATTTCACACACGCATTGCTCTAATGGTCCTGTGACTTATCCACGATCGTCCTGATTAAGCCCAGGGTCAAGGACGCATACTTGGTGCATTCGAAACTCTGGTGTCTTGTAATGTCAAGCAGATCCATGCAAGGAAACACACATCCATTGCTCTGATGGTCATGCGTGACAAATCCACGCTTCTCTGGCCCTGTGTGTTTTCAAATGTGCCTCGTTTTCTTTGGCTGCCAGTGTGCCGATAGGCCACATTCCTAGTTGTATATGCTTTATTCACATAGTACAAACCATGTTAAGGACCCATTCTATACCTGATCATCGTTTGATTCTAAGATAATTGCTTCGTAAATGTTATAGAATATATGTATTCTGCCTTGTTACTGTATCCTATATGGCACATGGAGCGACCAAGTCGGCCATCTTTATGTGTTCCAGCCATCGGCCAGTTTCACCTGTTCTGCCATTTGACAAAGAACTCAACATTTGAAGTAGAATATAATTATGATATAATGTAGCTAATCACATGTAGAAAAGCCGGTACGGACTGCTATCAATTATATTACACCAAACTGTAAAATATGTCGGTTTTCTGGCCACCATTATAAATAGCTTCAAACACAGAAAACGCACAGTGTACTATGCGAGTAAATATGGCTTTACCTATGGGCAATGTGTACACTAACATAGGCTGTGCATCAGATTATTTTGAGATTGATGGGAGAAATTCTCTTGATATCTCATCTTTTGATTGGTTAGCTGGCATAATATTTATAGCTTGCCGTTGTCATATCTGTCTAGTATGTATTGCACCAAATTGTATTTGGTTTACTGTATGTGTATGTATGTTTGCTGTATGTGTATATATCACATCACTCTTATGAAGCAATTATCATTGAAGTCGAGCGTATCTATCTAGCACCTAATACCTTAAACTGAAAGTAAATGAAATAAACAAGGATCTATGATTCATGCTTTTAATGATGCAGTAGGTGTAAATACATAATTACAACATTTGCAAAGTAAATGTACACCAATTTATCAAGACAAATACAAATATTTACCATCATAAATATATCACAGATACGTTTGTGATGTAATGACAAAAGCTAGACACTGATCAGCTGCCACATATGCAGTCTGATCGGAGTCTACATAAACAAGGTGTATGATCACGTGGTTACAACAACAACAAGTACTGAAACTTAAAGAAGCCCTCCGATTCAAAACACGTATTTTTTTATTTTGTCCTTATTATATAACGGATTTTGATGAAGTATGGCGCATCTTTTTAAGCTGCATTTGGTGGTCTCGGTACTTTGGCACAAACTTCTGTCGTATGTGCGGAACTCCTGGGACCACCAAATGCAGCTCATGAATACGCGTTTGCTGTGCCATATTTCATAAAAATCCGTTGAGTATCACTGCATCAAGAATGATTTGAATACTAAAATGGCAAACACTGTCACCGTGAGTGTTTGCCATTTTAATATAATCATTCCCAATACAGATAATTTTTATGAGCAATGTAGATTCAGTTGTGATCTGCCACAATCATATTAAAAGCTTAATGGTATAAACATATAGGATAGACAACCTGCTGCATTGAGGGGGAAATCCCAAAATCAGAATGGAATATTTACATCCGAGAAACTATGTTCAACTGAAATTAGAATAACCTGACCTGGTGCCAGGTCCATACCACACCAAAGTCACTTGGCCCCTTCCCCTAACATATGATTACGAATAATCGTAATACTCGCATAAGGGGTATAACCAGATTCTCATACAAAATAGCGTACATGTATGTGAGGGCCAAACCAGGTCTCCAGTCGGATTTCTGGTAAGGATGAATCCCGATCGTTAAATTACCCATTGCATGCTCCCACCTGCCACCCACAGGGTATGAAAGTGCTGTCATTGGTAAACCATAGTATATAGTTTATTCTAGTCTTACTAGAGTGAGCTAGGAAGCAAAATGGTAACAAGAGTGCCAAAGGTCACAATATACGCCTGTCGAGGCAAGGGGAGACAACTCATTGAAAACAAGAGTGCCAAAGGTCACAATATACGCCTGTCGAGGCAAGGGGAGACAACTCATTGAAAACCAATAGGGTTATTCATCACGACGTGATAATAGAAACCAAATTTGTTTATTATCCGTCAAGTAGAACTTGATTTTTTGCGTGGACAAGGTGTATCCTTGCGAAAATTAGAAATGGCCGCCAATAAGTCATCGGACATTTTTTAGAATCAATAGGCTTCTTTGTCTTGCCGTGATAAACATGTATACAAAATTTGGTTACGATCTGTGCCTGCCGACCCATACGATGTGAATATATAATACACCCTGTTTTTTTCAAACAATGTATAAAAAACAATATTATCACAAAAATGCACTGAAACATATAAATACAGGTACAGTAAGACAATACTGTCTCGGTAAAGGCTATATCTATAAGCTACATTTATCACAAAACAAATATTGTTCAGTAGCCAATTTCACCAAAATTGCTAAGTATACTTATCTTGCTCGGTACACTTTGAGGGAGAAATTTTCAATTTAAGGATAACTTTTTAATTTTTATTATACTGAATTTATTACATTATCACAGTGATAATGTAATAAATTCAGTATAATAATTCTGCATACGTTTAGTCATCAAATATATGCAGTCGTTCGTTCTGTACGAAATAATACAGATTATTGCTTTAGAAATAACCATGATTATTTTGCAAGCTTAATTCATGCTGTTGTTAAACTGCTCATAGTTTACACATGATAGTGCTACTGGCTAAGTGAGTGAGTGAGTGAATAGGGTTTAACGTCCGCCTGGCTAAGTGAGGAAGAGCAATAACTCAAACAGGGGGTTGGTCAAATGTTAACACACAGTTACCCCCCCTTACAATTCTATTTTGGGGGGAAAAGGCATTATGGGTAATAAAGGTCAAGGCCTTTTCTTTTCCATGTGGCAGCTTTCCAAAGCAAGCAAAGAAACAACATTTTCCCGTTTTGGTTATCCATCGAATTCTGAAAAAGTTTGTAGCAACCCTTTTCTCCGCTATTCGGTAATCTACGAACGCAAATGTTTCTGTATCACTTCCAAATTGCATCAACAGATAAAGTTTGCATTTTTGGCAATTATCTCCGTTTAAAACTTTACTTATAGCCAAATAACACAATTTTGAATACGTAATGAGCTGAACGCTGGAAGAGATTTAACCCGGAAGTTATTGTTGTTGAAGTCCATAGTTGGCTCTAATGGCCATATACGCCAACATAGCCGATTATTGGGCTAATTTAAAGCTTTTATTTATTAAACAGAACAAGTTTCAGCCACGTATAATCGCGTTAAATAAAATGTGTTTATTCGGCTAATTTATAATCGACCTCTGCTCAAAATCTCCTTACTAGCAACCCCAGCATTTGCGGGTTTATCCCAGCATCTCGGGGGTTTATCCCATTGGATCGCGTATGCGCGTCATTTGACGCTAGTTAATATTCACAAAATTTTCCACCAATCAAAACGAAGAATTGCCCTTCATAGCCAACTTTGATTTGTTTACGTATCATGCAGGGATGGCAGGGATGCATCCAGCATGCGCGATTGCGGCAATCCCCCTTAATTATTGTCAATGCCGCAAATTATTGATTGTCTTGCGCCCGACATCGCGCAATGGGTGGGGCATCACGGATGGGGCACATTAGGCCAATCTGGGCATGTGCCTGAATACGCAGGAGCTTGTGCATCTATTTTTAGACGACACTGTAACCGCTAGATATATATGCTCTGGTAGCTCCGCCCACTCGCGTGCTGCCACAGAATTCGGACAAACACAGTGACTACAACTTTGTGTATTGCGGAGTGTAATTTGTAGATAAATAGAGCATACAGTACAGGTGTTACGCTGGAATATTTCGAACATAATGGTGACAACAAAACATTGCTGCTATGGCATTGCTGCTATTGGATGGATTTGGGAACGGGTTTAAAATTTCCAAAACCTGCACAAAATCGAGAAAAATGTCAACGCTGGGTACAGAACTGTGGTCGAAAATAGTTTACCATTGACAATGTTACCAGAGACACCTACATATGTTCGATGCACTTTACCCTGATTTGATCGGCTAATAACATCATGCTCTGCATGACTTTTCATACTTTCTATTTGCAATTATTATAATGAGTGGGAGAGGAAAAGGGAAGAAGAGGGCAACAAGGGCAAGCAATCCCCCTGCCAAGAGAGTCAGTGGGAGGCCTGAAAGGCCTGAGGAACTGCCAGAGAGGGCAGTGTTGTGTGGTGGTGCTGAGCCTGAAGGTTCTCAAGCAGGTGAGGTCATTGACTTTGAACAAATTATAATGGATTCTAACATTGTTAGAAGAAGTCAGGGCCCACCAGTGGCAGATTTACAGGGGTGCGGTGTTAGCAATTCCAGTATGAACACCAATAGTTTTGTAAATTCCCAAATTGAACCCATGAAGTCTGTGGAAGATGAAACATTTGTTCACATCCCAATGTCATTGAGGGAACAAATCTGGCGTAGTGAATATATAAATATGTCTCTGCTTTTGAAGGGCGCCATTGAACTAAATGACATGTGTTGCCCCAGCACTCTTCGACTTTCAGCGACTGGCCAAATTGAAACAAAACCAAGGGCATGCAGGGAAAAAATTCCTTCAATTGAAAAATGGACTGATGCATTTGTGATTTATATGTCAATTATGATCAGTAAATTCCCAGCCAAAGCCTCTGAAATGTTAAGATACATGGCTCTCATACGAGAAGCCGCATCAGGTCACAATCGAGGGTCATGGCGTTCATATGACGAGCAATTTCGTATTCGACAGGCATCCAACCCCCAATCGTGGGAAAATATCAATCAGGACTTGTGGCTGAGGTGTATGTCCCTCAGCATGAATGAACCAGTTACACTTGCTACCCGTGGCCCCCAGCTAAATCAAACATGCCATGACTTTAATAAAGGATTGTGTCCATGGCCACCATGGCCACAATGCCGTTACCCCCATGCGTGTTCAACATGTGGTTTGGGTCATGGAAAATGGGTCTGCCCACAGGGGTCCGGCGCTTTAGCAACGGTAGCTAGAGACGCAGCAACAGGGCAAAGTACCTCGCAAATTGATGCTGGGTCCCAATATTAATTATACACAGTCGGAATTATTCCTATCGGATAAGGGAAATGACATATTACTTGACACAATAAGACAAGCCACTATATCCCATGTACCATGTGTTTAGAATTTTGGCGGATAAATTTAAATAATGAGCAATATGTAAATTTATTGTGGTGGAAAATTTGAGGGGCCGGGGGTCGATCAATTCACTTTCATCCATTTGCAATAGTCTTATTTGAAATAAATGACTTATTTATTTATTTTAGATAAGACAAATAAATCAAAAAGGATTTTTGTCCATTTAAAATTTGCAGTTGCATCTCCCTTTTACAACGGTTCTTAATGAAGTACCTAGGACAGGAAGAGACAATTGCAGGTCTGGGGACCAGGCTTATGCTCTATCGTGTCCTGGCACTGCATTGCCATGTGTTCCCATTTTGGCTATTACATCATAAATGTCAGCCATCAGTGTTTCCTGCGTGTGTTTCCTATCTCATCAAATGGCTGAACATCAGGCACTTTCTGTGTGTGTTTCAGATATTATATACATATGTGTGTATGTGTGTGTATTTATATGTATATAACATTCAGTGCCTAACTAATCCAATATCATTTACAATACATCTTGGACGACCCTCGGTCCATGGCATTTTCCCATTGCCTCAGTCACGGTGCCAATTTATTGGCATTACCTAGCGGGGCTCATTAGTGGCCACATACATTCCAATATCATTTTGATGTTGTAACTAAAATACAATGTGTTTTATGGTGAAGATAAATCAAGTGATTCGATCTGATGTGTTTTTGAATATGCGAGTCATAAAATAATACAGATTATTGCTTTAGAAATAACCATGATTATTTTGCAAGCTTAATTCATGCTGTTGTTAAACTGCTCATAGTTTACACATGATAGTGCTACTGGCTAAGTGAGGAAGAGCAATAACTCAAACAGGGGGTTGGTCAAATGTTAACACACAGTTACCCCCCCCTTACAATTCTATTTTGGGGGGAAAAGGCATTATGAGTAATAAAGGTCAAGGCCTTTTCTTTTCCATGTGGCAGCTTTCCAAAGCAAGCAAAGAAACAACATTTTCCCGCCCACCGCACCCCCCCTATTTTTAGTTACATACGTTTCTTGAATTTGCAAAAGGTTAATCTACCCGAGAGGTCTGCAAGAAACATGAGGGCCTATGCTATCTGTCAGAACATATTACTGCTGGCAATGTCTAAATTACAGGTTGGTACTTGGGCCAGACTAGAAGCCAACTACGACTGCAGCCAGGCCGAACAGAACCAGACATCACACTACACAGGGCATGCTTGGCAAGAACAGAAGTGTCACGGTGGATACCTGCGAGCAACATGATACCACCACAGGACATGGAACTAAGTGACCAGATAGTTACATACAATATATACAATTCTGCAACCACAGTCGCTACAGAGAGCGGAAAATTCTAGGGGCCGGGGGTCGATCAATTCACTTTCATCCATTTGCAATACTCTTATTTGAAATAAATGACTTATTTATTTATTTTAGATAAGACAAATAAATCAAAAAGGATTTTTGTCCATTTAAAATTTGCAGTTGCATCTCCCTTTTACAACGGTTCTTAATGAAGTACCTAGGAAAGGAAGAGACAATTGCAGGTCTGGGGACCAGGCTTATGCTCTATCGTGTCCTGGCACTGCATTGCCATGTGTTCCCATTTTGGCTATTACATCATAAATGTCAGCCATCAGTGTTTCCTGCGTGTGTTTCCTATCTCAATCAAATGGCTGAACATCAGGCACTTTCTGTGTGTGTTTCAGATATTATATATATATGTGTGTATGTGTGTGTATTTATATGTATATAACATTCAGTGCCTAACTAATCCAATATCATTTACAATACATCTTGGACGACCCTCGGTTCATGGCATTTTCCCATTGCCTCAGTCATGGTGCCAATTTATTGGCATTACCTAGCGGGGCTCATTAACGGCCACATACATTCCAATATCATTTTGATGTTGTAACTAAAATACAATGTGTTTTATGGTGAAGATAAATCAAGTGATTCGATCTGATGTGTTATTGTGTTTTTGAATATGCGAGTCATAAAATAATACAGATTATTGCTTTAGAAATAACCATGATTATTTTGCAAGCTTAATTCATGCTGTTGTTAAACTGCTCATAGTTTACACATGATAGTGCTACTGGCTAAGTGAGGAAGAGCAATAACTCAAACAGGGGGTTGGTCAAATGTTAACACACAGTTACCCCCCCCTTACAATTCTATTTTGGGGGGAAAAGGCATTATGAGTAATAAAGGTCAAGGCCTTTTCTTTTCCATGTGGCAGCTTTCCAAAGCAAGCAAAGAAACAACATTTTATTTTCCCACCCACCGCACCCCCCCTATATTTTTAGTTACATACGTTTCTTGAATTTGCAAAAGGTTAATCTACCCGAGAGGTCTGCAAGAAACATGAGGGCCTATGCTATCTGTCAGAACATATTACTGCTGGCAATGTCTAAATTACAGGTTGGTACTTGGGCCAGACTAGAAGCCAACTACGACTGCAGCCAGGCCGAATGGAACCAGACATCACACTACACAGGGCATGCTTGGCAAGAACAGAAGTGTCACGGTGGATACCTGCGAGCAACATGATACCACCACAGGACATGGAACTAAGTGACCAGATAGTTACATACAATATATAAAATTCTGCAACCACAGTCGCTACAGAGAGCGGAAAATTCTAGGGGCCGGGGGTCGATCAATTCACTTTCATCCATTTGCAATACTCTTATTTGAAATAAATGACTTATTTATTTATTTTAGATAAGACAAATAAATCAAAAAGGATTTTTGTCCATTTAAAATTTGCAGTTGCATCTCCCTTTTACAACGGTTCTTAATGAAGTACCTAGGAAAGGAAGAGACAATTGCAGGTCTGGGGACCAGGCTTATGCTCTATCGTGTCCTGGCACTGCATTGCCATGTGTTCCCATTTTGGCTATTACATCATAAATGTCAGCCATCAGTGTTTCCTGCGTGTGTTTCCTATCTCAATCAAATGGCTGAACATCAGGCACTTTCTGTGTGTGTTTCAGATTATATATAAATGTGTGTATGTGTGTGTTTATATGTATATAACATTCAGTGCCTAACTAATCCAATATCATTTACAATACATCTTGGACGACCCACCCTCGGTTCATGGCATTTTCCCATTGCCTCAGTCACGGTGCCAATTTATTGGCATTACCTAGCGGGGCTCATTAACGGCCACATACATTCCAATATCATTTTGATGTTGTAATAAAACTACAAAATACAATGTGTTTTATGGTGAAGATAAATCAAGTGATTCGATCTGATGTGTTATTGTGTTTTTGAATATGCGAGTCATAAAATAATATATTTCAGGGAAAAAATAATATATTTCAGGGAAAAAATAAATGATTACTCCCTCAAAGTATAGTTAGCTAGATGAGTATGCTTTATAACAATTTTGGTGAAATCGGCTACTGGTAAACACTGGGTGCCAAATTATCACTCAAATGGCCGGGTAACCCTTTAAGTCGATGTTTGCAAAAAGCATACATCCAGAGTGTAATATGCCGTCTCATCAGAATTTGCAACGTTTGTCATTTGCACACATTATCCAAAGTGTCCTGTTTAGAGAGCTTCCATGGTGTAATTTTATTTGGTCATCTGGGGCCCGTTTCACTAAACGTACGACTAAAATGTTTGCAAGTGCAAATTTAGGATTTCAATTGACTATTATTTTAGTCGTACAAAGTTTAGTGAAATGGCCCCCTGCTGATGGTCAAATCACTGTTAGAGTGTTTGGTATAGAGAACAGAACATCGTGCCAGTATCCGTAGAACCAGAGTTACAGATTTATCCCGTCACCACAGTACGTATGTGCAGTGAAAAACGGTGCCGTGAAACATTTTTGATATCCAGTCAATACGATTTTTGCATTTTACAGCCATTTGTAGGTGTTGACGGGATAAATAGAATAGTAGGTTAGTGCCGTGAATGGGAAAAAATATCTGGCGCGGCACGGAAACGGGATGTGGTCGGCAGAGCCTCGCCCATCCCGTTTCCTGAGCCTTGCCAGATATTTTTTCCCATTCACGGCACTAACCTACTATTCTCTATCTATTTTCCTTATTTCTGAACCAAAATATATGTTGTGACCACTCATTTGAACCGTCTCGGCAAGACGGTTCAAATGCGTGGTCACAACATATACTTCTGATGAGAAATAAAGAAATTCTTGAGCCTTGCCGGATATTTTTTCCCATTCACGGCACTAACCTACTATTCTCTATATTATTTAGCCCTAAACTATTTTTCAATGCTAAAATTAGATTTTCAAACAGTATTTCACCACGAACACACAGCCTGCTTTGCTATCATGAACACATCAATACCCCATTGTCAGCACAGTGCCTGTTGTTTCAGCGTCTCCTGCTGCACGTTGGCCACGACACAGCCAAACGTGCTCATCACGGTGGGTAGCTCCTGTCCCTCCACCCACATTTGCCGCCCCTTCTCCTCTTTTAGCCAGCACAGGCCCGCCATCCAGCTCTTGTCATCCTCCCCGCCCACGATCAGAATCGTACCCCCGTACTTGACGATCCCCGCCCCACACAGGGCGTTTGGCAGCTCGGGCCCGAGGGACCAGGTTTGAGTTTCCGGGTCGAACACCTCCACCGAGCTGACGCAGAACTCGGGCAGGAATTCCCGCTTCCACTTCTCGCTGATCTCACCGTTGCCACCTGGGAAATGATTGATGGGGGTTTATGTCCAGTCACCGGTATGGTCATATACATGAACAGGCAGGCCGAGAAAACAAAGTGCATTCATTGATTGGTGCATATAAAGCATTAACACTTTCATCCATGTGAGATTTGCCCATGCTATTTCTTTTTGAATATTCTACAAATGAGAACGTGGTGGAATTCTTTTACAATTGAAAAGTATCTGCAAATGTTGCAGATCCTGATGAGGCGGCTCGACTGCAGTGGTTGTGCAAGTTGTCTTTCTGGTCTATATATTTGAATGGTGATTTGATTTAATGGTTTTTAATGGCCTGTCAACACCTAAGGTAATGTTAGGTCAGGTTAACTGGGACGAATCCCATATGATACCTGTTTTGGTGGGTGTAAATCCCAAAATCAGATCTGAATATTTACGGAAAAAATAAACATTCAGCCCCGAAATTAGAATAACCTGACCTGGTGCCAGGTCCTCACCACACCAGGGGGCCATGTCAATAAACTTTAGAACAACTAAAATGTTTGTAATTTGCTCGATAAACGTAAGTCCAATAATTGTTTACAAGAAAACATTGTTAATGTGAAATGTCCAGACTATCATAATTTTGCACTTACGAACATTTTAATCATACAAAGATTTATAGTGAAATGGGCCCCAGAGTCACTTAGCCGCACTCCCAAGGAAGGAGTCTTTCCTAACCTTGTCTGATAACATAAAACCAAGCCTAGTGGTATGCTATTATAGGAATGAATGGCCTCTTTGTGGAATTTATCGGGGTATAAACTTGGAAAAAGTCGCGGGAATACTGGACGAAGGCCGGAAGGCCTCGTCCAGTATTCCCGCGACTTTTCCAAGTTTATATCAGGCCTTCGTCCAGTATTCCCGCGACTTTTTCCAAGTTTATACCCCGATAAATTCCACAAAAAGGCCATTCATTCCTTATAATTCCAGCATTTGAAATAAATTCATCAAGAAAATGTGTTTATTTTCACAGACGGCAGCCATTTGTTTACATTGACAGCACTGACGGCGCACCTGTAGAAAGTAGTTCGGCGTGGGAGTTTACTGGGATATAAATTTTGGACAGAGACTTGCTACGGGCCAATCAAATGTTAGGGAATTGTGTAAATATTTTTGTGCTGGTATGCTATACAGTAGAACCTCTATACCGGACACCGGAGAAAACACAGATCATATTTTTGATGAGTTTCTCATTTATCTAAGCTGATAATGTCTGTTCGTGATCAAATAGCACACCACTATGGCTCAGAATGATCAAATGCCTGGTTTACAGTGAAGCCTCTCTAAGCCGGACACCCTGGGGACCTCCCAGGGTGTCCGGTTTGGAGAGGTTTCACTGTATATCGTTACCGATGATATATATCTTGTCATGATGAACGACACTGCCCGCCAGCACCCGCGCCGTCGTCATGGGAGGTAAATCTAACCACGTGTCTTCACCCGGGTCATACCTATAACATATGTGACGGGTCATGTGTTTTTGTACCTAAGAAGATTGTGTGATTTTTCATGAAAAATATTTACAAAATTTACGATATTTTCTATAAATGATGTGGAAATTTTACTGAATTTTAGACAATCATATGGCTTGTCCCTAATGTGTGATAGATCACGGGTGAAGGAGTACTTGAAATGCCAGTGAATGAAGGAAACCTTAGTTAGAGGAGAAATACCAATCAATATCCTGTTCTCCTAATTCTGATATATACGTAAATATGGTCAAAATATGCGAGCATTGGCCTACCCACTCTATGCACAGGTGGCAATGTCAGTCGTTCCCTCTCCGCCGAATACATACAACTTCCCCGCGTAACTGTCCCCAATAGCCAATTTCATTCTGAGGAACACTCCATTTTGTTTGTGGATAAATCCTAACTATTTTCTTTATATGTGCTTACAAGTGTATGTCGCGACCACCATTTGAACTGTCTCATTGAGACGGTTCAAATGAGTGGTCACAACACATACTTTCATTGAGAAATGGCAAAAAAACAACAATTATTTCAAAAAGTTAATACGCAGTATATGTCCTGACCGCCATTTGAACCGTCTCACCGCAAATGAGTGGTCACAACATATACTTTCATTGAGAAATAAAAAAAATATTTCAAAAATTCATCCCCGTAAAGGTGTATTCCGAATGTAAGGACTCATCACACAGAATAGTTACCTGTATGCAGAGCTGGCCACGTCCGTCATTCCCTCTCCCCCGAATACATACAACTTCCCTTTGTAACTGATAGAGGCCATAAATCGCAGTGGTTTGGGCAGGGGAGCCACAAACGTCCACGTGTTTGTGTGTGTGTCGTAGCGTTCCACAGAGTTCAGTATCTCTAAACCGTCCTGACCACCAATGGCGAAGGTGTAGCTGAAATTGAAGGGGCAAGTGTGAAAAACGGCCAAGTCCATAACAGCATTTGCTTTTTTTTCCAGCTCAATTATGTGAGTGAATTTTCAACTTTATTACCAGCATTTTTATTGCTCAATTTGAAAATCAACGAGTGTGAGTATTTTGTACTCCAATTTTTGAAACTACAGTCTACACTCGTTTACCCAAGGTCCAAGGGACTGAGGAAAATAACGAGGGTTATTAATTACATAGGAAATCATGTTCTTGGGACCAAGAATTTGAATTGAGTTAACGAGTGTAGACTGTAAATGCGTAATCAGCTAAAATAAATGCGTAAAATACGCGCCTTCACTAGTGCTTCGAGTCCACGAACCAAAATACTTACCCATCAACGACGGTAAGACTGAACATGGCCCGCGCCACCTGCATTTTGGCCTTCGTGTGCCAAGACAGTGTTGTCTGGTCGAACATGTAGAGGTTATTGGAGACGCCCTCCGTGGTGATGGACCCGCGGTAGTTGATCTTACGGACCGCCCCGCCAGCGAGGTACACCTGGTTATCGCCCGTTATTGCACAACCTGCAGGTATTCAATCGTCATTGCACGTTTTCTCAAGTACTGTTACAACCTGAACTATTTTGACACCATTTGCTTTGGGAAACCCCTATTAAATAGGGGTTTCCCAAAACAAATGGTGTCCAAATACATTGTTATTGTGATAAACCAGTATTATAATACGAACCAGAGCTCCAGTTAAGGTGCGTAATTTGACCAACTTCGGGTGAAATTTTGTTATTTCTTCATCAAAAATGGCAAGTTGGGAGTCCTTTAGAATCGTCTCATTGAGACGATTCTAAAGCACTCCCAACTGGCCATTTTTGATGGAGAAATAAGAAATTTACCTCCAAATTACGCACCTTAACTGGAGCTCTGACTAACCACATCTATTGGGACACTATCTCATTGTGGGATACCTAACATTTATAGGTGTTTTTCAGAATAAATTGTGTCCGAATAGTTAGTGTTATTACGGTTCTCACAGGCTCCAGATAAGCTGCGTATTTGCTTAAATACCCAATTAAAATTGCCAAAAACCCAATTGAAATCAGAAGCAGCCAGTATCAAAAAGCAATAAATAATTTATGGTACCTTTATCATGCTGCAGAAAACAATAAACAGACCACAAATACAGCATATTTTTCTTATTTTCCATGAAAACACATCTTGGTATTTCATTAGAATTGTAATGAAATGCCAAGACATGTTTTCATTTCGAAGGAAACTATTCAACAATTGCGGTCTGTTGACGTGTTAACGGTAATGTGATTTTATTTTACCCAATTAAAATTTTGAAATACCCAATTGCTTCAGAAATGATGGAGTGACAATACTCAATAATGAATCCCTTATCTGGAGCCCTGTCTCATTATCTAATAGATTGAAAAATCCCAGGTTTGTGCAAGTATGATTAAAACTGACTAGTAGTAATGGCAAAAATGTGTTTTAACAGAGACTGCAGGGACTCAGAAACACAGAGACACGTTCCTAAAAGTAGAGACAATTTTACTATCATTCAAGTCATTTATACATGGTAATCTCCATCATTGGACAGCCTGTAGGTATTCATTACTGCACAATTTCATTTATCACACAAAATGAGCTTTTGCAATACAGTAGAATGGTGGCATTATAAAATCATAATTCATTAGTGTAATACACAGATACATACATGTATGTAAACGAGTCTGCAACAGAAAGCACATTAGGTGATCAGTACGGCTTCAATGTGCGATACTTTGCCAATGCAATGAATAGAGTGTACCATGCACATAGAGATATCAAGTTTATCAGGCAAGGCTAGGAATTCCTACCGTTTCCGAGCTGAGCCTGATAAACTTATCAAAAGACTGGTATTCTATTATCAGGTAACGTTTTATGCTCGAAATTGACCACAGATGACATCGTTATCTATGGACAGAATGCGGACTTGTTTATCTTGTGTCATTACGCTAATGTCATTCGGTAACGTCACGTGACGTCATCTGACCAATGGAATGTCAGTTTTCACTTCGTAGTCGCCCGGATGTTGTATCAGGTCAATGGCTGATACAACAATATGTTATCAGTCAGTATGTATTCAGTCAATACAGGGCAGGTTACCTGATAAAACAATTTACTGCGACAACGTACCCGGGGTATAGAGGCTCTGTGGGAGTTTACACAGGAAGACAACCTCGCCAGTTTTGGGCATCAACATCTCGATGCTGTTGAACTTCTTCAGCGAGTCCTCGGTGTATGGATTGGCGATGATCATCACACAGCGTTCGTGCTGCATCCCCTTCCTCGGCATCAGGTTCAGGTCCGTCTCCTCATGACGATTCCTGGTAAAATATAAGGTTCGACCATATCCAGCTGTGGGCGGCATGAGGGAACTGTAGGCCTTAGGATTCAAACAGTTTCCAAGTGCCACGGCACACGTTTACCCACAGCTGCACTTTGTTGAACGTTATCATTACATTTCCGTCGGAAATATTGTGTTATTTGAGCATACAATGTATATGCAGTACTTTCGGTACTTTGATAATCTACTCCATTTAATCAGCTGATTTACACATAGTACATATTCCAGGGCTGCATGCGCTGTATGTTTGAACATGGCTTAGGGCGGTGTCAAACAATGGCAGTCATGTAACAATACATATCAACTGATAAATGTTTCTATCCGGCATTAATGATTATTTATTATCAGGTGTCAGATCCATTTCCTCGTGGCGATTCCTGGAAATTATCATGTAACTAGCTGGCCATTGGTCAATTACATATCGACTGATAAATGGTTCTATCCGACATAATTTAATATCAGGTGTCAGATCCATTTCCTCCTGGCGATTCCTGGAAATTATCATGTAACTAGCTGGCCATTGATCAAATATATATTGACTGATAAATGGTTCTATCTGACATCATTTAATATCAGGTGTCAGATCCATTTCCTGATGGCTATTCCTGGAATATGTCCAGTAACTAGCACAATAACCCAAACTATGAGGAAACTGTTTATTCTGGGAAACACACAATAATCTATGGTTTCTCAGAGCAAAGAATGCCCAATTTCAACTTTCTTTGCGGTGAGAAACCATAGATTAATGTTCCCAAATTGGACAAATTATTTATGGCTAGACTGGTTCAGGGGGCCGTTTCAATAAACTTTGTATGACTAAAATGTTTGTATGTGCAAATTTAGGATCGTCTGTAAATTCCAATTGATGGATTTACATGTATTGAGCATAGGCTGCATATGCAATCCAATAATTGTTAATAACATGAAAATAGTGTTAATGTGAAATTTACAGACTCTCATAATTTTGCACATACGAACATTTTAGTCGTTCGAAGTTTAGTAAGTTTAGTAAAACGGCCCCCAGGTCTGTTTCCTCATGAAGATTCCTGCAATACGTCACATACCCAGCTGGGCATTGGCAAATACAAGCTGCTAAATTGTTCTAGTGGGAATTATTTAACATGTAATGCCTGCTAGATAAGAGAATATCAGGCTACTGGCTTTTGATATCAAGTTTGTCAGGCGAGGCTATGAGACACGTAGGAATTCCAAGGCTAGCAGATTCTAAGCCAAGACTGATGAGGTTGATATGAAAAACATGAATGTGTAAGTGCCGTGTTGATTTAGTTGATTGAATTGATTCAGACCTGTTTATGTTGTCATTACACAGAGATCGGTAACATCATGTGTTGTAATTTGACCAATGAAATGTCGTCAAAAGTGGTTTTAAATCTGGACTGACCATCACACACTGTACAATAAATTGTTCTATCAGGAATTAATGTGTATTTAGTCAATGATGATGAAAACCTTTCAGTGTTTTCACGCGAATTCCTCAAATCTATCCTATAACTAGCAGGGATTCCGCTGGCGATCGCCACTTTCGCAATTGGCGATAAAAATAAACAATTGGTGATAAAAAATTACAATTTCCGATTTTTTTTTGGATTTTTTTGAATTTTTTTCTCGAAAATTGTAATTTTTTTTATCGCAAATTGTTTTATTTTTTTTGAAGTGGCGATTTTTTTTATTTTCCCCAGCGGAATCCCTGAACTACCTGAGTATTAACCCTTAGACCGCTACTCACAACAATTGTCGTTTGCTGTTGCTTTTATATCTTGCCTTGTTTCTCAATAAAAACATGACCTACACTTTGACAGCACTTCAGAATCATTTCCAATGGAAACGATTCTGAAGTGCTGTCAAAGCATGTTGCAAACTAGAAATGGACGCTTGTCGACAAGCGCATGTGTATCCCCCTCCCCAGATACACAAGTAGTTTGAAAAAAGGGTGATCGAGTTATGCTCCGGAGACAAAATCGGTGACGGACAAAGGGAGATAACTAAACAATTAGTGATGCAAGAGTTGTCATTCTTGCGCGACACACCTTTAGGGTCTATGCATGTGTGAAGCTACTGGAGCGCAGAAATATTTGTTAATAGTCCTATATTTATGTACATATATCTGCACAGGTGCACATGCCACAATATTTTCAACACAGTTGACGGAAATGTAATATAGAATGTAAATAAAAAAAATAATGCTCGCTACTGGAGCCGAGAATTTTTTTTAATAGTCCTATATTTATCTACATATATCTGCACAGGTCCACATACTGCCACAATATTGTCAACACAGTTTAGGTAAATGTAATAATTTAGCTGTATAAATTACCTGTAATAAGTTAGTGGTCAGTTAAAAAATTTAAAAAGAATGTAAAAAACAAAATTAAAAACAATTTGAAAAAAAAAGTTGAAAAATAAAAAATAATAATACTTGCTATTGCTAATTTTTTTTTAATAGTCCTATATTTATCTACATATATCTGCACAGGTCCACATAATGCCACAATATTTTCAACACAGTTTACAGAAATGTAATATACAATTTTTTTTTTTTTTAAATAATGCTCACTACTGGAGCCCAGAATTTTTGTTAATAGTCCTATATTTATCTACATATATCTGCACAGGTCCACATACTGCCACAATATTGTCAACACAGTTTACGGAAATGTAATAATGTACCTGTATAAATTACCTGTAATAAGTTAGTGGTCAGTTAAAAAATTGAAAAAGAATGTAAAAAAAAAAATGGAAAAAAAAATTAAATTAAATAAAAAAAAGAAAAAGAATAATGCTCCCTACTGGAGCCCAGAATGTTTTTTAATAGTCCTATATTTATCTAAATATCATATATACACAGGTCCACATATTCCCACAATATTTTCAACACAGTTTACGGAAATGTAATATAATCATTTACCTGTATAAATTACCTGTAAGTTGTCAGTGGTCAGTTGCACATGCTAGCACATGCACAGGTGAATAGTCTGTATATAGCACTTACCACCTTATGCTACTAGACAAAAAATTGAAAAATAATTTGAAAAAAAAAAATGAAAAAAAAAAATGGAAAAAAAAGGTTTTAAAAATAATAATGCTTGCTACTGGAGCACAGAATTTTTTTTTAATAGTCCTATATTTATCTATATCTGCACAGGTCCACATAATGCCACAATATTTTCAACACAGTTTACGGAAATGTAATATAATCATTTACCTGTATAAATTACCTGTAAGTGGTCAGTGGTCAGTTGCACATGCTAGCACATGCACAGGTGAATAGTCTGTATAAAGCACTTACGACCTTATGCTTACTAGACTTACTAATTTGATGAAAAAAAAAAAAAAAAAAAAAAAAAAAACGAAAAAGAAAAAAAAAAAAAACAAAAAAAAAAAAAAAAAAAGAAAAAAAAAATTTAAAAATATAATGCTTGATGGAGACCAGATTTTTTTTTTAATAGTCCTATATTTATCTACAAAAATCTGCACAGGTCCACATAATGCCACAATATTTTCAACACAGTACCCAATGTAGTGATTTACCTGTATAAATTACCTGGTCAGCAGTGGTCAAGCACTGGACATCTGCACATGCTAGCCCATGCTAGCACATGGTTCTCCCAGTTTCTATTGTTCTCTCTACAGGTAAGGTGTACAGAGCACACAAGAAAAGGTGTACAGAGCAGACGAGAAAACAGGTCTTCATGCATTATTGTCCAGTTTGTAGAGTGCGCAAAACAAAAAAGGGAGATAACTCAAAAATTAGCTACGCAAGAGTTGTCATTCTTGTGCGCGACACACCTCCGGGTCGTGGTCTATGCATGTGTGAAATTCATGAAAATATTCCAAAGGGTGGTCGAGTTATGCTCCGGACAGGAAATCAGTGAGCGAAAACAAAAAAGGAGATAACTCAAAAATTAGCTATGCAATGAGTTGTCATTCTTGTGCACGACACACCTTCGGTTCGTGTGGTCAATTGAATGTGTTAAGTTTCATAAAAATATTCCAAAGGGTGGTCGAGTTATGTCAATCAGTGCGCAAAACAAAAAAGGGAGATAACTCAAAAATTAGCTATGCAAGAGTTGTCATTCTTATGCGCGACACACCTTCGGGTCGTGGTCTATGCATGTGTAAAGTTTCATGAAAATATTCCAAAGGGTGGTGGAGTTATGCTCCGGACACGAAATCAGTGCGAGAAACAAAAAAGGGAGATAACTCAAAAATTAGCTATGCAAGAGTTGTCATTCTTGTGCGCGACACACCTTCGGGTCGTGGTCTATGCATGTGTGAAGTTTCATGAAAATATTCCAAAGCGTGTTCGAGTTATGCTCCGGACAAGAAGTGTCTGCGGCGGACGCGGACGCGGCGCGCTGTCAAATCCATAGTATCCCCCGACGGAGTCCGGGGGATACAATTATTCTAAAGTGCTGTAAAAGCTTGTTTTTGATGATAAAAATTGAAAATAGAAAATAAACAGCAGACGACAAAAAAAATAAGATAGCGGTCTAAGGGTTAACAAGAGTAACACTAAATGCCCCCTCCACTATCGTGGTGGGGCATAATGGGGGATCCTAGCCAATTATCTCCCTTTAGAATTCTATTTATAGAATCTGGTCCTGTTGTATTTTAGCGTTCATACTGAATACTATTACACTTGGGACTACGAATAGAGTAGACATGGGTTTGCAATGACCAGTAGCCTATTTCATCAACATTGCAAAGTATACTTTTCTAGCAAAGTATACTTTGAGGGAGAAATTTTCAATTTTATGATAAATTTATTTATTTTTATTATACTGAATTTATTACATTATCACAGCCAATTTGGCTGTGATAATGTAATAAATTCAGTATAATAATTCTGCATACTTTTAATCATCAAATATATGCAGTGGTTCGTTCTGTATGAAATAATGCATTTTGGGAAAAGTAAATGATTACTCCCTCAAAGTATACTTTGCTAGAAAAGTATACTTTGCAATTTTGATGAAATCGGCTACAGGGCTCCAGATAAGGAATTAGTAATTGAGTATTGTCACTCCATCATTTCTGAAGCAATTGGGTATTTCAAAATTTTAATTGGGTAAAGTGAAATCACGCTACCGTTTACACATAAACGCACAGCAATTGTTGAATAGTTTTCTTCGAAATGAAAACATGTCTTGGCATTTCATTAGAATTATCTCCTTGGAGACAATTCTAATGAAATACCAAGATGACTTTTCATTGGAAAATATGCTATATTTGTGGTCTGTTTATTGTTTTTTGCAGCATGATAAAAGGTACCACAAAATTGGTATTGCTTTTTGATACTCGCTACTTCTGATTTCAATTGGGTTTTTGGCAATTTTAATTGGGTATTTAAGCAAATACACAGCTTATCTGGAGCTCTGAATGACATTAATTTTAAGCATTCAGGCCTTAAATTACTGTATACAATTTGAACCGTATTTCTATAAATAAATTCAAAGGGTGATAACTAGCTATGACCCCTCATTCACTTCAGTGCGACATCACTGACAAGGACCTTCTTTTTAATTTTCAAATATTGTTCAGAGAATGTAAAGGAGTAATTTGTAGAAATTGAGAGTACATTGAAACCATATACAATTTCACATCACTCACCTGAGCATGTGGTAGTATCTAACGCTATCTAGCGTCTCCCTGAGGCCCTGACAGTTCTGCAACATCGGGTTCGTGTCGATCCTGTCACAGAAGTAGTATGAGCTGATGTTGGCGAACCTGACGCACGACATCACCTCACAGATATACTGGGTACGGTCACCGAGGTCGGACATGAGCCAGTTGGTACAGGCCTCGTACACAGTCTCCTCCTGCGATACCTCGATGTTGTCGTCGCTGATCATCTCGATCAGTTTGTCGGCGGGCAGGGATAGGAATTCCTGGTTCTGATAAAAGGAGAATACCATCCTAAAGAACTGGAAGGGACTATATTATGTTCATTTAAGGATCAATCCAATTGTCATAAAATGATTTTCAGTAGCCTATTTCACCAACATTGCAAAGTATACTTTTCTAGCAAAGTATACTGTGAGGGAGAAATTTTCAATTTTAGGATACATTTATTAATTTTTATTATACTGAATTTATTACATTATCACAGCCATTTTGGCTGTGATAATGTAATAAATTCAGTATAATAATTCTGCATATTTTTAATCATCAAATATGAAATAATGCATTTCGGGAAAAATAAATGATTACTCCCTCAAAGTATACTTTGCTAGATAAGTATACTTTGCAATTTTGATGAAATCGGCTGCTGATCAGTCCATTTATAAGGTGGTTCAGTTCTATTACTTGCAAAAGGTGCAGATCCTGATGAGACGGCTCGTTACGAGCCGGCTCATCTGGATCTACACTGTTCGCAAATGCCGCTAAACATATCTGTAGTGGTGAAAGGGTTATTTAAGTTTATCAGGTAAGGCTTGGAAATGTGTATGATTTCCTAGACCTAATGAAAGGAGAATACCAGGCAATTGTCTTTATGATATCAAGGCCAGGCTCGGAAATTCGTAGAAAGTCCTTGATGAAGTTGTATTAGACACAATCTAAGACAGAGCTCCAGATAAGATGCGTATTTGCGTAAATACCAAATTAAAATTGCCAAAAACCCAATTGAATCAGACGTAGCAAGTATCAAAAAGCAACTAGATTGGTCAGTAAGCGAGGCTTACGGAATACCCCCCGCGTGGGCCTAGGTACCCCTAAAATATGTAAAAATTTCCAAGTGTGTGGGCTTGTGACCTTGAATCTGCGATTAGCGCGAGCGGCATGAACGTGAATTTGTCACAGGGTGGTAGAGGTCCATTGGAGCAATGAGTGTGTGAAATGTGAAGCAGATCCGAACAAGGAAATAGAAGTTATAACCGATTTCTCTGATGTTAAGTTTTGTAAAGAGACTACCGTATAACCTCGAATTAACGCCCCCGGAGGAGTTACATTTTACAAAAGGGGGGCGTTTATTAGCCAGTAAAAAAAAAAAAAATTACCAAGGACCGCCAATTTCAAACACAAATAAGGATTTAAGGATTATTTGTGTTTGAAATTGGCGGTCATGGGTAATTTTTTTTTTTTTTTAATTTAATTTGGGGGGGGGGGGGGTGGCATTTATTAGGTGAGGGGGCCGTTAATTCGAGGTTATACGGTAGTCCTCCTTTACAAAGAAATAGAAGTTATAACATATTTCTCTGATGTTAAGTTTTGTAAAGAGACTAAGTATTGTGGGACCTTGACTTGATCCAGCGGTGTTGAACAGTCGTAGATTTGTCACAGCATGATAGTACAACCTTAGAGGAATGCACAAGTGAAATAATAAGAATTTTCAATGAAGGAAATAGAAGTTATAACTTATTTCTCTGATGTTAAGTTTTGTAAAGAGACTAAGTATTTGACCTTGACATTGGGATCAGCGGGGGTTGGACGGTCATGGATTTGGCACAGCATGGTATTAGAGCCTTACAGGAATGCATGTGTGAAATATTAAGAATTTTAGATGAAGGAAATAGAAGTTAGAACAATATTTCTCTATAGAAGTTAGAACAATATTTCTCTGATGTTAAGTTTTGTAAAGAGACTAAGTATTTGACCTTGACCTTGGGATCAGCGGGGGTTGGACAGTCGTGGATTTGGCACAGCATGGTAGTAGAGCCTTACAGGAATGCATGTGTGAAATATTAAGCATTTTAGATGAAGGAAATAGAAGTTAGATACAATATTTCTCTGATGTTAAGTTTGTAAAGAGACTAAGTATTTGACCTTGACCTTGGTATCAGCGGGGGTTGGATGGTCGTGGATTTGGCACAGCATGGTAGTAGAGCCTTACAGGAATGCATGTGTGAAATATTAAGCATTTTAGATGAAGGAAATAGAAGTTATAACAATATTTCTCTGATATTAAGTTTTGTAAAGAGACTAAGTATTTGACCTTGACTTGGGATCTGCGGGGGTTGGACGGTCGTGGATTTGGCACAGCATGGTAGTAGAGCCTTACAGGCATGCATGTGTGAAATATTAAACATTTTAGATGAAGGAAATAGAAGTTATAACAATATTTGTCTGATGTTAAGTTTACGGACTAAGTATTTGACCTTGACCTTGGGATCTGCGGGGGTTGGACGGTCGTGGATTTGGCACAGCATGGTAGTAGAGCCTTACAGGCATGCATGTGTGAAATATTAAGCATTTTAGATGAAGGAAATAGAAGTTATAACAATATTTATCTGATGTTAAGTTTACGGACTAAGTATTTGACCTTGACCTTGGGATCTGCGGGGGTTGGACGGTCGTGGATTTGGCACAGCATGGTAGTAGAGCCTTACAGGAATGCATGTGTGAAATATCAAGCATTTTAGATGAAGGAAATAGAAGTTATAACAATATTTCTCTGATGTTAAGTTTACGGACGGACGCACGCACGGACGGACGACCCGACTCCAGTATACACCCCCACAACTCGTTGCGGGGGGTATAATAACAAATTTGTGGTACCTTTATCATGCTACAGAAAACAATAAACAGACCACAAATATAGCATATTTTTCTTATTTTCCATGAAAACACATCTTGGCATTTCATTAGAATTGTCTCCAAGGAGACACTTCTAATGAAATGCCAAGACATGTTTTCATTTCGAAACAAACTATTTAATAATTGCTGTCTGTTGATGTGTAAACAGTAGTGTGATTTTATTTTACCCAATTAAAATATTGAAATACCGAATTGCTTCAGATATGATGGAGTGAAAATACTCAATTACTAATTCCTTATCTGGAGTCCTGCAAGATATACAGAGCCAGGTCTAGTGTACATGTACTTTGATATCAAGTTAATCCGACAAGACTTGGAATGTCCAAGTTTTCAAGCCAGACTCGATAAACTTTAAAAGTGACAGTGAATGGGTTTAACGTCCCAGCAACAGCTAAGGTCATATAGAGACGGGACAACAGATTAAAGTCTCTTCCGACAGACCAGTGGGATGGAAATACTATGAAAGTATTTTTTGATGCCCAAGGCGAGGTTTGAAACCACAACCTCCGGATCGGAAGTCAGGTGTTCTAACCCCTAGGCCACAACCCATCCCTCAACGATAAACTTTAAATAGACACGATATACGGTATACAGTATAGAGAGCTAGGAGTGTCTTTTTGATGTTTCCAAGAAGAGGCTGATGTACTGGATATCCCAAGACACTAGACTGGAATTATACATGTTCATATAATACTAAGAAAAGTACATGTTCATATAATACTAAGAAAAGTGTACATATGTGCCATAATAACCCTAAATATCTGGACACAATTTGCTTTGGGAAACCCGTATTAAATAGGGGTTTCCCAAAACAAAGTGTATCCAAATACAGTCTACATAACTCAAAGTCGGTTAAGTCGAATTCCCTCGTTACGTCGAATTTGTGTCCAAGTCCCGTTTCAGATCTTATTATTTTCAATGTAACTGGCTACCGTTACGTCGAATTTCGTCAATTCGAACTAATTGATAGGTCACGATAACAGAAATGTGTGGTATTTCACTCTCGTTAAGTCAAAGTGTCAGTTTGAGCTCGAAGTGCGAATTCGCGGCGCCAATTTACCGGATCACAGACTGGACTTGTACATGTTTACCTGTGTAAACAAACTTTGAATAAGTGTTAAAAGTGATTTCCTTGACACCAATTAAACTTAGCTCATCTGATTTAATCGCCAGGTCGTATGGGAGTTGCGTCCCGTAACGTGTATGCCAATATTTTGAGGTCCTGTTCAGATTTTGTTACGTCGAACTTCGGTTTACTCAAAGTATTTATCACAGTCCGACGGACTTCGAGTAAACGAACGTAGACTGTACATTGTTATTTTTATGAAACCAGTACTGATATACTAACCCTAAATATTGGCACGCTCACTGTTGTAGGGAAACCATATATATATGTATGTGTTTCCCAAAATAAACGGTGTCCGAATATTTAGGGTTATCAGGGATCCGTTGGCGATCGCCACTTTTGCAATTGGCGATAAAAAATTACAATTTTCGAGAGAGAAAAAACAACAAAAAAAACTTTTTTTTTCGAAAATTGTAATTTTTTATCGCCAATTGTTTATTTTTATCCTACTTGTTGTTCCTTTTTTTTTCTTTTTTTTTTCTTTGAAGTGGCGATTTTTTTATTTTCCCCAGCGGAATCACTGGGTTGTTACAGTATTTGTGATGCTGTTGGCTGAAAGGAACAGATTTTTTACATAGCATCTTGGCATAGACACCATGTTAGGTCAGTGCTCCAGATAAGGAAATAGTAATTGGGTATTTTCACTCCATCATTTCTGAAGCAATTGGGTATTTCAAAATTTTAATTGGGTAAAATAAAATCACACAACTGTTTACACATCAACATATCGCAATTATTGAATAGTTTGCTTCGAAATGAAAACATGTCTTGGCATTTCATTAGAATTGTCTCCTTGGAGACAATTCTAATGAAATACCAAGATGTGTTTTCATGGAAAATAAGAAAAAAAATAAGAAAAAATATGCTATATTTGTGATGTGTTTATTGTTTTTTGCAGCATGATAAAGGTATCACAAAATTGTTATTGCTTTTTGATAATCGCTACTTCTGATTTCAATTGGGTTTTTGAAAATTTTAATTGGGTATTTAAGCAAATACGCAGCTTATCTGGAGCTCTGTTAGGCTACTCAATGAATCAGTGCACATAGTGTTGTTGTAATATGGGTCAATATAAGGTTTGATCATGTCCAGCCGTGTGCAAACGTTTGCTGTGGCCCGAGGGAACTGTTTGAACCCCAAGGCCACAGGCCGCGGGTTCAAACAGTTCCTGAGGGCCACAGCAAACGTTTGCACACGGCTGGACATGATCAAACGTCAAAAAACTAATGTAATTTGAGCATTATATTCAGTATTTTCAGTACTTTTATAAATCGTCCCATTCAAGTAGATAATTTTCGGTATTCATATTCCGTGGCACGTCATGATGTAGTGACGTCATGAAGGCACTTCCATTACGCGTGGCCCCGGAATGAGCATTGCCTAAAGCCATGTGCAAACAGCACGCACTATATGTTTGCACTTTGCACATATGTGCAAACAACGGAAACCATGTAACAATGCCTGATTTTGTAATTAATGGGTATTTTTTGCAAGCAGGGCTCCAGATAAGGTGCGTATTGGCTTATTTTACGCACTTATTTGAGCAAAATATGCATTGATTATCAAATCTGGGAGTACAAAATACGCACAACAATGTGAAAATGTGCATTGATTTTCAAATTCAGTAGTGAATGTACCGTAATAAAGTTGAAAATTTACTTAGTTGAGCTGCAAAAAGTTTTTGCAGCACAAATAAGTGAATTTTTTAATTTGTTTTATTTTTTATCATTTGCTCTTTACTTAATAGGGAAGAAAATCAACAGTACATTTGTAAAAGTCAAATATGCATTGAATTTGAAATCTGGGGTGTATAATACTCTTTAGATACAAAACTTATCTGGAGCTCTGTGCAAGGTTTTCAATAGTAGGCATTTGAGGACATTTTGCCCCATAATCTACTTTTGACTCTTGGATATTGAAACACATGGGGAAGTTTTGCTATTTAGGCCAGTTTTTTTTTATTTGTTGGTTTACGGATTTTTTTTCCGCGAGATCGGGTCGGTCGGTCTGGAAAAAAATAAAAATAAAAAAAAGTTTTTTCAATTTTTTTAATTTTTTTATTCTTTTTGGCACAGGGTTGGGTCGGTCGGGAAAAAAAAAAAAAAAAGTGTCAAACGCGGATGCCACCGGCGGCATATTGAAGAAACTGACAAACGGGTGAACCAAAAGTGTTAAGTCAAAGGTGTGAAGGTCATATGTAGTATGGCAAGGCAGGTGTAGCATACATGCAAATGAATGAAGTATGGAAATATTGAAACAGTTAAGCAACTTATGTAGATGCTATGGCCAGTTTGAGAAACTGTGACAAACTGGTTAACCAAAATTGCTAAGTCCTTTCAGCAGCCCTGTGAAGGTCAAAAGGTCAAGGTAATATAAAGTATGACAAGGCAGGTATAGCACACATACCAATGAATGATGTGTTGAAATATTGAAGAACTTGAGCAACTTATGTAGAAGATATGGCCGGTTTGAGAAACTGTTACGAAGTGGTTAACCGAACATGTGACAGACAGACGGACGGTCCGAACACCATAAAAATCACCTTTTTAAGGCACATGGTTGGGTCGGTTCACCTTTTAAGGCTCATGGTTGGGTCGGTTTGTGGTCGGTAAAAAACAAAAAGGCCAGTGATTGTGATAGAGTGAAACTTGTGTTAACCGGCATCATCTCGGACCAAGAGTTTGTCGGTTAACGTAGGGAGTCGGTTCAGCAAGTTTCTTTATATTCTGCATAGCAACTCAGTTTCATATTCACATACTGTTGAATGTTGATCACTGTGAATGGGTTGCGTAATGCGTACATATTAATACCGTATCTGGTATAATTAAATACAAGACAACGAAGCGGCGATATAGTTGAAATGAATATCAGTGGGGGTGGCACGAGTGTGGATTTGTGGCAGGGCGGGGTAGAGACCCTAGGAAGAACGCATACATGAAATATGAAGCACATCGGAGCAAGAAAACAGAAAATATATGCCATTTACCCGAGCGTTAAGGTTTTGAATTTTTGCATTCAATCTGAAACGGAGATATCAAATCATATTGGAGATATATCAAATTATATCAATCGTCCATTCGCAGGTTGTTGTTGTTGTCGCTGCTCTGCTAAGATCTGGTTTCCGCCACTTACTTTTCTCGGCACAGCAAACAATTCTTTTTTTTTTTTTTTTTTTTGGATCGGAGGTAAAAAAATCTAAAAAAAAATCGGAAATTAAATTTTTTATTTTTTTCCACATTGTCAAAAAATCGGGTCGGCGGATCTGTAAACCAACTAATAAAAAAAAAACTGGCCTTAAAAATATTAAAATTCAATTTCAGCCAATTTGACCCTTGAATTTCGGAACATTTTGAAAACCCTGAAACTTGTCAATGTGCATATGGGGTTACCTGATAAAGGGAAATAAACTGCTTGTTGATAATCTCCTTCGCTTTAGCGGCAAGGTCCACACACTCATGGGCTTTGGCGAAGAAATAGACGCCAATACAGTTTGATTCATTAATATGTCGTCGCATGAACTCAGCACATCCACCTCGTAACAGTACAAGCTGAAACCGATTGGCAGCGGACAAGAGATTCTGCACCGTGTCCTCCGAGAGAGTGACCTCTCCTGTGTATATATACTCCAGCACCAGTTCCATTGTCAAACTATCCAGTTCCTTGAGAGTGATTTCCCTTTGTTGGCTCTCCTTCATATCATTCGAAAACATGGCCATGAAGAACGGGCTCGATATAGCCAAGATGTTTTTGTGACAGTGGAATTTACGGTCGTCAACAATAAGAACGACATCAATAAACTGTTGCTCCTTGTACAACTTTGAGAATCCGATCAGCAGGTTTGAGCCCCAGTCATGGTCCGTAAATTTGTTATCCAAGCTTTTCTCCGAAGTAGATCCAGCCTCGGCAGTCTGTGAAATCTGTAGCAGCTCCATTTCGATGACATTGGACGCCATGCTGCTGCAGGTGGCGTCCCCACTATCATCCATGCTGTGTCTCTCCATACTACTCACAGTCGATTACTGCCCTTGTCACTCCATGATATCGGCTGGATTACTTCCCTTGTCTATCCATGTTCAGAGATTTATGATAGAAACCTGTATAAAAAATAACATAGCAAGATTATTAACCCTTATTACTACGCTAAATGTTATTGTCTGCTGTAAATGTTCTATTTGCAATATTTCTTGACAAAAACCTGTTTTGACAGCGCATGAGAATCGTCTCCACTGGAGACGATTCTCATGTGCTGTCAAAACAGGTCTTTTGTTAAGAATTAAGGCAAAAATGAAAAACAGCAGACAACCATTTCCGTCTCCAGTGTAGTGAGGGTTAACCATTTCACCCACCCATATGCAACTGACATTAACCATTCTATTGTTCCATTATCATGATTATACAGAAAACGGGGTAATTTTGTAAAAAGATATTCACAAATGGTGCGGATCTTGAGATGGCTCGGTATGAGCCGGCTCATCATGATCTACATTGTTTACAAATACATGTACAAATGTATATGAAAGAGGTCTCTAATAGTGTTGTGCCGATGATCGATTATAATCGAAAATTGATCAAAATGTCTCTACCGATGTACTATCGATAATGATTTCGTCATAAAATCTCATACCCAGTAGATTATCACATTCAGTCATGAATTTTTTTTTTGAAGTGGCGATTATTTTATTTTCCCCAGCGGAATCCCTGAAAAACAATATGCTGAAAAGAAATGCAAATATGTTTCATAGTTTTTGTTTTAACTCACTTTTTGTAGCACCATGTGAATCACGCAAGGAAAAAAAGTAACGTCATCGAGAAAATTACGTTATTGAAACGCCGACGTTCGTGGAATGCAACACAACAGCCTACATTAGAAATGCATGTTCATGAGACTCATTGACTGTGCTTGCTGTAAACTGTATTTGCTGATAAGTTACACTAAATGTATCTACAAGTATTAGTATGTATGCTATCAAACATTGAACATAACTAGATGGCCGTGGCCTGCATGTCGTGCCAGTTTGGGGCGAGGCATGGACACTAAAAAAAGAGATATAGTAGACGGAAAAACTTTAACCAAAAAACTTTAACCGGACACACGGACGGACGTACGCCAAAGTGGCGACTATATCGTGCTTTCCGCAAGCGAGCGTGACAATGATGATAAACACCCATGTGAAGTTTCAAGGTAATGGGCGAAGCAGTTGCAGAGATATAGTGTAACGAAAAACTTTAACCAACAAAATTTAACCAAAAACTTTAACCAAAAATTTCAAAGTAATTAGACCTTGACATTGGGCACAGTGGCCGCACGGTAGGGGGGTAGAATGAAAATATAGATGATGATAAACACCCATGTGAAGTTTCAAGGTAATGGGCGAAGCAGTTGCAGAGATATAGTATAACAAAAAACTTTAACCAAAACAATTTAACCAAAAACTTTAACCAAAAATTTCAAAGTAATTAGACCTTGACATTGTGCTCAGGGGCCGCACGGTAGGGGGGTAGAATGAAAATATAGATGATTATAAACACGCATGTGAAGTTTCAAGGTAATGGGCAAAGCAGTTGCAGAGATATAGTATATAACAAAAAAAAAGTAATTAGACCTTGACATTGGGCACAGGGGCCGCACGGTAGGGGGGTAGAATGCAAATATAGACGCTGCTAAACACCCATGTGAAATTTCAAGGTAATGGGCGAAGCAGTTGCAGAGATATAGTATAATGAAAAACTTTAACCAAAAAACTTTAACCAAAAAACTTTAACCAAAAACTTTAACCGGACACACGTACGTACGTGTACGTACGCCAAAGTGCCGACTATATCGCGCTTTCCGCAAGTGGGCACGACAATAAAACTATGATATGTACATGTAGTGAACAAAGCAAACTATCGATTTTAAATCTATAATTAGCTGACCTGTGACTTCGTAATTTGCTACCATCGCCAAACTATCACAGATTATGCATTATTATTATACATGTACCGTCAGAAAGATACATTGTAATTATTTGAGAATTTAGTTCAGAATCTAATTGACGTTATTTACATAACAGTTAATTGTGACGTCATTTATTGATGTAGACATTACGTCACTCATCAAAGACCAAACAACTAAACAACATTCCTGGTGTTTGAAATTGAAACAATCGGTGATTGAAAAAAATGCACTTTCTGTAGAAATGAATGACCTGAATTTGGTTAGAATTTGGATCGGCCTTATGGCTGCACATATCAATGACTTCAGCGCCCGATGGTGTCTAGAGGGTAGTCAGACACACCTGGGGAGTTTTAAACAAATTAAAAATTGAATTGACTGTCCATTCCCTACTCTCGGGATTAAATTTACATCTCAGAAAGCAGGAGGAACGTTTTCCTGTGTAGCCAATATGACTGATGGACGGTCTTATGTACATGTAGCAGGTCTATGGGAGATCCTGCGCGGACCCCCACTCCCTCGGCTGCCCACCGTCGTGCCACTGCCCCCCCCACCCACACATCCGTACACTCCGAGAGGGCAGATATTGTTAGGTTTGTCCGCTTAAAAAAGTTATTGTGTGGTCTACCCGTCTCGATCCTGTCTATGAATTTACTGCCGGTACTGATTTTTTTATATAAGTTCTTCAAATTTTATCAACCGTACTTTGTAGATTCCTTCATATGTTTGTTATTTTCATGACTGATTCCCGCGCGACAGCACGCGTATTTATTTAGAAAATGGAATGTATAGTTGTTAATTCAGGGCAAAATGATCCATTAGTTGTATTTTTAAATGTGGGTGGGTTTGAATTTTTGATAATGGGTTTACCATTTGAAAAAAATATATATATACATAAACCTGTCAATGTCGGGAAAATGTGGCAATGTGACATATATGATTGTATAATTGTTACAAAATGTTCGGGTTAAAATACCGTTGCCAATTTTATCCAGAATACGTGTCCCAGTTAATGAGCCAACTGTTTTCTTTAACGAGGATGGCCGCGGCCCGCATGTCGAGCCCGCCGAGGTATTTGATGGTCTCAGAGTGTATTTATTTTAGTTTGATGCCCAATAAGCATACAAAGTTTCAAGCAAATCTGACTTACGGTTACAGAGATAGTAGGTATGTGAAAACTTTAACGCAAACTTCATTTGACCTTGACATAGGGGCACAGGGGCCACATGAGTGGGACACAGAATGAATATATCGATGATGACTAATAAGCATATGAAGTTTCAAGTCAATGTGACTTAGGACTGCAGAGATATAAGGTATTTAAAATGTTTAACGCAGATTTCGGAACACAAACTTCTAAGTCATTTGACCTTGGGCACAGGGGCCGTATGAGTGGAATACAGCATGAATATATGGATCATGATTAATAAGCATATTTAGTTTCAAGTCAATGTGACTTAGGACTGCAGAGATATAAGGCATTTAAAAACTTTAACGCAGATTTCGGATGGACGGACGGACACACGCACATCATTGTGATCACTATGTCTCGCTTTCCACAATAAAAGTAACGGTTGAGGGTACACTTTCACGTAGAGCGGGGTTGGGTCTGACCGGCTGTCGGCACTAACCGCCTCCCATCAGTAAACACGTTTAATCCTAAGTTGATATCTTATATTGCGCATGCGCCGAAAGTTAATTTCCCAGTAAGTTTTAAATCTGCGACAAACAGTGCACAAAGTATTGCAAATACGAAAATAAATCGTTTTCCATAGAACGACATCTGTAAACCAAGACCTTTCATAAATATGATCATGCAATATTTAGATCTACGTAACACATTGTTGCATACATGGATGCAGATTTACCCGAGTGTGTCTACATATTTCGAAAATCGATATTGTAAGTTAAGGCTTGTCACGTTCAAATGAAAGTTAGCGTGACTCATCAAAGTGAATAATGCAGTCTAATCTATAAATAAATACGGGAAAATCCCAAACTCGGAACTGGGTTTGTACAGTGTGTACGTTTCGGTCTTAGACGGCCGAAAACACCCGACCCCACTCTAATCTGAACGGGACCGTATAGCACAATTAGTAAAGAGGTTCGATCTTCAAGTTGTAAGTACATGTATATCTGATCGTGGTCGCCAGACAGGATAAGTTTGTTTTCTTTGAGTATTCCGGTTTCAACCCAAATTAAGAAACATGCAGACGCCTCCATCTACGCCAACTACAATTGTTCTCGCGTTTGTTTGTAATTGTAAATAAATATTTAAGTAAAGTTTAAAAGAAATATTAGCATTATGATTACATAATACTGATTTTGTGATGTGTTATCTAAAAATACCGGTCGTATGGTTATTTAGTATCAAATGTCATTTCACAAGTCGTCCATATAATATATTATAAAAATCATAAATGCAATATGCCCATTAGTATAAAAATAATCAACAAAATCACTACGTGTTTCCTTGAAGAAAAAGACAACTATCTGAACCACTATGAAAATAACAGTACAATTCTGTAATATCAAGCCTCTTGGAGGTCTGACATTATTAAAACAATCCCTTACAATACCGGATTACATCTCTATATCTAGTTAGCTTGCACTTCATTAGAGTTCGTTCTGTTCTCGTCACTATCAGAATCCGAAGTGTCATTAGTTCTTTTCTATGTGTTCACCGGTCGTACAATAGTCCTCGGCCGTTTCCGTAGGCTGCATTCGTCAGTACCCGTAAGCGCCTCGGGTCAGAAACCACCAATGTTCCAGGTATCAGCGCACTAATTTCTGGTGAACATTACAATTCTGCCACAAATATGATATCCAACATTAAAATATTTGTGACTGAGCCACAATTAGTAAAGCGTACGGCTATAAATTATAGGAAAAATTATTGATGACGCAACAATTCCAAGTGTCAAAATCCGACGTGACGTTGGTAACTTTATGCGCAACTTTGCGACGTCATTTTCAGCCATTCATGACGTTGTCATTAAGGCTGGTTTTCAGAGCGCGGCCCATATATATTCTTAAATTATTAAAGAAATGGTGTCTCAAATATGTATAGAGTATGTAGTGTCCAGTGTGGTGGTGAGACACGATCGCCCGGTTAGCTCAGTTGGTAAGAGCGTCGTGCTAGTGTTACGGGGGTCGTGGGTTCAAACCCCACATCGGACGACACTTTTTCCCCTTAGAAATACTTAAAACTATGTAGTAATTTACAGAACGAGTAGAATTAATTCCCTTGACTATTGTTATGGCCAATATGGGGTTACGACAACAGGTGATTAAATTTGAACGAATTTGCCAGCGGGCGAGTTGTTTAGTGGACGAGTTGGATAGAGGACGAGTTGACCAGCTTTGAAAAAATGAACACCGTGTTGATATTACACTTGGTAGAACGTACCATCATACGGTATTTAAATCTATATTTCAGATAGTGTAATAGACGTATAATGAAACAAGCCTGTTGTTTGCTTGCGAATATGCCCAACTAAAGAACTTGCACAGAAATCTCCAACCGGAAGTAAACAATTCACTCCCTTGTCAATTCGTCCTCAAATAGAATCGTTCTCATTTTGGTAAACACAATTTTCTCGGTTTGCCTTAATAGCGAAAACAAGAATTTCAGCGCAAACGGCGCAAACAAGATTAATTTTTAAAAATATATATTTTAAATGCCTATTAAATAATCCCTTGGACCCCACCCCCCCCCCCCCACCCCTGTATCTGCGCCTGTATATGTGAGATCCTGGTGATATTGAGAACACGACTGTGTACAGTTTACCACGTGTATATTTCGCTCTCGAAGCGGAATGCTGTTTACCACCTTTTCCACGTGCAAGCTAGGTGAACCGCAAGCCAGAGCTGGTAATTATTATTATACAGGGCAACATCAGTCAGGCCCGTAGCCAGGGTGGGGGGGGGGGGGGAGGGACCGGTCGGACGACCCCCCGCCCAACCTCGTGGTCCACTTTTTTAGCAATTTTTTTATTTTAAATTCGGGTATGGAAGGTCACAGTAAGTATATATTATATAGGTATTTCATAATCCGCCGACAGACAAGCTCAACATTTCCCATGGCCACTAAATAAGAACGTGGTCTATTTGGAACTTTATTGACACAATGATCACGGTCTGAAAATACAGAAATAATGGAAGTCTTTAAGCATTGGTAAATAAAACAATACAATGGTAACATTCAAATAATACAATGCAGCCAGCTAAACTTGCAGGACATATAGCTGCAATAATATATTTACCTCTTAAAGACTTTGAAAGATTGATTAGTACAATGAGAATTGTCTGTTCACTCTGTTGTTGTTGTAGTGACCGGAAGCATGACTTAATGTGGTGGTTACACAAATCACACAAGTACACCCAAATACACCCAAATAGATCAGAATCCTATATCTCAAGTCAATATTTGTTGAGTTCCTCTCAAATACTGATATAACTGATCAAATGGAAAAGCGGAAAAGAACATGAATATGAAGGGCGACTACATTTCAAAATCACTATGCCACGTAGGTATCCTGACTATGCGACGCGAGCGACGAGGTGTCGTCGGTAGGGGTCGTCCACTGGGCTGGGGGGTGGTGGTGGAGGGGGTCGCAATAGCCGGTGTTAGTGGGGCGGGAGTGTCACTGGGATTGTCAGAGGTGAGAGATAGATCTGGGGGCTGCACTGAAGGAGTGCCCTCAGAACTGTCGGCACCAGGTGTTTGCACATCAGGAGTGCACCGCAGGGGATTGTCAATTGCAGGCGGTCGCAATAGATCTGGACCTACTGGAATGGCAGGATGTTTCCGAGACTCAGGTTGGTCCTTCCATATAGGGTCAGGTAAGGTGGGCTGAGGGTTGAAAGTGATATGCGGAGGTGAGGGATACACCGCTATGTACTTCCTAAGAAATTTCTGTTGCGCAATGTGACCCGGCCTGAGCCATCTACTTTAACCACGTATTGGTCAAACTGTCGTACCTCTATAATCACCCCTGTTTTGTCCCACTTGAGTGGGTGTTGTCCAACCTGGTTCTGAATGCGAACATGATCTCCTACAGAAAGTTGTGGGAGCCTCTTAGTGTGCTCAGACAGTCTTTCAGCGGACAACATGTGTCGTTTTCTGAGGGCCTCCTCTCTGGCTAGAAGGGTCTCGCGCCAGGTACTATGGGGTTGGTATCTACCAGGCGGTATCGGGATAAAGTCACGTATTGGTCGACCGAAAACGCACATGGCAGGTGATAGTTTAGTATCTCTGTCTGGCGTGTTCCGGTATTGGAGTATAGCACGTTGAAATGGGTCGGTCTCAAGACCACCATCTGTGTTTGTGTTGTCCATAAGAAGGCGTTTGACGGTTTTTACGCCTACCTCAGCACGACAGTTGCTGTGAGGAAAGGCAACTGACGATACACGGTGGTTGACTCCCCAGTCCTTAAGAATGTGCGTGTGGCAACAGATGTGAATTCGGGGCCACCGTCTGAAGATAACTCATCCGGGATCCCGAATGTCACAAATGTGCGGCGAAGACAGTCTATCAACCCTCGAGCACCGTTGCTTGCTCGTTCAACAATTGGCCAGTTTGAATAGCGATCTACTACCACCAAGTAATTGCAACCTTTGTAATGAAGTAGTCGGCGCAAATACACTGAAAAGGATAGTCTGCGTTCATGAGTGGTGTAGGCGGTGCACTGGGGTTGGATGGCGCTGTACGGTTACAGTGCTGGCATGATGCCCTAAGTGCTGAGATGGCAGGTGTTATTCCTGGCCAGAATATGGATGAGTCTGCCCGAGAAGTCATCGCTGTGACTCCTTGATGGGCAGAATGAAGTGAAGCCAGAACGTCTTGTCTGAGAGATGGTGGAATGATCACCCGGTCCTTGTACAGGACAACACCATCAATAGTGTGGAGGTTGTCACGAAATTGGAAATATTCGCGCAATGCCTCTGGAAACCCTGTTCGAGTATCTGGTAGGCCAGACTCGACAAGGTGTAAGTAGAGTGTATATGTTGTCATCACTGGATGTAGCTAGCCGAACCCTATCCCAGGTTACTGATCTGAGGTTTAGGGATTCTAGGGAATCTGCCGCTGAGGCAAGGTTTGAATCGTCAATGAGGGCATCAGAACTCAAGCGAAGTCCATTTAATATGGAGGAGCAGTGTATGACTGCTGTCAATTGTGCTTGTATCTGGGCCATGTCATCTGTCAGAGGTAGCATGTCGGGGTTGCCAGCAGGGTGACGTGATATGCTATCAGCGGCCAGATGTTTTGCACCTGGGATGTAAAACCATGCGGAATTTGTACCTGTGTCTCTTTCAGATTCCGCAGGCGTGAGTTGGAGATATCCTCAAGTGACCTATCTCCAAGCAGCTTGAGTAGGGGCTTGTGGTCTACTGCAACGACCAGATCAGTGCATCCCAAGACAAAGTATCTTGCCTTGTCAAGGGCGTCTGCGACAGCCAACGCCTCTCCCTCAATTGGGGCATAACGTGACTCGGCAGCATGTGTAAAGCGGCTGCCCACCAGTGTAACCCTCCAGCCATCTCTGCAACAAAATGGTTCAGACCTTGGGCAGGAGCAGTGTTTCTGCAATAGCCAGAAGCCAATACCATCTTTGGACCAGTCTGTAGCAAGACACGTTGTCTTTTTAGGGTCAAAGATCTGAACCCCCATCTCAATTTCATGTGCAATGATGCGTTTCGACTCCTCAAAATAGGGAGTCTAGCTCACTGGTCCATTGAAAAGGAGTGTTGGGTTTCAGTAGGCAACGGAAAGGCAGCATTTTCTCCGTCATACTGAATGCATACGCTACCTGATTTATCAAGGCCAAACCATGAGCGAACATCTGTGATGTTCATCGGGGTAGGAAATTCCAGTATGGCACGGAGGTATTTCTGACAAGGGCGGACAGAGTTGGGGGTTATCTCAAACCCAGCAAACTCAGCTGTGTCCGCGGCAAATACAAACTTCTCAGGGTTCAGGGTGATGCCATTGCGACCGCATAGGTCCAGCCATTCAACTGCCTGAAAGAAGCTTTCTTCGACCGTGTCAGACCATAGCAGGGTATCGTCAATACATTTTGTCTTATTGGGGATGTCAGAAGTCAGTTCATCATACCGGCGGGTGTATCCGTCACCAGAGGCAATGTAGCCTTGTGGGGCTGTTTTGTAACGGTATCGTCCCCAAGGTGTGATGAACGTCGTGAGGTGTCTGTCCTCTTCACGAATAGGTACGCTGTGATATCCGTTCCAGGCATCAAATACAGTTTCTTTTTGCCTTGGGGAACGGAGCGAGCTTGGTGAAAGGGGGAGGGTGTGTGATGTGTCTCACGCACTGCATGGACATTGAGTGCCTGGAAGTCCACAGTGCGTCGTGGCTCTCCATCCTTTTTCTTGGCACAGATCACCATCCTATGGCACCATGTAACTGGTTCACCAACAGGGACGGGTTCAATGACACCCAGGCGTACATCCTGGTCTAATCCAGCCTTTACCTTGTCTCTCCAATGGATAGGTACAGGGATGGGTGTGTGGCGAGCAACCGGCCTCAGCTTGGGCGTCAACCATTAATTTCATGGGGGGTGTGTCCATTAAAGGTAGTGGCTGGTGCTCACAGGTATTGAAAGTACTAGACTTGTAATGGTCTAGTAGGAAGGCTTTTATCCGAGGGATATTCTGCTCTATCCCCGGAAATGGCATGTCGGTTGGAGCGGGAGGGGGTTGTTGGCGTCTGGGACAGTCGCATACATTTGGTTGATCCTGTTGGGTGGGTCACAACCTAGTGCTTGGGCTGGTTCAGACCCGATTATGGGGAAGGTCCCGGGAACAATACCCAAATCAGTGCACGCCTCCCTACTGAGGAAGAGTTTGTCTGACGCATCGGTTACATATGTCATTTGTCTAGTTTCAGCGGTTCTGCCGCCAATGTTATCATGCGCGCTTATGTTTAAGACAGTTGCACCGAGAATTTTGATGCCATGATTGGTGGCAGTGTGCATTTGCATGGTTACGGGTATGAGATCAGACTCTTTGAGGCCTAGACGATGTATGACCTTGAGACCGGCAAGACAACTTTGACAACCAGTATCTGCCATGGCGGGCAGGACCGCTGAAACTTTACGGCTCCTGGAGTCCAAGTGAAATCCAAGGGCCGTGTAGTCATCAGGTGAGACACTAGCGGTGACATCAACAAAAGGTAGAGATCTAGATTTCTGCTTGACCCAAGTGTCTGAGAGTTTGTCGTATATGTGATGATCAATGCATAATGAGCGGTCGAAGCCATGTTCACTGATCACACATGAGTTATCGAATGAATTGATCACGTCTGAAGTAGAACATAGGAAATCAAAAGTAGCAGAGTTTGCAGACCATTTGTCTGTGTTCTTGGATTTTGAATTGCTGCTACTACGACAGACACTTTCAAAATGATGGCGTATGTTGCAACTAGTACAGAGGTGGCCGTATGCCGGGCAGTCATTACGGCGAACGGCAGCAGATGCCGCTTTACCATGGCCTCTTTTGCCACAGTAGCCACAAGTTTCTGCCTTAAAATTGTCTTTCTGATTGTTATTCTTGTTCTTCCTGTATGAACTGCTCACGACCCCCGCGGTGTGGGTGTCCAGTAGTCTGGATGCTGATCGTTTGCCGACCTCTTTCGCTTCTATAAACTGGAACACTTCTTCAAGCGTCATGTTTTGATTTTTGTCGCCCAATAGATCCATCTGAATGTCCTGGTCTGCTATGCCTTTAGTCACCACATCACGCATGATTTGTTGTGTGTAGTTAACATTGGAATCACATCCTGGGCACTTAGTCACGTATTTGCATATGTCCGCTTGCCCGCGAATTCGCGCACCAAAACTTCTGATTGTCTCATCGCGATCCTGGTACATTTTATGTAGTACAACTCTAGCAACCATTGTACTTTCCTCACGCACGGCGAGTTTGCGTATGGCAGCTAGCACATAAGCTTCGTCTTTGTCTGCTAGGCTGCCCCCTTCTGCATAGGTAAGGTCTCTGCGGAGGTGTTCCTCACAGCATTCGAGTAGTTGTAATACCTTGTCACGGCCGTCAGTCTTAGTAGCACTCACATAATCACTCCACCGCGTTTGAAAGTAGGACCATTCTTCACTTGTGCCTGCAGCACGAACTGATGGTCTCTTGACTTTTTCTATTGCTGCAGTGGGCTTTGGGGCAGGTGTGACATGAGTCATGGAATGTGCCGTTATGAGTGCAGCGACAATTACTGCATCAAGGTCATCCGTCGTGTACCCGCACCCAGGGAGTGGACATGAGACTGCTGGCATTCTTCCGTGGTAGAGACGGTGATCATAAATAAGAACGTGGTCTATTTGGAACTTTATTGACACAATGATCACGGTCTGAAAATACAGAAATAATGGAAGTCTTTAAGCATTGGTAAATAAAACAATACAATGGTAACATTCAAATAATACAATGCAGCCAGCTAAACTTGCAGGACATATAGCTGCAATAATATATTTACCTCTTAAAGACTTTGAAAGATTGATTAGTACAATGAGAATTGTCTGTTCACTCTGTTGTTGTTGTAGTGACCGGAAGCATGACTTAATGTGGTGGTTACACAAATCACACAAGTACACCCAAATACACCCAAATAGATCAGAATCCTATAGCCACAACACTCTTCTTCAACAACAGTCCAAAGAGGGAATGTCTCCTGGTGGAGGTGGCTACAAAGGGTACACTGCACCTTATGGGTCTGAAGTAGCCACTTATCGATCTGTGCCGTACGAGGTGGGCGGCCAGGCATGATGGTTATAGCCATTTTTACAACGCATTTATCTTCATTGCAAAATCATTAGAAGTCATAGCACTAGATCTCCACAAAGACGACTACAGTGATGATGTCACAAGCCTCATCCCATCCATTCAGTGCAGCCAGGGCGTACCGGTCGACATATCAGCATCATTAGACACATACAAAGAAGACCTGCCTTCACCAGAGCTGACCAGGAACTAAAGCGATGGCGAATTAAGTGGAAGGGAAAGTCTTTAGAACAAATGCCAAAATAATGTGCACAGGCAATTAAAGAGTGTGATGTTCTGGTGTACCTGAACATCTCAAAACTTCTGAGAATCGCATGTACTCTGCCTGTGACGTCGTGTGAGTGTGAACGATCAGCTAGCACACTCAGGCAGCTGAATACATTCATGCGCGCTAGCATGAAAGAGGATCGGCTTTCTTCCTTGGCCCTTATACATACTCACTATCTATCTATCTATCTCTTTATACTGCTGCACACCCTCACGGGTAATTTCGAGCAGGTATTTATTTCATATATACATGTACATACAATTCAAATACAATCGAGGTTCCCGGTAATTAGCCGGTACCCATTTACAGCTGGGTGGACTGAAGCGGTATGGATAAAGTGTCTTGCTCAAGGACACAACGCAGCGCCTCCGGTGAGGCTCGAACCCACGACCTTTAGATCAGCAGTCTGACGCTCTAACCACCAGGCCACTGCGCTCCATAGGCCACTGCGCTCCATTTTGGACGCTTAATTAGGATGACTAGCCAGACATTTTTGGCGTACGTCCGTGTGTCTGTGCATCCGTACGTTTAGCATTTATTAAACTGAAGTAACATTGATTTGAAGCTTTTTCATATCCGTCCTTAATTTGACTGTGCAGCTATAACTATATATCACCAAACACATTCATAAATGTGGCCATCAAATGCCTCGGCGGGCGCGATATGTTCTAATTACAACAGGACAGTCATTGTATATACACCACTCAAATTTGTATAGAGATCACTTTTTTGATTTGCATTCCATTTTGTGTTGTATTGTTTAACGAGAACATTTCATAGTGAGTATGGATAAGGACCAAGGAAGAAATATGTTGTTATTATTTACCCGATCCTTGGTATTATTTGTGTACCGTTTACATTGAGTTTCGCTTAAGCTGGTGCTAGAAGGCGTTTATGTCATTAACTGAGACAATATTGTCGCAGTCCTTGACATAAATGTACAGGTGCAAAAAACCCGCACTTGCAATGTATTTTTTCTGGTAGTCGTGTTCGTCGATTATCATGGATCTCTTGACTTTGTCTTGTTATATTCATTGATTCAACAATTAGAAGTTCAGCCGTTGCGGAGAATGCAGGAAATTGCGTTTCAGACCACCTATATTTCAAATCTTCTCGGGGAGGCATGCCCCGGACCCCCCTAGATACCTCAGGCCCCTTGGGCCTTCGAAACGAACCCCATCAAACAGGTTTGGCTACGGGCCTGTCACTGCCCAACGTTATACTGATGACGTTTTAAGGCCACATGTCTTAATTGTCATTTATTCGTAATCATGGTCCTGCCATGACGCTGCAGCCACAGGTGGAAGACTATAGATCGGACCTAGGACCCAATAAATGGCTCATTTGAAAAACGTTACCCCACCCACCCATTTCCTTACAAAATACAGTACACGCTATAGTGTCTATTGTACGGAAATTGGTGGGTGTGGTAACAGTTTACAAATTCATCAGGTCCTATGTCCGAGTCTTCCACGTGTGGCTGCAGCAAGATAATGAACGCCCGCACGCTGCCAGGACCACCACATTCTTGGCAATGAACAACGTGGACGTCATGCAATGGCCCCCGATCTCAACCCTATCGAGCACACATGGGATGTGCTCGGTCGGAACGCTAGGGTAAACTTGCAACCATCAGCTTACGCTGGCATTGCAGCGCGAATGGCGTAATCTGCCATGATCATGCGAAACGTCAGGTCAATGCGTCGGTGAATTACGTCAACCATTAGTGCGCAGGGTGGGCACACTCGATATTAAGGAGTTTCGTACAGACTGCAGCACATTTTCAATACAAATGTATCCTCTGAAATTTAACAAACGCGTGACAAACGATTTTGTGATTTTTGATTTCGACCCCTACCAACTTCGCAGATGAATGTTTTAACAACTACGCATGCGATCAAAATTTCAAAAACTGATGTCGATCCAGAAATGAATGAAGTTTATTTCAATACTGGTTTTGGCCCTGTGAGTGCGACTCTTAGATTTCTGGCAATCGTCACTTAAATAGGGAGGGACGTTTCTTTTTTTGATCAATATAGTACTACTTTGTTTTGTTTGGTACAGCCTTCACAATTGCCATCTTCCATTTTTGGCACACAATGTCAGGAGTATAACGACCTTTTAGCAACAAGTGAGCGGACAACCAACTAAGCAAGAAAGGGCAATTAAGGTGTCGTTCCCGGGACACTGATGTCAAATCGGTCAATTCTATATGCCCGTTGCAGGCAAATGGCAATATGTACCGATCGTTTGCCCTGTTCAGTGGGAATATAAATATGCACATAGCTTGCTCTTCGTGCAATTTATCATGAAACCGTCCGTGTCTATCACCACAATGAATACCAGAATATAGAGAATAGTAGGTTAGTGCCGTGAATGGGAAAACATATCTGGCAAGGATTAGGAAACGAGATGGGCGAGGTGCCGAGCCCATCCCGTTTCCGTGCCGCGCCATATAGTTGTTCCCATTCACGGCACTAATTAACCTACTATTCTATTTATCCCGTCAACATTGTCAAACAACATTTAAATCAACTTAATTTAGTTAATTTAGGCTTCAAACGCGAGATAAGTTAGAACCGAATTGCATCAATCACTCCTTTGCGCTCACAACATAGTTCGATACTTTATGGTTGTAATACTCCCTTAATGAACAGCCATGACAGTAAATTGATCAATATTTGTTTTAGCCTTTAGGTACTTTACTCATCTAAATGTTTACAGAATACCTAATATTATCATGTTACAACGATTGTGTTCCTATATTCATTGCATCGCTCATGAATGATTGAAACAATTTACAGAATAATATTATCATGTTACAACGATTTTGTTCCTATTCATTTCATCGTTCATGAATGATTGAAACAAAACAACAATATGGCGGCTTTGCAAATTAATCCTATTTAGAATGGTGACCAGCTGAATCAATGTATCCAGAATTAACCATTACACTAGGAGTACTTCACGCGGGTTTAACAGATGAATGTTCTAACTTCTGTTGTTTCATTATATTTTGTCACCGACAATGTGAAGTTACAACTTTTTTTCAACGAAATGTACTGTCAAAATTGACCAGACCCATCCGTTTTCATTCGGAGCAGGTTCCGCAACGATTGCGAGCTGCCCAGAATAATAATCAACACGACACACAACTATTTTATTTGTTTATTTCCTTACATCACTGGGAGCAGCCATTTTTATTTTAACTGACGTAGTACTTACTGACGTACTTATAATTATGACGTTAGTCATGTCTGAATGACGCACGAAATGGGGAAGAGAGCAAACAATTGTAAATTGAGAGTCGTAATGGTAATCGCTTTGGTATCCAGAAAATGGCATGAACTTAATTTTAACAATTTTATTTTGCGGCGATAACGTTTTTATTTGCGAAATTTAACCCGCACGTAAACTGAGAACAGTCCCATTTTCACCAGTCTGATCAATCAGGCACTGGTCAACACTGTGGTTTGGACATTTCTTTGTAACCGCGTATGAATTGTGATTAGGTCGTATTGACAGCATATACAATATGTTTCACGGCACCGTGTTTCACGGCACATATAGGCACTGCGTTGGCGGGATAAATAGAGAATAGTAGGTTAGTGCCGTGAATGGGAAAAATATCTGGCGAGGCTTAGGAAACTGGATGGGCGAGGCTCTGCCGAGCCTATCCGGTTTCCGTGTCGAGCCAGATATTGTTTTGCCATGCACGGCACTAACCTACTATTCTATTTATCCCGTCAACATTCTAAAACAGCATTTAAATCAACTTAATTTAGCCTTCAAAAGCGAGATAAGTTAGAACCGAATTACATCAAACACTCATTGGTGCACAGAACATAGTTCGATAAAGTATGGTTGTAAAATCCCTTAATCAACAGTCACAACAGTAAATTGATCAATAATTGTTTTAGACTTTAGGAACTTTACACATCGAAATATTTCACGAACAATCTTAAAATGTTACAACGATTTTGTTACTGTTCTTTTCACCATTCGTGAATCATGGAATTGAAAAAAACAACACGATAGCAGCTTTACGATTTAATCCTATTTAGAATACGACCATCCATCCCGAATTAACCATTAAAACGAGTAGTTCAGGCAGGTTCAACAGATGAATGTTCAGTTGATACTGTATATTTTGTCACCGACAATGTGAAATTACTGCTTCTTTTCAACGAAATACACTCTCAAAATTCACAAGACCCATCCATTTCCATTTGCTTTGGGGCAGATTCTGCAACGATTGCGATCTGTTCAGAATAAAAATCAACAACACAAACAGAAACACCATTTTGTTTCGTTTATTTCCTTACCTGACTGAAATCACTGGGAGCAGCCATTTTTATTCTAAATGACGTAGTAGACTTATTGACGTAACTATAAGTATGACGTCAGTCATGTCTGAATGACGCACGGAATGGGTAGAGAGCAAACACAATTGGAAATTGAGGATCGTAAGGGAAATGGATTTGAGATTCAGAAAATGGCACGAACTTAATTTTATTTTCTGGCGATATGGTTATTTATTTGTCAAATTTAACCCTACGGAGCTACGTAGCTACGGAAAACACGTTACGTGGTCAGTACATATTTATTACTCTATTGTATTATTATTTTAGTACAATTGTAATACACCACCGTCTGTGCCAATCTTGCCACTATTTGACATTTGTTTTATTTCAAAGGACATTTACTTGAATATAGTGCTTGGAATCAAGGAGTTTGTTTAGCTGAGCTGGAGCTGTGCTACATCTCAGGCTAAGCCAACCAACCTGCTTACTTGCAAATCGAGATTGCCAATTGGTGCTAAGCGACTTTGACATATGGGTGAGATTAACGCAGGCGGTTGTGTAATACAACATATTTAACAAACCCAGCGCCGGGATCCGGGGTTCGAACCTTGGTCGCCAGGCCTGACAGCTCTAATAACCGGGGCATTTTTTATAACCATGGTATATTATATAACAGTGGCATGTTTTATAACCATGACATGTTTTATAACCGTTGCATATGTTATAACCATGGCATGTGTTATAACCATGGTATATTTTATAACCGTGGCATGTTTTATAACCATGGTTATATTTTATAACCATGGCATATTTTATAACGTGGTATAACCGTGGCATGTTTTATAACCATGGCATGTTTTATAATCGTTGCATATGTTATAACCATGGTATGTGTTATAACCATGGTATATTTTATAACCGTGGCATGTTTTATAACCATGGTATATTTTATAACCCTGGCATATGTTATAACCATTGCATATTTTATAACTGTGGTATAACCGTGACATGATTTATAACCATGGCATGTTTTATAACCGTGGCATATGTTATAACCATGGCAAGTGTTATAACCATTGTATATTTTATAACCGTGACATGTGTTGTAGCCATGGTATTGGCATATTTTATAACCATGGTATATTTTATAACCGTGGCATGTTTTATAGCCGTGGCATATTTTATAACCGTGGCATGTTTTATAACCGTGGCATACTTTATAACCATGACATGTTTCATAACCATGTCATGTTTTATAACCGTGGCATGTTTTATAACATGGTATATTTTATAACCGTGGCATGTTTTATAACCGTGACGTGTTTTATAACATGGTATAGTTTATAACCGTGGCATGTTTTATAGCCATGGTATATTTTATAACCATGGCATGTTTTATAACCGTTGGATGTTTTATAACAATATGATGTTTTATAACGGTGTCATGTTTTATAACCGTAGTATGTTTTATAACAATATGATGTTTTATAACCTTGACATGTTTTATAACCATGTCATGTTTTATAACGATGGCATGTTTTATAACAGTCGCGTGTTTTATATCCATGGCATGTGTTATAATCTAACGCGTTTTATAACCATGGTATGTCTTACATTGTCTAACCCAGATCATAATCAGCGGACCGAACACCGGTTTAAAATTACTAGAGACCCGGGCAAATATTAATGTTGTTGCTTATGTTCAATATTCTTAGATTCTTGTCAGCTTAACTAATATGTGGCTGTGACCTGTGACAAGTAGGGCTCGTGTGATACATGACTTGTGCATATTATTATAGGAATGAATGGCCTTTTTTGTTGAATTTTTCCGGCCTTCGTCCAGTATTCCCGCGACTTTTCCAAGTTTATACCCCGATAAATTCAACAAAAAAGGCCATTCATTCCTTATAATTCCAGCATTTGAAATAAATTCATCAAGAAAATGTGTTTATTTTCCGTTTTCTTAATAATTATTTTAACTGCGCCTGACGGTTACGGAAAGTAGTTCGGCATGGGAGTTTACTGTGATATAAATTGTGGACAGAGATTTGCTACGGACCAATGTTAGGGAATTGTGTAAATATTTTTGTGCTGGAATTATGATCAAATAACACATTCATGTAGCCCGATAACGGCCGACTATTATATTACTTTTTAGACGCACAACCGGTGTTTCATTGATAGAATTGTGAAGAATGCATATCCTGATTGCAGAGGCTGATCTGGATTTCCCCTGGCACAGCCACATAAAAACTCCGCTTTCCTGTATTAGCGAGAACATACGGAAGCCAATTAGGGCCACTTCACTTTTTTTTTATCTTTTCTTTTTTTTTTGAATTTTCAAGATCTTTTCTTGAAAATTCAAGAGAAGATCTTGAAAATTCAAGAAAAGAACTTGAAAATTCAAGAAAACATCTTGAATAAATGGAAATTAAAAAAAAGTGAAGTGGCCCTAATGGGCTTCCGTAAGAACACGTGGTATTATGGGGAAAAGCTGAGATTAACCGTCCATTCCCCGTGGGAAATGCACGAGATACAGCTAGGCCTATATAATGCACCATGAACATGATGAAGCATAGAAACAACCTTGCTACCCCGCTCCATGCCTCTCGCGAGGGTAGCAATTTAACCCCACCTATTTAATGTAACACATGGAAGAGTGATTTTTGCAATCGGTTATCCGTCGTGTTTGATATGTTAGCGATATAAAGCTGTCAAATCTGTATCAATAAATTATTAATAAAGAAAATACACATGCAGAAATTGGTTATTTTACTGTGTCAATGTATTTATATGAGATTTACATGTATATCTTGTAAATTTGAAAGCTTCATTTCGTTATGTTCAATGTTGAACAACAAGAGAAAAGATGGCTTCCATGGGAAAATGATTTCCCTGTTCTACTATTTTTGGCAATTTACTACATGTAGTTCTACATCGAAGATTATTTGTTTAAAGGTATAACATATACAGTTTACTAAATGTTGACCTCCATGCAACAGGTTTGGGTATGAATTTCGGTAGCTCACATTTTTTGAATGGGTCAAATTGTAGCCGTATATAACATACCGGAGGCGAATTATTGTAGCTAAATGAAGCACTGCAAAGCGTATAATATTATAGACTAGCGGCCAATTATCCGATGGCACATACTGAGTTAGTTGATCAATATGGAATTGGCGACCAGTGTAGCGTCATACACAACCTACATGGTGTATATATGCGGAAAATATACACTACATATGTGAAATACCATTTTATCAGGCAAATTGCTCTGCATTGACCGAATACGCGACTGGTAACAAACTGTCGTATATCCACTACAGCCTGTATTAATCTTGCCAACATTTGTCAATGTCGTTATTTCAAAATACTCGAATAACTGTGCTTTAAATCAAGCAGTTTGATTGACCGAGCCTGAGCTGTGCTACAGCTCAGGCTCAGTCAATCCAACTGCTTCATTGCGAGTTGACATTGCCAATAGATGTCAGAAACGTTGATGACCGTGGCAAGATTGACACAGGCGATGGCATAATGAAATGACAATATACGAACATCCGGGTTATAATAAACTGAAAACTGACATTTCATTGGTCGAACGGCGTCATCTGACGCTACAAAATGACGAAAGTGTACTGACGTAACGCCAACAAATCCGCGAATCAAATCAACGAAAACCAGTTAGGCCATACAAAGTTCTTTCTCCGTTAAGCGTCCGCGTGCGTGTAGGTTTTTCGAGTGGTTCTGTATAAACAAAATAAACAAACTCTGTATGCTATTTGACACCATTTACTGACAAAGTAATATGAAATCTGATTGAAGACGTGTGCACTTTTTATATCAGTTCATGAATTTACACATAATAAGTATTTTCTTTTTATTCTTTTGGTAGCGGAAATTTAAAGTTATGCTAAAAACTTCCTCAACCCTTTGCAGACTGCAAAGGGTTTAGGACGTTTATAACATAAATTTACATTCGTTTTTGGCGGGAGACATACTGTCTCCACGCTATTGGGATCGTGATTCTGGCCGTTTGCACGGGTCTACTTTCGCAAGTGGCTCTCTGTTCATCGGGGGACGTCTCAATAGGCTAAATTTGCGTTCGCAATTAACAACAGTCAGGTGACATTTAAGGTCAGCGAGTTAACTGAAAGCAAGTTATTAATAGCAACGGCAATGTTCAACATTATGTGTAAAATAGTTGGCATGCCTAACTTTACTTTTGAAGAGAACAAATTGCTGTTATTGAGACGCCCCCCGTATCGCTATTGGGATCGTGATTCTCTGTTAATCGGGGGACGTCTCAATAGGCTCAATTTGCGTTCGCAATTAACAACAGTCAGGTGACATTTAAAGTCAGCGAGTGAACTGAAAGCAAGTTATTAATAGCAACGGCAATGCTCAACATTATGTGTAAAATAGTTGGCATGCCCAACTTTACTTTTGAAGAGAACAAATTGCTGTTATTGAGACGCCCCCCGTATCGTGTATCACGCAGTCGCAACGCGACGTCGAATGCCATTTCTTTTTCATATTGTGGTTTACGGGCGATTTTCGAAAAATTACCCTCTGGGTGAACGAAACAAAATTCATGAAAACATTTTGCCGTTCATGCAGCATACACGTATGTAGGCCTACCCCCAGTCATAATTTTGAAAAGATTTCACATAATACGTCTGCAATATACCTCGTAAAACGGTTTATTAGTCGGACATAAAGCACCTTTGCTTCATCAACCTATTTGTGTTTAGAGCAGGCTGTATTTTACAAACACCAGTAACTGATCAAGTTCTCCAAATTTGCAGATTGTACATCCAATAATCAACATCGAATATATTTCTAAGAAGGAATTTCTGAGTATGCAAATTCACAAGTGGTTACTTGTCTCCCGCCAGTCAGTACTTTCAGTATTTTGATTTCTCTTCAAGATCTTGTTTGTTTTTACGGGATACGTAGGTATATGTTTTGACCATCTGGATGGACGCTTAACAGAGACAAATAATGTCATGGCCTTGTATCATGTATATAATATGTAACCGTCGGCTAACACCAAACTTTCCCTGCTAAATATGACACTACTGTCTGTTTCACGAAACCTGCCAAAATTTTACGGCTATATAGACAATGCAAAAACAAAGTATTTTTGGATAATGTTAAATTTTATCAAAATTTAAGAATGAGCCTTCTTTTTAATTCGTGAAATTTGGTCAAATATTGATTTTATTACGAAATATTTATTTCTCTATGGGAATTTAACATGGGGGAAAAGAGGTAGAGGAGTTGTGGGAGGAGTCAAAACGTTTAGAAATTGACTCCGAAACCTAGCTAGATAGCTTGGAAATGACATAACTAAGAAAAAAGTTAAATTTTAAAAATCGGTCCAGTATTTCTGAAATTCTAAAACATTTCCCCATGTTAAATCCCCATAGACATCTTCACTCAGTGAAGATGTCTATGGGGATTTAACATGGGGAAATTGTTTTTTCGCAATAAAATCAATATTTGACCAAATTTCACGAAATAAAAAGAAGGCTCATTCTTAAATTTTCCTTTAATTTAATATTATCGAAACAAATATTGTTTTTGAATTGTTTATATGGCCGTAAAATTTGAGCAGGTTTCGTGAAACAGACAGTAGGCTTGTATCTTTTGTTGTCAAGTTCATAATTTCGGTTCGGAAACGGTAGGAATTCCGAGGCGAGTGAGGTGAGATTGCCAATAGATGTTCAGAAACGTGGACAACTGGGCAAGATTAACGCAGGCGGTTGTGTAGACTAGTCACACATGCCACAAGTCCCATTTTAGCTACATTCACAGTTCAGTGTTAACGTCAACAAATCCAGTTAACACGAGAAGTAAATCTAATAAATGTGTCACCGTTCCTGTTGTGTGACATGTCGTGTTTCCAACCAGGCGTGTAACAAGATAAACAATGAGATAATATTGGAAACTTTTTGACAACGTAAGGCGGCCTAAAAGGGACATATTTCTACAAGTATCTCGTTTACACGGCATAGTATCTCGTTCCCACGAGATATCATCCCATTCCTACGAGTTACCTATCTCGTTCCCACGACACAGCATCTAGTTCTCATTATTGTTGGTGTCATATGGGTATTTGGGTGGTTTGGGGTAATTTACATAGTTTTGTGCAACTACTAATGCGCAGACATTACCCACGACATTAATTAGCGAATTATTTATACATTCACCGTTCCAAACATTCGGGCCCCTTTCTTGCTGTCAAAATACGTGTAATTCGCGGAAGGTTACGTAAATTACATACCGATTACCGAGATACCGAAATAACCCATACAACATCGAAATATTAAGAACCTGTGGTTTGAACGATATAACGGCATACTCAGCCAATATAATACAGATACAGATCCACCATCTTTAATGAGAGTGATCTTACATTTTGACTGGCTGACTATGTCGTGGGAACGAGAGAACTAACTCGTTCGAACGATATGCTATCTCGTTGGAACAGGATGCTATCTCGTGGGAACGAGATGTGGCTTTTTTGGCGACTGACTGTACATGTACCTGTATCCCACTCAGATTATTGTTTTCTTAATGAAACGTATTAAAATCGTTGACACGTACGTATCAACTTTACTGATAATGCGTGACAGATGTTGGTGTATGCATGGCCTATAATCCCTTAACCCTTTGAACCCGAAAGCTCGCTATAGCGGTTTATGCAAACAATGCAGATCCAGATGAGCCGGCTCGTAGCGAGCCGTCTCATCAGGATCTGCACTTTTGTTAGTAATTTTCATATTTTTTACAACAAAAACAACAACACCCTCTCTATAACAGCCGCTATTTTATATCCTATATGTATAATTTCCTCTGTATCTAACCCTTAGACTGCTGAGCACGCAAACAGTCGTCTGCCGTTGCTATTGCATTCTCTCTCAATACAAACATGTTTTGACAGCATTTGGATTCTAAAATGTTGCCAAAGCATGTTTTTGATGAGAATTATCGACGAAAATAAATAAACAGCGGACGACAAAATTTAATTCAGCATTAACCTCCCTGCAACAGCCACCTCTCTACAACAGCCATTTTTGCGTCTTCCCATGGGTGGCTGTTGTAGAGAGGTTGCACTGTACTCTTGCCAACACTCTCAAAATGTAAATAAGCTATGGCTGACGTTCCTAGATATTGTACTGTGCTATATGTAAATACACATGGGCAAGCTATACTATCCCCATATGAAGCTCCACTACACTATTATTATGCAAGGGCGGATTCAGGGGGGGGGAGGGGGCGGACCCGGCGCGCGCCCCCCTAAAATTCGCCGAGTAAAGATTTTTTACAAGATACTAGGCACGTTTCTACGTTCGCGTTGTGAATTGATTGTTTAATGGGTTTTGTTTTGCTCCAAAATGCACCAGAACGCAGGAAATGCGATGTAGATTTCAAAAAATTTCGGGGGGGGGGGGGGAGGGGGAATGCCCCCGGACCCCCCTAGCGCGTTCGATAATATAGTCAACAAGTATTGCAAAATAGCTACGCCCCCCCCCCCCCCCCTCTAACCCGAAATCCTGGATCCACGTCTGTATATGTGATATGTGTTGTGTGGTTAGCCAGGTAAAAGTGATACACTGTGCCATTTTCTGTGTAAGAGGCTATTTGCAATAGTGATTTGTGTTGTTAAGAAACTGGCACAAAGCTGTCCAGAAAACTGACATATTTACAGTTTGGTGTAATATAATTGATAGGAGTCCATTGACCTGGTTTTTTCTATTGTATCATTAGCGGTTCGTTGTCAAATACAAGAAGAGGTGAAACTGGCTGATGTCTGGAATACACAAAGATGGCCGAGTTGGACACTACATGTGCCGTATATGATAGTAAAGAGGCAGTGTTCACATATATGTTATACAAATATTACATCACATTTATGCAGCAATTATCTATTATCTTTAAATCAAGCGATGATCAGTAGCCTATTTCACCAACATTGCAAAGTATACTTATCTAACAAAGTATAATTTGAGGGAGAAATTTTCAATTTAAGGATAAATTTATTATTTTTATTATACTGAATGCATTACATTATCACAGCCATTTTGGCTGTGATAATGTAATACATGTAGAATAATAATTCTGCATACTTTTAATCATCAAATATATGCAATCGGTAGTTCTATATGAAATAATGAATTTCGGGAAAAATAAATGATTATTCCCTCACAGTATATTTTACTGGATAAGTATACTTTGCAATTTTGATGAAAATTATCGGCTACAGGTATAGAACGTGTCCTTAAAAACAGTACGCTATAGTAGAACATCGATCTCTCGAACCGGCAATGGACTCAAAACAAGTTCGAGTCAGGCGTAGTTCGAGGGAAATAAACATATTTTACAGCCAATGATTTGATTTCATATAGGAATGACACCCATTGTTTGACGTACGTGTACATGTATAGTAACTGTTTCAAAAATATAGTCAACGTGTAGCCCTCCTTTCTTTCTCTCTCTCTCTCTCCCTCTCTCTCCCTGCTTCTCTGTATCTCCCCCTCTATCTATCTCTCCCTCTCCCCATCTCTCGAACTCCCCGCTCTCTCACTCCAAAGCAGATAGTGGGATATAGGAAAAATATAAAATATAGATGTAGTTGTATGCAACTCCATCTCTCTGTCTTCCGTCCGTCCTTTTATCACTTACCATGCGTACCGTCTTTAACGGTGGAAGTCAGTGTCTGATCTAGCAGTGAGGGCTCCACATGGAACTACTGGCACAGGAATGTGTGGGCATGCTGTTTCCTGTATTCCGCTAGTTGCGAACAGTAACTCTTGCAATATACTCCGTAGTCTGGCTACGGACGATACGGGAGTGTACATTTGACGGTCAACTTCTAATATTGGGTGTACACGACATGTAGCCCCATACAACTTTGTAAGGTCTCCGGAAATCGAATAAGATGTGTAATAAAACGATTTATCCTGTCAACACAGTGCGTATGTGCCGTGAAACACGGTGCCGTGAAACATTTTTGATATCCTGTCAATACGACCTAATCACTGCGTATGAATATGTGCGGTGGCTGGGGTTATTTTTATTGCATTTTGAAGCTATTTGTAGATGTTGACGGGATAAATAGAATAGTAGGTTAGTGCCGTGAATGGGGAAAATATCTGGCTCGGAAACGGGATGTGCTCGGCAGAGCCTCGCCCATCCCGTTTCCTAAGCCTTGCCAGATATATTTTTCCATTTATGGCACTAACCTACTATTCTCTATATACATATTCTGGTCACTACAACAAAAGCTGCTTCCTTCTTCAGAATGATGTTGTTACTGTATTAGTCTATCGGCTGTTGTTAAAAAACAATCAAAATTTCGAGTTGGGATGGGCACCTGGGTGGACAATGTTTAATTGAAGATCATTTTACTATCCTCAATGCAATCATAATGTGTTCAGCTTCATTCCGTGTTCATAACTAGTTAATTTACATAAATAATTTCAATATAGCCGCCACATATAGTATTATTCAATAGTTTCAGTCTCAAATGACATATGTAAGTACATTAGAGTAACACTATTGTGCTTATTTCGACAAAATACTTAGAAATACCTACTGCAGAAAATATCTAACTTGATATAGCGGAATCGCTTATTATCGTGTTTTCAAAATGACCAGATAGCACTATTGTCACATATTTTATTAGCGACATCACATAATATAAGTATTTCTGTGTTCCTTTATTTTGTTTTCCTGTATAAGTTCACCATTTCATTTACAGAGCATTAACACATATCATAGATGTAATAAGAAATGTTTTCATTCAGTGTCATAATGTGTATACAGTTAGTTTGCATAAATACATTCAAAATGGCCGCCATATATAATGGTACTTACTACTCAGTATTTCCAGTCTTCAGTAACCTAGTTTAGTACGGTACATTAAACTGCAAGCAGTACATGTACATTTATGTATTTTGTTACAAAATGTTGACTATAGTAAATATCTAAATTTAATTAGCTGAATTGCTTATCATCATATTTTCAAAACTGTTACCAAATAACACTATTGTTTATGTTAGAGACATAGATTAAATAATTCAGAGTTGTTTTATTTTGTTTTCCTACATGTAATAAGCGCCATCGAGTAATTTACAGAGTATTAACATGCATTTATTCAAATGGGAAAGTACGACAACATCGATGCTGTCATCGGCGATATTAATTCGACTTTCCTGTAGCCTATTTCATCAACATTGCAAAGTATACTTTACTAGCAAAGTATACTTTGAGGGAGAAATCATTTATTTTTCCTGAAATGCATTATTTCACATAGAACTAACAAATGCATATATTTCATGATTAAAAGTATGCAGAATTATTATACTGAATTTATTACATTATCACAGCCATTAAATGGCTGTGATAATGTAATAAATTCAGTATAATAAAAATTAATAAATTTAAAAAAAAAATGAAAATTTCTCCCTCAAAGTATACTTTGCTACTAAAGTATACTTTGCAATGTTGGTGAAATAGGCTACAGATGATGTCTGATATAAAGAACGTGCTGTGCCTACTGAGAGGTCATGTAATAGGTCATGAAATAGGCTACTGGTCCTGATTGATCAAGTGTTGATAGGTTAAATAGGCTACAGGTGCCCGTTTCACTAACCTTCATAAGTGCAAATTTACTGATGTATTCGTAAATACGTTGTATTTAGCAAGGACATGGTATATGTCGGAACACAATAAATATCATGCAAACCAACACTTCATGTTTAATTGATTCTAAATGAAATATAACGTATGTATACACGTTACGGACTTAATCATGTAACGATATGATATGCTATTGTGTGGCCATTTTAAATGATGAACATTAATGGTGAAGTCTTAGCATCGCAAACTGACATATGAAGTTTTCAATTATTTTGACACGTCTGCAGAGGCTATACATATTCCACTATATATGTAATACACTGATACACAACTTATAATATCGTATCGCTGGGACCACATCTCAGATTGACATTAAGTGATATACTGGCTCTAAACTTTGTACACCATATATTTAAATTCACTCGAGATCATATACCAAACGCTGAAACCTTCAGTGAACAGATGGCCAACAGTTCACCATGTGTCTATATGTAATATATCAGCCCGGTGGTAGCACAAAAACTGTAAAACTTTAAACTCTTATCTCTGGAATATATGAACGAAAAAACGTCACATTACATGCAGATCGAATGCGAAATCAAGGATACTTGTTGACACACGACTACCTGAAAGCGTGTGTACTGTACTGTCGGGTTTATTACTGTCTGTTTCACGAAACCTGCCCAAATTTTACGGCTTTATAAACAATGCAAAAACAATATTTTTTTGTGATAATATTAAATTAAAGTAAAATTTAAGAACGACCCTTCTTTTTGTTTCGTGAAATTTGGTCCAATATTGATTTTATTGCGAAAAAACAATTTCCACATGTTAAATCCCCATAGATGTCTATGGGGATTTAACATAGGGACATTTTTTAGAATTTCAGAAATACTGGAACGATTTTCAAAATGTAACTTGTTTTCTTAGTTAGATCATTTCCAAGATATCTAGCCAGGTTTCGAAGTCAATTTCTAAATGTTTTCGTTTTTTTACTCCTCCCACAGCTCCTCCACCTCATTTTCCCCCATGTTAAATTCCCATAGACAAATTAATTTTCAGGGTCCAGTCTTGACGGCCCAAAGGGCCCGATGTTGCTAGGGGGTCCGGGGATTTTTGAAATCTAAGAGGCGTGAAACACCATTTCCTGCATTCTCAGGGCCCAGTCTTGAGTGCCCAAATGGCCCGATGTGGCTAGGAGGATCCGGGGATTTTTTTTAATCTAAGAGGCGTGAAACGCCATTTCCTGCATTATCAGGGCCCAGTCTTGAATGCCCAAATGGCCCGATGTTGCTAGGAGGGTCCGGGGTCATGCTCACCCGGAAATTTATGAAATCTAAGAGGCGTGAAACGCCATTTCTTGCATTCTCAGCAAGTTTGAGGATGAGAAAATGTGCTTTATTACATAATTATTGGGGGGCCAGGGCCTCCCCCGGCCCCCACTGCCGCCGCCCATGTGAACCACAAGTACAAGTGTATATTTTTATAGTAGACTATGGAACTCGAATAAGTGCACAGGCTATTTGAATTAATTACGGTTATTTGACGGTTCACTGTCCTCCATTGGTTATTAAAACATGCTTGTGATTAGAGAAATGGGGCATATGGGATTTGTGACCAGTGTAGCCCCTAATCAAATGGCACATCCTGGTAGCCTGATTACGACCTATATTGCTTTTAGAAGCATGAATGGGTGTTTCATTGATGGAATGGCGAACAGTGTAGATCCTGATCAGACTGTGCGGATGCACAGGCTGATCTGGATCTACACTGGTCGCAAAACCAATAAACCCAATCTCTCCAGACATCTCCACAAATGAGATAAATTGGTTGAATACACATTGTGACATCGTGGTTAAATCGGTACGACTTATAGGTTTGCAGACTGGAAGAAGTCGTTCCACAGAAGCCAATCATACAATGTACCTAATCTGTTGTCTATAAATGACAACATGTTCTTGAAGAACGGTTAATATACTTAAGGCCAAAAGAAACTTTACAGTCTATAAATGTTTCGATATTTCGTGAACAAGTATGTTTAAAAATCTGATGTAAAATGTTTTTTAATGCTGAATCTAATCTGCAACTACTGCACCAAAACATTAGATGCATGTATGTAAAGTACGGAAGCCTATTAGGGCCATTTTGTCTTAGTACTTATGTATTACGTCTCACGTATTACGTATTATGTCTTACGTATTATGTCTTAGGTCTTAGGTATTATGTGTAAGGTATAAGGTTATAACGAAGCGGGAAATCTGATGGTGGACGATACACACGTTCCAGTAGCTGACAGTACATGCGACGATTGCAATAGCAAGTACTTGTAAGTATACTTAAGTGAGGTAAATAAAATGTTTAATCATTGGTATGGGTATATTCGTTCATGTTCCCCGCCTATGCAAACCCCAAAACGATGCACCCCCTTTCCGACATTGATAGGTCCATAATGAAACTGTGTGTGTTGCTGATCAACGACAACGTGTATCGTTTTTTATCCCCTAGCGAAAATGGTATATATAGCGTTAGTCGATGTCCGTGCATCTGTCCGCGCGTCCGTCCGTGACACTTTACGTTTAGCATGATGGATTTCAATAAGTCTTGGCAACATTGTATTTAACTGAACATGGCAGAGTGACTCATATGTACAAGGCTTCCTGCACCCAAGGCACAGCGAGAGGATTAGCGTAGTGTTAACGATGTGCCTCCTGTTTAGACATAGTACTATGACATCCACTACAGCGATTAATAGACATGACATTCTAGTCTACCTCTTGTTCTGTAGTTTTTAGCTCGCCTGCACGAAGTGCGGAGACAGTGTACGGCATACCCCCGGCGTCGTCGTCTGCGTCGTCAGCGTCGGCAGCGTCGGCATCGGCGTTGTCGGCGTCCACAAACTTAACGTTGGGGTAAATGTATTATAACGTCTGTTTCTTTGCATGGAACACCTTGGTATTTCATACATTAATTCCGCAGATGATCCTCTATCATGCTGTAGCAAATCCTTGACCAAACGCCCACCCCTTACTCCAGGGTCAAGGTCGAAAACATAGTGCGTTCACAAACTTAACGTTGGGATAAATTTCTTATAACTTCTGTTTCCTTACAGGGAACACCTTGATATTTCATATTATGCATTCATCTGATGACACTCTATCATGCTGTAACGAATACATGACCCACCGCCACCGTCCGCCCGTCCGTCTTCAAAAATTAAAAACCTTAACGCTCGGGTACATGTAAATGGCCCATTTGTTCTGTTTCCCTGCTCGGATCTGCTTCATATTTCACGCACATTGCTCCAAGGGTCCTCTACCGCCCTGCGACAAATACAAATCCGTGCTGTCCCCGCTGAGCATAGGGTCAAGGTCACATACTTGGCGGTCCCGAAACCGTGGCCTATATTTTTTGTTTCCTTGCTCGGATCTGCTTCATATTTCACACACGCATTGCTCTAATGGTCCACTACCACCCTGTGACAAATCCACATATGTGCCGCCCCCGCTGAGCTCAGGATACATTGACTATATTTTCCCAAGGTCAATGCGCGCTTCGTTGTTTTCTGACAATTCTTGTTTATATTGGTGAGACTGTAATTTATGTAATAATCCTATCGCCGTTCCACAAGCTATTATTGTAACTTTTACAATCTTTAATTATAGTATTTGGCTTCTTAGTGTTCAGATATACAAAACAATATTGCAAAGTTGTCTAAGAGTATACTAATACTACGGTTTGCAGGAAAGGAAACTTTTTTTTATAAACAATATTAACTACAGGTATTATATTTCACTATCCACAACTGCGACTTCAATTTGTGAAATTAGCACACTTAAATACAATAAATATAATATCTCATTTCAGACCTTGTCAATAACCATGAAAGCTGTATTGATGATTGTATGGTTGAGCATACCCCTGGTGAGGATAGTAGTGCCATCGAATATACCAGAAACAATTACAGCATCGCCAACGGCAAGACTCGAATTTATAGCAGAGTATTTTTACTGTGGATTTACCTACCCGGAAATAATTCTACTGTTGTTTGTGGTTAATGGCATTAGGTTATCGCTGCGCCAGCTGAAAAGAGTCCTAAGAAAAAACAACCTAAGACGACGGACAGCGTTGACATTGTCGTGGATTACATATCGAAATAAATTTAAATAAGTGGCCAGTGACTTTTCTGGTTTTTGGGCAGTCGTCACGCCATAGAAATGGTGAAAAATTAAAACTTTATTCAAGTTTTCAATAGTCCGATGTGATATCGGACTATTGAAAACTTGAATTTTAACGTGAGCGGAAGAAATGTAGTTTCCATGTGTATAGCTCGCACGAGCTAACTGTGTAAATTAGCATCCTGGTTGCTAAGTAACGTTTACACCGCAAACATGGAATAAACTGTGCATGACCGTATGCCCACCGTTCCCTGTGTTTGAGATATATACACATTGCACATATTATACATACATGGGTTCAGTTACATGACCTTTAAAAGAGGGACGTTTCTTTTTTTGCTCAGTATATATGCTTTAATTCTGGTCAACAATTCCATATATAGATGATATTCAGATTTTTGCAACGAATATGACATATTTTCATCGAGTGGGTGAAATGTTTATATTTCACGAGTGACGAAGGCACAAGTGAAATATGGACATTTGGCACCACCAGATAAACATATATGTCATATTCGTTGTAAAAATATGAATTTTCTATGTATTACCTACTGTGAGCTGACTTTTACATTGTCTACAGCATGTATTCGACCCAGTTTGTAAATGCTTTAATTTAACGACGGCACTGGCTCGAGGGACTTGCATGTCGGGACCGACTATTTAAGTCCCCATCCGATAGGACTAGGCTACCACGAAGGTCTCTTGCTCAATAACACGCCGAATCGGCCAGTGTTGGGATTCTAAATCGGGACCTTCATATCCCTAGTCAGATGCTCCACCACTGAGCTATTGCGGATGATCTAACCTCGACCCAGTTTCGTTTCACCGCCTATTTATAATCGTGCCGAATCGCACATTGTATAGGTCCTATGACAAAAAGCAGTTCTCTTTTGAGAACGACATAGCAACTAATAAGTAAATATATACGTCAGCAAAAGCACCAGAATAAATACTTTGTGTTCAAATTAACTTTTTATTTATTGAACCCGTTTCCAGAATTATTTAGTAGCGTAACATTCTCGCAGAGTAATTCATGGAGATCACATGACAGGTGCGCATATGAGTCTTTTCACTGGTGAAAATTCATATTACAGTTAACTATCGATCATTCATACCAAGTTTCGTCGAAATCGGCCTGCCAGTTCGTGATATATTATTTAAAGAATTTGACCTACTTTTCAACGGCGGCCATCTTGGATTAGCAACAACTTCCATTTTAACAAATCTGAAAAGGAGCAACGCATAGACCATTCCATAAAGTTTGGCCCACATCAGTCAAGCGGTACGGAAGATGTTGAAAAAGTGTGGACGGACGACGACGACGGACGGTCGAAAAGCGGTAACAATAGCTTACTTGAGCCTTCGGCTCAGGTGAGCAAAACATGAACATTAAGGGTATGTGATTGATTGGTGGTGTTTAACGGCCTATCAACAGCTAAGGTCATTTAAGGCCAGGCCAACGGGTTGGATTGATTCATTATTGGTGTTTAACGGCCTATCAACAGCTAAGGTCATTTAAGGGAAATTCCCAAAATCAGAGCTCAATATTTACAGAAAATATATATTCAGCCCCGAAATTAGAATATCCTGACCTGGTGTCAGGCTCATGCCACACCAGTCACTTTGTTCCAACTCCAAAAGTAATAGGACTAGCTATAATCTTATCACTTTCTCAATGGGGCATAACAGGATTTAGCTCTCAAGTATCGAAAGCCAAAATGTACAGGAGGGCCAACCCATGTAAGTCGGTATTCCGGTAAGGATGGAGGGTATGTGAAAAATACAAATGAAAGTAACTTAACCTAGAACACAAGGTGAAGGTCACATGTGCTTCCTCTTTCCTGAAATGGGTACCACACAGTCCTAATGTGTTCCATGTTTGGAGGTGCTAGGACTTAGTTTTCCAGAAACAGAGACAATCACAAAAACGTGAAATGTTGATGACGACAACCACGATGACAATGACAGAAAAGCTATATATATATATATATTCAGAATATATGTGACCATTGGATTTTTTCTTGTGGTGATGTCTGAAAGACAAAGTCTACAGTCCTGCGCCTACCTTTACAGAAGAACTCAAATCTGCAATAAGACGAGAAATGAGGAATATTTCGTTGGAAACGTGCACTGCGGTGATCAGAAACTTTTGAGACAGGACTCACGTCATGATCACAAAAAAAAAACGTCATTTAGAGTGCATCCTATAAAATGGTAATGTCATTAGTGACATTATGATGTCAACTACGTCCTGTATTTTTCTGATGGACCAAAACTTAAATGAACTTTAAAATGATTGCATGTTTAAATATCCCTATTCAGTCTCTAGTTATAGCTAATTCCAATGGTTACAGCTATTCTGAAACACCCTGTATGTCCCACTGCTGCTTAAAGCAGGCCGAACAAAAACTGTAAGGAAAAACAAAGTATTTCAGTTACGATTTACTAAGGACGTAACATATTTTCAACATATCAACTGTCTGTTCAACATCTCTGGAATACTGGTAAGTCCTGGTGCCACCGCCTTTTCTGGTAGGTACTTGTCTGAATTTTCCTCGGTGGTAATGCACACCCAATTTGGATTTTCAGTTCTGGATATCTCCCACTGCCTCGAGATATCTGGAAAGATAAACTTAGGGAGTGACAAAAATCTTATAAGATAATATGTCTACGTCTCATGTCTGTCTTGGGTCTTAGGTCTTGCGTCTCATGTCTTACGTCTTGTGTCTTACGTCTTATGTATTACGTCTTATGTATTGCTTCTTACATCTTAGGTATTACGTCTTAGGTATTACGTCTCACGTCTCATATCTTAGGTCTTACATCTCATGTATTATGTCTTGCGTCTCATGTCTTACGTCTTGTGTCTTACGTCTTAGGTATTACGTCTTATGTATTGCGTCTTACGTCTTATGTATTACGTCTTAGGTCTTACGTCTCATGTCTCAGGTCTTACATCTCATGTCTTAGGTCTTACGTCGTGTGTCCTACGTCTTAGATAGTACGTCTTATGTATTCCGTCTTACGTCTTAGGTATTACGTCTCATGTCTTAGGTCTTACATCTAATGTCTTAGGTCTTACGTCTCATGTCTTAAGTCTCATGTCTTTCGTCTTATTATTTCCGTTTTGATGATGGACAAGGTTCATATAAATGTCAGTGAAATATAAACAACAGAATGATGTTCATGATAACTGGTCCTGGTGACGCAATGTGCCACTTACATTCACAATGCCAAATATAACTGCGTAATGCTGGTGGGTGGTACAATTAACATAGGTATAACTTGACCCTTAGTCAGCTCTACTAATATCAACAACACTTCACTGAGTTAAGACAATTGCGTGAAAATTAATGCAAGGATGTGGAACATCTTATAGAAATTGGAATACTATTCCATATCATTCTACAGAGGTAATTTTCTTCAGATATGTCTCTGTTTTGCACACATTTTCCCACAGACTGGAAAACAGTGTAAGAATTTTACAAATGGTTCATATTAAAGCAATCTGTGCTGTTCCAACACCTTTGAGCCTTTTATATTGGATTGTGCTGAGGCATCCAAAGTCATGTGTATGGAGTAAAAGGTTAACAAGAGTTGTCAGAAGACAACGAAGCGCGCCTAGTGGTGCTTGACCTTGGGAAAATATCTAGTCCATTTATCCAGAATGTTAAAGTTTTTGGGACCGTCATGTATGTGACCTTGACCCTAGGCTCAGCAGGGGCGGTACAGACGTGGATTTGTCACAGAGCGGTAGAGGACCTTTGGAGCAATGCTTGTGTGAAATATGAAGCCCATCCGATCAAAGAAACAGAAAATATGGATCATTTACACAGAGCGGGAAACGGAAATTGTTGTCTGCTTTTTTTGGTATTTTTCATCCTATTTATTACTAAAAACATATTTTGGCAGCACATGAGAATCCTCTCCAATGGAGACGATTATCATGTTCTGCCAAGATATGTTTTTGTTAAGAATTACTGAAAATAGCAGACGGCAAAATTTAATTCAGCGTAGTAAGGGTTTAGGCTTTGAATTGTTGAAGATGGACTGACGTCTACGACGCCGGGGGTATGCCATAAGCACCCCTTCCTTCGAAAGGCGCACTATAAATGTATGAGCGGAAGGACAACTAGACATCCAGAAGATCCACTAGTTGATTTAACATGGGTGTTCTTCAGACCACATGCTTAAATGAAAAAGTCATTTGATGAACACAATTTACTAACAGACAAAATACCTCAGGAATAGGGTTTGATTCTATTCCTTCATCTGTGTCACAGAATGTACAAAAATTGGCACGGTCAATGACACAAACGCCACCTAGCACCGGCTTAAGTGCTACTCAACGTACATGGGACACATAGACACTGAACGTGAAACCATCCACAACTCTCGGAATGACAGTAGTACTCAATGATCAACAAGGAACGGAAACTAATAACAGTATTGATAGTGAGGAAAATGAAAGTTGTAGTTGACATCCTACTTAACACTTTCAACTGATGAGCATATTTACATCAATTTACCTTGTGTGGCATTTCAAATGTCATCATTGACTTCTGTTTGTTCTTTCTTGCAGTACCAATGCTACGTACAAGTGCCTGCACTCTAGCTCTTCTACCACCATCACCTATCTGAAAGAATAACAAGAGTTGTCAGAAGACAATGACGCGCCCCTGGTGTTGATTGACCTTTTTGAAAATATAGTCCATTTACCCGAGTGTTAAGGTTTCGGGACGCGCCAAGTTTGTGACCATGACCCTAGGCTCAGCGGGGGTGGCACGGAAGTGTATTTGTCACAGGTCGGTAGGGGATCTCTGGAGCAATGCGTGTGTGAAATATGAAGCAGATCGGAGCAAGGAAACAGAACATATACGCCATTTACCCAATCGTTAGGTTTCGGGACTGCCAAATATGTGACCTTGACCTTGAGGTTTCGGGATGGACGGACGGACGTACGGACGTACGGACACCGGTACAACTATATGCCCCCTTCACCATTCATGTTCATGTATTACAGTGAAACGTCAAATATAACGCGCAAAATGACTCGAATGAAATTTCAAATTTCTTTATTAATATAGGGAATACAGAAACAAATGTTTAAAAGTGATCTTATTGAACATAATTATGTTGATGAATTCAATGCCAGAAGTTGATTTGGAAGATGATAGCTATTTAATTTATGCACATCAACATTTGAGTTTGAAAATTATAAGGTGGGAGTGCCTCATGATAAGGTGGGGGTGCCTCATGATAAGGTGGGGGTGCCTCATGATAAGGTGGGGGGCCACCACTTTATAAGTGGCCGTGGAGAACACTGCCACGGGTACCAACTTTAACTACCACTTAATTATTAAAATCCCCAGTAATTCTCTGCATTATCTATCACTCAATTCTGCATTTGGATAAAATATATCACAAATAATTTAATTATAATTAGTTAATTCCTAACCTATTATTATGAAACACTGACAATTTAATACAACAAAACAAGAATTCCGCACGGAAATGGTGTCGCGCCTGCCGAGGCATTTGACAGTAACATGACAATGTGCATGTGTGAAAGTAAACATCATTAAAACTGTCAGAGAAGTGCATGTTTGAAACACGAAAATGGTCAAATGAGCCGGGACATACACCGGGGCTTTTACAAACCAAATTGCCCTCGGGCAATGCGGGGCATTTTACCGGGGATTTCACAGACTGTGTTGCCCCGAATTGCAGGTCTTTTACCGGGGCTTTAAATTAACAATAATATAAGCCTCGCTATCCCCCCGGAGGGGAGGGGGAGGGGGGGGGGGGGGCGATTTACATCATTCACTGATGCATAAGTGATCTACATTTTAAATAGAAATGGACCTCGGTGGAGGTTAGGGGTGGGGATAGGGGTGGGGCACCGCCTCTGCGTACGGGCCTGACTGTGTACTAATAAACTAGGCCTACGTCTATGTGCGGCGAGTGATCAGAGTTGTAGCTAATCAGATTGGAATAAATACCTCCCCATACCAAATAATTTTACCCGGGTCTAAACGTACCTTAATCGTACACGTTTTCGAAACAAAACGGTTATTACTGAAAAGAGTAAAGGTAACAGAAAAAAGCACACGCATAACAAATAATAAAGCAATGTGCATGTGTGTAGGTTGAATATACTTACATCATCTGTAGATTTAAACTCATCTTCCTCTGTAACGCTTGCTGCTCGATTGTCCGCCATCATGATTACTTATGAGATTTCTTATTAAATTCCCGCTTTGTCTCTAATCTAATACCTAAGACTTAACACATAAGACGTAAGACATAATACGTAATACATAAGTGCTAAGACAAAATGGCCCTAATAGGCTTCCGTAGTAAAGAGATTGTGTAAACAATGAAAAGACAACAACACCGTTCATTTAAAAAACTGCAGTAAAGAGAACGCAATTTCCTAGTCAATATTGATATCCCGAGCATAAAACGTTGCCAAACATTGATTAACGCCCAAGATGGGCAAACTAGGTAAACAAAACATTTTACATGAGGTGTCTGTGGATAAATTGGGTTTATTGGATTTGCGACCAGTGTAGATCCAGATCAGCCTGTGCATCCGCACAGTCTGATCAGGATCTGAACTGTTCGCCATTCCATCAATGAAACACCCACTCATGCTTCTAAAATCAATATAGGTGTACTGTAAAGTTTATTTTGGCCTTAAGTAATATTTCGGTATTTTGTGGGTTATTTCGATATACATGTATCTGGCTGTTTGACTGCATTGTTACCAACATACTGTACAAGTTACGTAATTTCTAACATTTAAATTAGACCCAATATTGATGAGTTAGCTTTCTATACCACTGCTCCATTCAATTCAGGCCATTACCATGTCTGGCTTACATACATGTATGAACCCGATTTAATTGACTATAAACCCACTCCCTCGGTCAATTCACGTGCCAATTAATGTCCGTATCTACCGTACGAGTGCCGTCTCAATGGAATTAAAGGTACATGCCAACTCAGTAGGCACCAAATGTTCTTTATATCAGAGACATCATCTGAGACATGTTCGGGCAAAATAAACATTCATTAACTATTACGCCACATATTGATTGGCATTATTATACATTTTATATCAGATACAAATTTCCACACTGATAGCAGGGGCGATAACCGTGTTTCCTTAAAATGTTAACGGAAATTACTATTTATTCTATGTATTTACTTTTTGATGTACAATGATCAGACTTTATAATCTGTCGAAATATAGTAGGTTAGTGCCGTGAATGGGAAAAATATCTGGCAAGGCTCAGGAAACGGGATGGGCGAGGCTCTGCCGAGCACATCCCGTTTCCGTGCCGCGCCAGATATTTTTTCCCATTCACGGCACTAACCTACTATTCTATTTATCCCGTCAACACCTACAAATGGCTGTAAAATGCAAAAATAGTATTGACTGGATATCAAAAATGTTTCACGGCACTGTGTTTCACGGCACATACGCACTGTGTTGACGGGATAAAGAACATTAGGTGCCTAATGAGTGGGCATGTACCTTTAAAAACACACAGAGACTGCAGTTTATGAAGTCCTGAATTAACTTAGCACAAACGTTAGACACAGCTGTTAAGAGTAATGCCAACGCAAGGTCTTTCTCGTCGGCGTGCGGGTATGTTTTGAGAGTTGTTCTTAAAAACAAACACTGTGTATGCTATTTAAAACTGTTTACCAGTGAAGTAGTAGGAATACTGATTGCGGACTTGTCCAAGGTTTAAATCTGTTCATGAATAAGTTAAATCAGTGTATTTCTTCAATGGTTGAGGAAGGTTTAACCCTTTCAACCCTAAGTGACTGGAATGGACTTATAACTGTTATATGCTAATGTTCCGACCAATCCAATGGTCAGAAAATGATTTTCAGATTCGTCCATTTATGAAAAGGGGGTGTTTTTGTTCTAAGAAATATTAAAATTACTTTCAAAAAGTGCAGATCCTGATGAGACGGCTTGTTATGAGCCGGCTTATCTGGATCTGCACTTTTTGCATAAACCGCTACAGCGGGATTTCGGGTTCAAAGGGTTAAACATAATTTTTTTTTCTCAAGGCTTTGATTGTTTTTAGCGGATACGTAGGTAGGTATGGAACATCTTGGTGGACGCTCAACAGAGAAATAAATTGGTATGGCCTAAGTTTGTCCCACCAAGGCAGTGATTACAGTACCGCCTGTGCTAATGCTGCAAATATTTGTTAATTGATCTATTTTACTTGTTTTATTACTTATTTTAGTACTTGAAAATACTTGAATGTTGTGTTTGAAATCAATCAGTAGCCGATTTAATCAAAATTGCAAAGTGTACTTATCTAGCAACGTATACTTTGAGGGAGTAATCATTTATTTTCCCCAAAATACATTATTTCATATAGAACCAACCACTGCATATATTTGATGATTCAAAGCCTTATACAGACTTTTTACACTGAATTTATTACATTATCACAGCCAAAATGGCTGTGATAATGTAATAAATACAGTATAATAAAAAATAATAAATGTATCCTTAATGAAAATTGCTCCCTCAAAGTATACTTTGCGAGATAAGTATGCGTTGCAATGTTGGTGAAATAGGCTACAGATAGATTGACCGAGTCTGAACTGAGACAATCAACTTGCTTGATTGCAAGTTGGCATTGCTAATATATTTTTTAGAACCGTTGATAGTCTGGGCAAGATTTGCCAGGCGGTTGTGTATGTTCCGTCGCAATATGACGTCATCACATGTCATATGCGGCTTCTAAGAAACCGAGCATACTTATAACTGCCAGTAGCTGATCAAAAATAGAATGTTGCGCGGATTCAATTATCAAACGATGTTCTGGTCGAAAGAAAATATCTGGGTCGCAACGGAAACGAGATACAGATACGAAGCTGGTTCATAAGTCTTGTCAAATGTGGCTGTAACTAGGGAAAGGAGGCTTATGGGTTTTGCGACCAGTGTAGATCCAGATCAGCCTGTGCATCCACACAGTCTGATCAGGATCTACACTGTTCGCCATTTCAGCAATAAAACATTCGTCATGCTTCTAACAAGACATATACTTATATCGTTATCTAGCTACAGGAGCGAGTTATTTGATCAGGAGCTTCACTGATCAGAAATAACATAAGCCCCATTTCTTCAATCCCAGTCACAAATATGTTTCCCAATCACGACACCAACTTGCTATGTTTTACTTACATCTCGCGACACTTGCGGCTGCGCAGTTTGAGGACGACTTTCATAATTTGCATTTGTGTCAGGAAAGCATTGTAGTAGGTGAATTAATTGATTTTTTACTTCACTTTCTGATGCAAACATGCCCTTTGGTATGGAAGTTCCCTAGGACAATAGAAAACGTTTTATCCAAAGACACACGCTCTATCTCATTTTCAACTCCCGGTATCCATGGAAATCCAAGATGGCCGCCGTGAATATAGGTCAAATCTTAAAATTGGCCTAACTTGGTACCCGATCATGCTAGAAACTTGATTTTGGTGTCTATTCCCATGTACTGGCATGCACAGAAATCAATAAAATAATGTTCAACAATATCTGTTCATGAAAACATGATCGAAATTCAAAATAGCCGCCATTTTCGATAAAAAAAACGTCTAAATTGAACGCATTGACACAGTTAGTAAGTCCTAATTAGGAGATAGTAAGTCCTAATTATGAGATAGTAAGCCCTAATTAGGAATTAGGAGATAGTATCTCCCAATTAGGAGATACAAATTATTTTAGCATTGGCACCAGGACGCTTCCATATCTAGTTAATGTATTTATAGACATTGGTCCGTTACTTCAACCTGCGTGTGAAATATGCAGTGTTCCCTCTTACAACTTGCACGCCCGTCTATATATGATGTGGTTGTTCAGGAGGACATCATTCAGCAGTTTGAGAAATCTAAGATGGCTATCAAGATGTTCACCATTGGATATAAAAATAAAACTCTTCAACCTTTCGCCATAAACTGATATGTGATGCCACCTTTTCCAGTTTACTTTGGTATCATATACATACCAACGTTAAATGTCATGATCAGGCTCACAGCTATATAGAAAAAAACATCGTAAAATGCAGTACCTTTGCAAGTACAATGTAATTTGATAATGATGTTTGGTAATAATTATTATGTAGTCGTATCGCAGGGTTATAATTAAGGGACAGCTTCATTGCAGTTCATGGAATAGGCGGTTTGTTAGTAACATGCGCAGGGTAAATCTAACAATTTGTTTCATCCTTAACGGAATTCTGATATCCCTGGTTTAGCCCCCAGGTGCATGTTTTGCTTCCTTGTTACTTGAGAATTGAATCCGGTTATACCCATTATAAAAGTAGAAAGATTTAATACTAATTGTATTACTTTTAGGTAGTGGGGCTAAATGACTCTGGTATGGTGAGAACCTGGCACCAGGTCAAGTTATTCTAATTTTTGGGCTGAATATAAATATATGTTTGTTCGTACATATTTAGTTCTGATTTGGGATTTTCCCTACAATCACAACAGGTGAAATTTGGGATTCTACCTAGTTAGCCTGGCCTAAAATGGCCCTATATTAGCTGTTGACAGGCCGTTAAACACCATTAAATAAATTACAAATCATGACATTAGACCACGCTAGATTTCCTGTCCAATTTAAAAATCCTGATCAGACGTAGATGATACAGATACAGCCTAAACATCATTCAGTGTTTGCTGAATGCAAAATGAATCACTGATCAAATTGTGAACAGTATAGACCCTCACCAGACTGTACTGAAAATGCAATAAATACTGTGTTATCTGGTTATAAGGTAACATATAACACATGGGAAATGTGCAGTTTTTGTTGCGCATGCTTTAGCAGAACTATTGTCTTAGGGAACTTCCATACCAAAGGGGACCTTTGCATCAGAAAGTGAAGTCAACACCCTATGTTGTGCAGTTAACACACCTACTTGGTCATATGTGGCTGTGGCTGGAGAAATGGGTCTTATTTGCGTCCAGTGTAGCTCCTGGTCAAGCACACTCCTATAGCCTGGTAGCAATATATATTGCAGGACGGGTATTTTATTGACGGAATGGCGAACTGTGCAGATCATGATCAGACTGTGCGGATGCACAGGCTGATCTGGATCTACACTAGTCGCAAAACCCATAAGCCACATTTATTCAGTCACGTCCACATATTCCGAGAACTATGCCACGGGCATTTACTGTGTATGCGTGTGCTAGCTGATTAGGCACTTAGTCTAGTCCAATGGTAATGGTGCAAATGATCCAAATGGCAACAGGATTCATTCCGTCACGGAACATTACCAATTAAAGGTACATGCCCTCTCAGTAGGCACACAATGTTCTTTATATCAGACATCATCTGAGACATTTTCTGGAAAATAAACATTCATTCACCATTACCCCACGTATTGATTGGGATTAGTATACATTTTATATCGGACGTAAATTTCCAAACTGATATCAGGGGCGATAACCGTGTTTCCTTAAAATGATAATGGATATTACTATTTGAGCCGCGTCGCGAGAAAACCTGTCTTCGGGAAATGTGACATTTTGTTACTATGACAATGGTATTTGTATGATGAATGAACCCTTTTTATTTCATCATGATATCTGCAATATTCATTAATATATTATAGTTTATACAACACCACTATGCAGGTCATTTGAGCAAAAGAGACGTCACGTAAAAGCGACGTCCAGCTACGTAAAATGACGTTACAGTATCTACAGTTACACATAGAGTATACGCCAACATTTGCAACAGTTTGCAAGTTGACATAATCGAACTAGAAGCATGAATGGCATTAAATAATGAATGTAAGGACGGATGAGCTCGAGTCTTTTGGTAACACATGAATGTGCAAAGTGATAAAGTCAAATCCGCAAGTTCATGTACAAGCAAGTATGAACGTGCGCGGGTACGTTAATTCGGTATGCTGATTTCTTCCTATGACGTCGTGTTTACTGAGCGTTTTATCAATTTATAAATGTAGAAAACCACAGAAGTATATTGATTAACTGATTGGTTGATTGGGTCTATACGACCGTTTTGTTAAACATATACAAATGGAAATACACATGCGTACGGGGAGAACAATACGTGCAACATTAAATTACATTTAAAATAGAGCTCAGTCAATGGCGAGTCATCGCTAAATCTTACAAGAAACGTGACGGACGGACAGACGGACGGGCACCCGTGACGAAAACAATATATCCATTTAGTTTTTAAAAAAGTGGGTATACAAACTGTTTGCTCTGAAAGGCAGTGTTCATGTCTGATGACTGACACGTCCATGCGTTACTCACTATGTACAGTTCACAGTCACTCGAATAGCGTGAGAGAAAAAGCCTACATCGCTTACATCCAATTTGTACTCTATCGCAGTCTCTCACTCGCGTAGTGGGAGACCACCTTCAAGGGTAGCGCGTGGAAGTCTGCCACATGGACACAATGGCTATGGTAACATATTTGAGACATTTGTTACCACAGCTTGTGATCAGCTTGTCCTACCACCGACTTGTGTTTGTTTTGGGAGTGTTGTAGTAGCAGTTTGTCTTTTAGAGACTCAACTTAAAATTCAAGGTTCACAACACTTAGCCCGACCTGTCAGCTACATGAACTCATCACCGGGGGCATTACGACTAATGTCCTCTCTGATGAGCAGCATGTGCAACTCTTAGAAATCTCGGTCAGTGCCTTGCACAAAATGTGGACGAGCCGGCCCGGTTAGTGTAACTGAGCATGAAGTTAGAAATGAGCCAGGGTCTGGGGGCCATTTCACTAAACTTCGCACTACTAAAATGTTCGTAAATGCAAAATTATTATAGTCTGTAAATGTTACATTAACAATGTTTTCTTGTAAACAATTATTGGATTTACATTTATTGAGCACAGGCTGCATATGCAGCTTATGCTCAAATCCATCAATTGAAATTTACAGACGATCCTAAATTTGCACTTATGAGCATTTTAGTCGTAAGAAGTTTAGTGAAACGGGCCCCATGTGTTTCCACCCTCATCGCCTTATTTCGCCTATATGTATTTGAAAGATGCCATATTTTCCGCATTTGACGTCGTGAAGTGGCGATGGATTCAGATCTCATGCGGCATTCCGCATGATTTCTGAGTTTCTCGTCAATTTCCGTCGTCGTTTGAGGGGGGTGTGACTGATTTTCGAGATCAGTGTCGGCGAAAGGCGGTGATGCGATAGGGGTGGTAATTCCAGATTGAGGCTCATATTGTATTACGACTTTACAAAAGCATAAACATACGAAGTATACATTGATATCAGACGAATGATATTATATTAATTTATGTACAAATGACTACATTACGATCGATCGATTGATTGGGGAATAACTATGATAGTGACATCTCATTATGAGAGTGTGTGTCGCGATACCACGACAATAATGTCTACCATACCAGTAGCCTATTTCACCAACATTGCAAAGTATACTTTCTAGCAAAGTATACTTTGAGGGAGTAATCATTTATTTTTCCAGAAATGCATTATTTCATATAGAACTAACGACAGCATATATTTGATGATTAAAAGTATGCAGAATTATTATACTGAATTTATTACATTATCACAGCCAAAATGGCTGTGATAATGTAATAAATTCAGTATAATAAAAATTAATAAATTTATCCTAAAATTGAAAATTTCTCCCTCAAAGTATACTTTGCTAGAAAAGTATACTTTGCAATGTTGATGAAATCGGCTACTGGCTGCGCGGACATGTTGTCTGATTGGGGGCTGTCTTGTTCGTCGTTGTATGGGACACAATATAGCACACATTGCACTGTGATCAACGTGTACATATGTTTCATGTTGTGTTTGTCATTATTATACATGTTATCCTGCAATACTCTCCTATGTGAAAGAAATAAAGATTAAAGAGGGTCCCAATGTACGAACCATATCAATTAGTGCGCACAGTCTTATTGTATTTGTTTCACAACTTGACACTATTTTCACTCACAGTCCATGGCACTAATGACCGCAACATGTTGCATTGAAATATAATCCCACAATTACTGTATCTAGTTCTTGTTTTGTTTGTATTATTGCATTTGTGTCACTACTCGACAGATTTTCACTCACGGTCCATGATACTAATGTAATGTCCCCAACATGTTGCCTTGAAATATCATCCTACCGTATATATTCCTTATATTAACATGACACACATGTTAGCGTGCATTCAGATTGAAGCTTTTCATATTCAGACAACAGAAAAGTCGAATGTTCACGACATCGTCCCGCTTACAGCCGTATTTGGACCACATGCTGAAAAAAATGAACCTTATAATATCTGCAATAAATGTACGATCGGCGACCCATGTCCTGTCGGCGATCGAGAAAGGATTCCCCAGTGACTGAATGGCGGACATCGTATGTTCTGATCAGACGGCGCATATGCACAGATGAGACTGATCTGTGGCTATACTAGTCGTAACATCCATGGCTTTGTTTTTTTGCAGGATATATTTTTTCTTAAAATCGTAAAGGTTGCGCTAAATTTTAATTTTATACATTATATTAGAAAGAAAGAATTGAGCAATAGACTGAAAATTCGCGTCGAGTTAACCAGATCTGAAACATGTAGCTGTGCGGGAAACCGGGCCCAGGCTACATAGGTCTACAAATGTGCTGCCGACCATCTGTACATGTATGTAAATAATAAATGAAGTTTACACAAAGTTTTCACCTGTAAATGGTGGTCGATAACAGTTAACGTGGACAGTTACCTGTAAACTGTAAACTGTGTCAAAGAAAATATCATGTCAAAATAACGGAACATAAAAAACACATGTCAATAACAGACACACATTTTTATACGTGATATATATGTGATATCAACAGCAAAGTAATAAAAGAAAATTATCCTACCGCCATTATTGTTAATAAAAACATATATAAGATGTTCCCGTTTCGAATAAAAAATTCACGCGGTGGATTTCGATTGTACGTCCGTTAGTACGGTAGTTTAACGTTAACTTAATACATTCTCAGACAGGACCCAGGACAGATCGTTTTAGTATATGTATTTATTTTTTGATGTGCAATGATCATACTTTATAATCTGTCGAAAATAATATTTTTTCAGGTGACGCATTTAATTAGTACAAATAATTAAAAAATATCATGTCTCATTTGCATATGAAAATAGCCTTATACAACCGCGCGTCACTATCAGTAAAATAATGATTGCTAAATGATTATATCTGTATAGCGTGCACTTGTAAATTGTAGAACTGGTGGAATAGTTACACAATTATACACTTATTTAATTCCTATAAAGAACATGTTGTGCTACTGAGTGGGCATGTACCTTTAATGTTTCAATTGTGAATAAGAATGAGGGCACACTACATTAGGCCTAAAAAGGTCTGGTTATGCGGGCAACCTGACCCTACCTATGAATATGCCGTCGACCCTAGTCTTTTTTGGCCGTTTAAAATTAAATATAAATAAAAAAAAAATCATTTTCGACATATGCAGCTTATGCTCAATAAATGTAGATCCATAAATTGGAATTTCCAGACGATCCTAAGTTTTCACTTACGAACATCTTAGTCAGTCGTACGAAGTTTTGTGAAACGTGGCCCAGGAAGGGGGTGGGGGGGGGGATTTGGGGTGCGACTGGTGCGTACGCACCACTCCCCCTTAATCCGCCGAGGTCCATTCGTGGAAATGTAAAATACGTTTTGTTAGCAACTCCCTACATGAATTCCTGCGTACAGGCCTGGTATATACACGACGAAACACCTTTCTAAACAATGTACAAAACAATTCAACAGCGCCCGTAAACAACATAGTGATATAACCAAATTTAGTGAAAACATTTGGAAATTGACTCCGAAACCTGGCGAGATACCTTGAAAATGATGTAACTAAGAAAACAAAAGTTAGATTTTGAAAATCAGTCCACAAATAAAAAAAAATATTTAAACAAATCTATTTTTAGCCCCCATGTTAAATTCCCATAGGAAAATCATTTTTTCGCAATAAAATCAATAATTTTGTTTTGGGGAGGGTGACTTTTTTGTTATTGATAAAAAAGTGCTTACTTTTAAATATGTTTTAGATTTAATGTGTTTAATAACCAAAAGTTCGTCGGCAGCAAAACGTGGAACAGACAGTAAGTCTAGCCGCTACAGGGACCCGTTTCACTAAACTTCGTACGACTAAAATCTTCGTAATTGAACAATTATGATATTCTGTAAATGTCACATTAACAATGTTTTCTTGTAAACAATTATTGGATTTACATTTATCTACATAGGCTGCATATGCTCAATAAATATAAATCCATCAATTGAAGTTTCCAGACGATCCTAAATTTGCACTTACGAACATTTTAGTCGTACGAAGTTTAGTGAAACGGGCCCCAGCTTCCTACGTATCACCAACTATTGGAGCAAGTCCGATGTGATAAGTTGTAGATATTCCGGGTCCTGGCTCAACATCACCTGTCGCTATATAACCTGAATATTATTGCTGTCACTCAGAGCCACGTATAAATAAGTCACCCTGCATGACAGCCAGAAAAATCGCGTTATTGTCACTAAAGCCAATGATGCCCTGGAAGTACATGTCGTTCGATGGGAAGTTATTCGTGATTTACGGTAGCTCATTTAAAGGCTGGTGTAAATGTGGCCGTGATCGGAGAAATGACGCTCATGGAATTTGTCACCAGTGTAGCTTCTGACCAAATAGCACAGCCCTGTAGCATGATAGCGATCTACATTGCTTGTTAGAAACATGATGGGCGTTTCATTGATGGAATGGCGAACAGTGCAGATCCTGATCAGATTGTGCGGATGCACAGGCTGGTCAGGATATACACTGGTAGCAAAACACATAATCCCCAGACTGTGCGGATGCACAGGCTGGTCAGGATCTACACTGGTAGCAAAACACATAATCCCAATTTATCCAATCACAGCCACATTTATAGGCATGTCTGTATGTGGCCGTGACTGGAGAAATGATGCTCATGGGATTTATGACACCCCTGTAGCATGATAGCGATCTATATTACCTGTTAAGAACACGATGGGCGATTCATTGATGGAATGGCGAACAGTGCAGATCCTGATCATGCACCGTCTGATCTGGATCTACAACGATCGCAACACCCATAAGCCACATTTATCTAGTCACAGCTACATATCAAGAAATTGTAGTTGTGGCAAGAAGACTATAAAGCTATATATCCCAAGGGCACTGCCTCCAATTACCATGGGTTTACCAATTAGTCTTCGAATATTCATCAATTTGCGGAAGAGTCCATTCATATTTACATTCAGACAAAAGTGGATGGTTTTATTTTAATAATATCTCATTAGCCGGTTTTATAAATCAACTGTCTGGCTGAGCTAATCCGTTCACAAATTACCCAGCTTATAAATACATGCACTTAAATATACATGCCCACTCATTAGGCACACAATGTTCTTTATAGGAATTAAATAAGTGTATAATTCTTTCACTCTTCCACCAGTTCTAAAAATTGCGAGTGCCCGCTCTATATATACAATCATTTAGTAATATTTATTTCACTGATAGTGACTCGCGGTGGTATCAGGCTATTTTCAGATGCAAATGCGACATAATATTGTGTAAGTATTTATACATGTACAATGCGTCACCTGAACAAATAACATTTTCCACAGATTATAAAGTATGATAATTGCACACCAAAAAATAAATACTGAAAATAAACAGTAATGTCCGTTAACATTTTAAGGAAACACGGCTATGGCCCCTGATATCAGTGCAAATTTACGTCTGATGTACAATGTATAATGATGCCAATCAATACGTGGGGTAATGGTAAATGAATGTTTTTTTTTGCCAGAACATGTCATATCTACAGAATATAGAAAACTATCTGTCTCCCTATATTATAACCTATATTGTTACATGGTTTCCGTTGTTTGCACATATGTGCAAACAAATAGCGCGTGCTGTTTGCACATGGCTTTAGGCAATGCTCATTTCGGGGCCGCGCGTAATGGAAGTGCCTTCATGACGTCACTACGCGGAAGTGCCTTCATGACGTCACTACTTCATGACGTTCATGACGCGGCCCCGGAATATGCATACCGAAAATTATCTACGTGAATGGGACGATTTTATAAAAGTACTGAAAATACTGAATATAATGCTCAAATTACATCAGTTTTTTGTTGGAAATATAACAATAACGTTTGATCATGTCCAGCCGTGTGCAAACGTTTGCTGTGGCCCTCGGGAACTGTTTGAACCCGCGGCCTGCGGGCCGCGGGTTCAAACAGTTCCCGAGGGCCACAGCAAACGTTTGCACACGGCTGGACATGATCAAACCTTATATTATAACCTACTGAGTGGGTATATACCTTTAACCCTATGGTGTAGAATAGAGTTGACTCTCCGATGTTTCGAAGAAGGAATTTAATTTTATACAGGCAAAGAGTAATAGGGTTGAGATCGGAAACAAATAAACCAAAGCTGAATTTTTCAGAAAATGACCAAAATATCATTACTGTCCGTTTCACGAAAGCTGCCCAAATTTTACGGCTATATAGACAATTCAAAAACAATATTTGTTTTGATAATATTAAATTAAAGGAAAATTTAAGAATGAGCCTTCTTTTTATTTCGTGAAATTTGGTCAAATATTGATTTTATTACGAAAAATTGATTTCTCTATGGGAATTTAACATGGGGGAAAAAGAGGTAAGGAAGTGTGTGTCAAGGTCATTACCAAGGTCAGGAATGATCGAGACAAATTGTCTCCCCCAATTATCATATGAACCAAGTATACTTCAATTGTTATGACGTTATGGCCAATATAGCTTGATCTGACGAACGGAAAGTGGTAACAATGCAGTTGAAGTGTAAGGGATAGGCCAGAGTAGATAAGTACACGTAGTCACTTAATCACTTATAATGTACACTATATTACATGGGGAACACACAGGAATACATGATACATTGATATGCCAACATCACTGTACTGTGCATGACACTATTCAATTACTACAAGGTTGTAAGCCAATCGACTGTTATACTTTAACGCAACTTAAAAGCTATAGACGAATAAACTCGGTATGTGGTATCTCAATGGTCCCGTAGTGGACAATAGTATGAATGCACAAGTACTTTGATGATCGCTAATCAAAGTGAAATAACATACAAGTATAACATGGCATAACGAACATTGGAGACAAATGACAATCATCTGAGCTACCCCAGTGCTGGCGTATCTCAATAGATAGTGTAACCTCTGAGTATCAAGGTCCCAAGGTCTGCCTCACCCGCAATATGAGGTCTAGTCAACAATATGGCTATAATCCAACTTCAAGTGGATTAATCCATAAACAATATATGTAGTCTTAATACAATCCTTTAGCCATGATATGCCATGATAGGAGTATTACCATACACTATCAAAGTATACATATGTATTGCCTATGCAATATATTTCCAAAGTATGAATGTCAAAGTCAAAGCCGGATGTGGTTACATCACATGATAGTCAATAACGATAATGTTCCGGAAGCTGGTTCCCGGAAGTAAAGTTCCACAGGTAGTATTATCTCCGGAAATGGTGGACCAGATGTAAAGTTCCTATGGTATCACTCGACTGTAGCAACCCGGATGTGGTAGACCGGATGTAAAGTATCCATGGTGAATCAATGGGTTGTAATACCGGTAGTGGTAGACCGGATGTAAAGTTCCGATATAATACAATATGGCGATTATCACGTTGGCTAAGACGCCGGGAAAAGTTTCACTTAGGTGACATTCAACTCGGTGGTAGTATAATGATATGATATGTGTGTATGGCGTTTCACTTCACTAAACTATGGCTGTGACTGTCTGCTGAACGCGAGGTAGCTATCACACACTGCTCTATACAGGCCTGTACCCGGAGCTGCTACACACACTGCGCCAGACAGACGTACGGACACTCGGACGACCCGATACTCTGCACTGACTGGGGTCTGCCCTCAAACGAGTGGACCAAAACGTCCAATGTGGCTCGCTGGAGCGTTCTCAAGAGGCTACACAAATGAAATGAATCTCCAATTACTGGACGAATACGCACAGACAGACAGACAGGATGCACAACAGACTAAAACGGGAATCGAACAACGGCAAATCACAGCTGAAATAAAATGTTCTAGGTACATACCAAAATCCTCCGTGTCACTGGTGAATACAGTACTAGTCTTCTGTAACCAGAATATATGTGTCCCGCCAACACATAGCGAGACATCGCTTATATACGCACCAGTGAAACCATGCACGGAATAATGGATATGCCTACCCCTCGTACGACATCTCACATAAATACTACAAAACCATGGCTTTTGCCATATCACCCGTGGGTTATATTTGGCATAAATATATGTTCCCACGCCTTAAATTCAACCAAACCAGTGTACAGCCCTCGTGGAATAAATACCATCCAACATGGTATACCCCACACTACCATAAATCTGCACACTGTAGACCCAGATCTCATAATCCGAAATCTACTCGACTGGTCTCGACAATGCGAAGGTCGCTTCTTGGCCCCGCCAAACCCCTCCATAACGGTCCTACGGCTATACACTCAAATGAGAGTGTAGCACATACTAAACTCAAATATCGTGGTCATTTACGGAAATATCACGACACAAAACATCACCATTATGGGATCTGATATATCCGTGTTGGCCAGTACCAGGCTATGATGAAACACTAACCCGTAGCATACATAACAGGGCAGACCATGGTATGGTCTGCGCTGTATACTGGCTTCACCATCAGAAGGTCCCTTATATGGTGAACAACTGACACGCGGACAAACTCGGCTGGCACGGACAGTGGACATCCGTAATACTAAAAGGTCTTCTCCCTAGCGAAACCAGCACACGCAGTCAACGAGTTCTCTACCACACACATGCATAGTCTGTGGCAAATATGGCGTGACATCAGTAAAACATTGCTCATAAAATAGACGTATATTTAAATCCGCAAAAAGGACACGCATAAACGTATTTCCACCAATACAACATAAACCCCCTTATTACACGCACATTGCACATGGCAAATGTACATGCCAAACCACAGGTGTACAAAAACCACAGGTGTGTGAAACCACAGGTATGTGGAATCACATGGATGTGAAACCAATAATACGCACAACAATACAACACAGTACCACACATCACAAATATACAATTATACGGATTTCAGAATGTACAAGAATACACGTGTCACGCGACAGTGTGGGAGGAGTCAAAAAACGAAAACATTTGGAAATTGACTCAGAAACCTGACTAGATAGCTTGGATATGATCTAACTAAGAAAACAAAAGTTAAATTTTAAAAATCGGTCCAGTATTTCTAAAATTCAAAAAGATTTCCCCACGTTAAATCCCCATAGACATCTTCACTCCGTGAAGATGTCTATGGGGATTTAACATGGGGATTTTTTTTTTTCGCAATGAAATCAATATTTTACCAAATTTCACGAAATAAAAAGAAGGCTCATTCTTAATTTTTCCTTTTATTTAATATTATCAAAAGAAATCTTGTTTTTGAATTGTTTATATAGCCGTAAAATTTGGGCAGCTTTCGTGAAACAGATAGTAGTAATAACATATCAAAACTCCCCATGAATACTACTGGAGCTTAATCCAGGAATGAAGATGGCGTCCAAAATGGACGCCAAAATGACAAAAATCCTAACTAGTGCAAAATGCAATAAACCAATCAGGAAATAAATGTGCCGAAAAGTGCTGAATACAACTAACGAATCATAATAATCCAAATGTGAAATGTAATACAACCAAAATGGCGTCCAAGATGGCCGCCAAAATCTCTTAACTCTCTAAACTGAGCAAACACATGAAACATTTGGAATATTTATATTCGAATGTAATGTTGGGGTTATTAGGAGACATTCCACTATACAATATATTTAATACATATTTTATATAGTATGTTATGTGAAATGATATTAAAGATGGCCACCAAATTGCGAGAAATGTTGTAAAACGACGTAAATAGTATATAAATATATAACATTTACCCTAATTACAATATTTGAATTTGTTATATGGAGACATTTGGAGACATTTGAGCAATGCAGTACATGTAATGCATACTTTTTTTCAAGATGGCCACTAAATTTTGAGAAATATCGTAAAATAACTTACATCTATATACGGCAAATCAGCACAGGGAAATGAATAAAAACAGCACTGTATTGTTATTTTTGCTTGAAACATGTCTCACATATTTAGTTCATTGCAACATTATCAAGCACACATATGTTTGTAACTGCTAAATTATTAAACTTATTATTAACTTTCATGCAAATCGCCAGTGGCATTATCTTCACACAGCACCACATTGACATTATTGATCATAAGTACCTATATATTGGTAGGTTAACCTAAAAATGATGGTACCTAGAAATACAATAATTGTGAATACTTCATTTTTAAATCGATGTGTTTATGGAAATTGGGCAGCATTATAGTACAACTTTCATACGTGAGGTGAAAACAGCAGCTACATTATAGTATCAGTTGGTAGTTCCATTCGCGCGGATAAGCATGATTGATCGATCAATTTTGAAATGTTCATTTATTTTACAACACTGCACTCATTATGACCATATTTACCAACTCAACAATAATATAACGTACATATACATGCAAGATTCACGTTCTAATTTGTGTGACATTCCACTTTTTGACATCTGCAGGAATTGGTATAACATGCATACCACCACCATATTATTCTAATGCATAATGTTCATGTAACCATGTATACTTATTGATATGTGTATCCCTTGTATAGAGCGATGCTTGAATCGATTCGATTTTTACTGCCTTTTTTTGCAATCTACTATGCCGTATTACATGTATCTGATGAGATATGTTTCAACTCGTTCTGATATGCATAAACATGACGTAAGGACTTTACGGTACACTGAAGAGAAAAGTAAATAAGTACAAACATTATGTAACATTAAACTCATGTTTTTGGACCTCTAGAATGCTCGATATATATATTGAGTACTTGTATTTAATGAGCTGTCAACAGCTATGGTCATTTTAGGCACCAATAAAGTGGGGGTAAAGCCCGTATTTCATCTGTAAGGAGGAATCCAAAAATCAGAACTGAATATTTGCATCAAGAAAATATTCATTCGGCCCTCAATATCCGGATCTGGTACCAGGTCCTCAATGCAAAAGAGTCACTTAGTCCCAGCCCCTAAACGTAATCTGAGTACACTAAATCTTATGACACGTACAATTTGGACAACCGACTTCAGCACTCACGTACAAGAAAGCCAAATTGTAACTGAGGGCCAAATCAGGGATATCACGATTATGGTAAAGATGACCCGCACCGCTAACATACCCATCGCATGCTCCCAACCAACCGCACACAGCTTGTCAGTTAGAGTAAACATCTTCCTACGGACGGGAGACTATTTAAACGTCGGTTGTCAATATCAAAATTCAAGGAAATGAGATACAGATATAGAGAATAGTAGGTTAGTGCCGTGAATGGGAAAACATATCTGGCAAGGCTCGGGAAACGGGATGGGCGAGGCTCTGCCGAGCACATCCCGTTTCCGTGCCGCGCCAGATATTTTTTCCCATTCACGGCACTAACCTACTATTCTATTTATCCCGTCAACACCTTCAAATGGCTGTAAAATGCAAAAATTGTATTGACTGGATATCAAAAATGTTTCACGGTACCGTGTTTCACGGCACATACGCACTGTGTTGACGGGATAAAGTGTGTTACACACTTCCATAGAAATGAATGTTCAGTAGTGTATGATTTTGAAAGTGTACTTATATACTGTATGAATTACCCTACAATCCATATGCATTACACATAATATACCAGTTGCACTATTGAAAACAATATATATCCCTGGTAACTACATGAGAAGGTCATGCTATCTGACCGTTGATTATGTATTATAATTTATCAAATATATATATATTAAAATATAAGATTTGACAATATCATGATATAAGCTGATACGTTGAAGGTAGGCATACATGCATACACATATAGGCTGACAGGCAAAACGACAATTCTTTCCTCACAAATAATTGTTTATTTCACATGAAATGTCTGCGTTATGTCTACAATGTATTCGTATATAAATGTTATTACGGTAAAAGGAAGATACGTCCGAAACATTATACACAAATGTATATGTTAATGCGAATGAATTCCAGAAGAAATCTAAAGTAATTGTTTGTCGAGCCCATTGTGGAAAGCGAGACATAGTGATCATGGTGATTTATGTACGTCCGTCCGTGGGAGTGCCCATCCGAAATGTAAATCACTTAACGTTTTTTAACAAACTTGCCGTTTTTTTTTTAATTACCTTATCTGTGGATCTGCAACACTACTGTCTGTTTCACGAAAGCTGCCAAAATTTTACGGCTATATAAACAATTCAAAAACAAGATTTCTTTTGATAATATTAAATTAAAGGAAAAATTAAGAATGAGCCTTCTTTTTATTTCGTGAAATGTTGTCAAATATTGGTTTTATTACGAAAAATTGATTTCTCTATGGGAATTTAACATGGGGGGAAAAGAGGTAGAGGACTTGTGGGAGGAGTCAACAAACAATTGTTTTTGGAAATTGACTCAGAAACCTAGCTAGATAGCTTGGAAATGATCTAACTAAGAAAACAAAAGTTAAATTTTAAAAATCGGTCCGGTATTTCTGAAATTCTAAAAAATTTCCCCATGTTAAATCCCCATAGACATCTTCACTCCGTGAAGATGTCTATGGGGATTTAACATGGGGACATTTTGTTTTCGCAATAAAATCAATATTTGACCAAATTTCACGAAATAAAAAGAAGGCTCATTCTTAATTTTTCCTTTAATTTAATATTATCGAAAATAATATTGTTTTTGAATTGCCTATATAGCCGTAAAACTTGGGCAACTTTCGTGAAACAGACTATAGGTCACGTCAACTTGAAACGTTAAACGTGTTTTTGTTACCATCCATTCCGTAGACCATCCATTTGGCCTTCCTACACAAGGTCCAATCTCAAATTACATTGCTTTAACGGCTTTATTTTGATTCAAACCCTTTTAAGTACCATGTACATGTATATATAACCACATATATATATAACATGAAACAATCACTAAACATTGGAACTATCAATACACGCTCGTACTAACAACAACATAGGCAGGCTCAATATGCGGCCTTCTGTTATGCATATTGGACAACGTTTTCAAGTTTTGGCGACCATCTTGGACGCCATATTATTTCAAATATAAACTTTGTGAAGCTTTAATAATAGTAAATGTAACTCCAAAACAATTAAAAATCAGTTTGTATATATTATGAAGAAAATGTAACTTTTACATATTTGTTGGCAATCTTGGCAGCCATCTTTGATATTTGAAAAGTTAAGCTACTCACAAGTATAGGAAATGTTAATATATGCATTGTTCTGTGATATGCTGCCATCCTATTTGTAAATATGTTCATTATAGTCACCTTAATGTGTTTAATACATTTATGGCAGCCATTTTGGACGCCATCTTGAATTCTGGATTAAGCTCCAGTCAGATTCTTGGGGAGTTTTGAAATGTTTCTATTATGATAATCCGGACCTATACTGAAAAAATCAGCTTTGCTTTATTTTTTTCCGATCTTTGGCAATTGTATGTCTAATACTATTCGCCTAATAAGTCGTTGATATCACATACGTGGATTTTTGCAATATTTTGTTTATTACAAGGTGCAAAATCCTAAAACTGTAGACCAATATACATCTAGCGATTGGGCACGTGTTGATATATTCACATTTAAAAAGGCTTGAACTATGCACATTATATGTGCATTTCTGTATTCATAGTAACGAGGCACCGGCGCAACCCATATATTCAAATGTTTTGTTCTGCAATAGTGTAATAGAAAGTATTTTATCCCGTCAACACAGTGCGTATGTGCCGTGAAATACGGTGCCGTGAAACATTTTTGATATCCTGTCAATACGACCTACTCACTGCGTATGAATATGTGCGGTAGCTGGGGTTTATTTTTATTGCATTTTAAAAGCTCATTGTAGGTTTTGACGGGATAAATAGAATAGTAGGTTAGTGCCGTGAAAGGGAAAAATATCTGGCGCGGCACGGAAACGGGATGCGCTCGGCAGAGCATCGCCCATCCCGTTTCCTAAGCCTTGCCAGATATTTTTTTCCCATTCACGGCACTAACCTACTATTGTCTATATATATGGGCAGAACATTCCGCTGAAAGTATTACCGTCACAGTGTTGCGCTGACATGCATGAGATGAATGTTTGCAATGTGTCAGTGTGAGGTGACTACTTGCGTAAGGTTCATAGCGAATAGTAGGTTAGTGCCGTGAATGGAAAAAAAATATCTGGCAAGGCTCAGGAAACGGGATGGGCGAGGCTCTGCCGAGCACATCCAGTTTCCGTGCCGCGCCAGATACTTTTCCCACCCACGGAAATAACCTACTATTCTATTTATCCCGTCAACACGTACACATGGCTGTAAAATGCAAAAATGTAACCCCAGCCACAGCACATATTCATACGCAGTGATTAGGTCGTATTGGCAGGATATCAAAAATGTTTCACGGCACCGTGTTTTACGGCACATACTCACTGTTCATGACAGTTTTAACCATAATTGAATATCGACTAATCTTCCGGATAGTGTACGCCTGTATCATTTGTAGGTTAGTGCCGTGAATGGCGGGGCCCTAATAATAAATAATGTCATGTAATAACAGGCAATATCTGGGGGCCTTTTCACTAAACTTCGTACGAGTAAAATGTTCGCAAGTGCAAAATTATGATAGTCTGTAAATTTCACATTAACAATGTGTTCTTTAAACAATTATTCGATTTACATGTATTGAGCATAGGCTGCATATGCAGCCTATGCGCAATAAATGTAAATCCATCAATTCAAATTTACAGACTATTCTAAATCTGCACTTACGAACATTTTAGTCGTACGAAGTTTAGTGAAACTGCCCCCAGAAATCTAAGGATCAGACTCAAAGAATCACACAAAAGATCACTCCAGACCACGTTATTGCGCTGCGATCGGAGTTTAACAATTATTGGACCATTTAATTCCGTCCACCTGTAATTGTCATGGAACATGCGCTATCACGAATTTAGAACTGATAAAGAGAATAGTAGGTTAGTGCCGTGAATGGGAAAACTATCTGGCAATGCTTAGGAAACGGGATGGGCAAGGCTCTGCCGAGCACATCCCGTTTCCGTGCCGCGCCAGATATTTTTCACATTCACGGCACTAACCTACTATTCTATTTATCCCGTCAACACGTACAAATGGCTTTAAAATGCAAAACAAATAACCCCAGTAAATGCACATGCAGTGATTAGGTCTTATTGACAGGATATCCAAACTTTTTCATGGCACCGTGTTTCACGGCACATACGCACTGTGTTGACGGGATAAAATGTTATATTTAGCAAAAGTCCACGTATTTTGATCACCCCTGGTACATGCACGCACTTATCTTAGAAAAATACGTGCACCGAAATTTTAAATTAAATTTAATATTTTGAACTTCCAGTGCACGATGGGAATCTTGGGCTCATTTCACTTCGTACGACTAAAAAGTGCAAATTTTGGATCGTCTGAAAATTTCAATTTATGAATTTACATGTATTGAGCATAGCATCCTATGCTCAATAAATGTAAATCCAATAATTATTTGCAAGAAAACAGTCTTAATGTGAAATTTGCAGGCTATCATAATACTGCACTTACGAACGTTTTAGTCATACGAAGCTTAGTGAAACGGCCCCCTTTGTTTTAATATTTACGCGAAATATACACATAATTTAAGCAACTATTGATTAAAATGTGAGACAAGCAATGTGATATTGTACCTAAGACGATGTGCGATACCTCATAAAAAAGCATTTATAAAATGTACGATATATTCCGTCAATTAAGTCAAAAGTTGACGAAATGTTCAGAGCAAATTTACTATGAACAGTTCATCAACATTCGACGTAATTTACAGAAAGTAGAACAGTTTTTGTAAATATCGTTCATGAAAAATTAGGTACAAAGTCATGGTCTGTCTCGTATAGGGATTTTGTACAAAATAGTTCATTTTCTATGACACAAACCGCACATAGAGAATAGTAGGTTAGTGCCGTGAATGGGAGAAAATATCTGGCAAGGCTCAATAATTTCTTTATTTCTCATCAGAAGTATATGTAGTGACCACCATTTGAACCGTCTCGCCGAGACGGTTCAAATGAGTGGTCACAACATATACTTTGGTTCGGAAATAAAGAAAATAAATAGAGAATAGTAGGTGAGTGCCGTGAATGTAAGAAAATATCTGGCAAGGCTCAGGAAACGGGATGGGCGAGGCTCTGCCGAGCACATCCCGTTTCTGTGCCGCGCCAGATATTTTTTCCCATTCACGGCACTAACCTACTATTCTATTTATCCCGTCAACACCTACAAATGGCTGTAAAATGCAAAAATAGTATTGACTGGATATCAAAAATGTTTCACGGTACCGTGTTTCACGGCACATACGCACTGTGTTGACGGGATAAATGATGATTTTCTTTACCATTTTGGCGTCTCATAAGCTCGCCAGAATCTTATATGTGACTGTGACTGGAGAAATGGGCTTATTGAACTTGTGACCAATGTAGCTCCTGATCTAATCAAATGGGACACTCATGTAGACTGATAACGATCTATCTTGTTTGTTAGAAGCATGACGGGTGCTTCATTGATGAAATTGAGAACTGTGCAGATCCTGATCAGACTGTGCGGATGAACAGGCTGATCTGGATCTACACTGGTCGCAAAACCCAAAACCCCAATGTATCCAGTCACAGCCACAAATCTACTCGGCTGTTTCCAATTGATTATCCTGCAAAATGATATATGATGTGTCAATATAATACAAATACGGAATTAATAATAAGTAATACATCAATTACACCGTGTGTCAGACAATGTCTCAGACATCCAAACAATTACGTTGGACCGCTAAAAGTAACGTACTATTAACGTGCTATTGATGTACTATTAACCTTTTCTTGATGGTTTCTGATAATTTAATTTAATTCGCCGGATACCACTCTGTCATCATTGAGGAACCTTGTGTATGACCATTTGAACATGGCCACTCAAAACCCTCAAAGTGTTTATAATAACAATATTTGCTTCGTTGCTATATCAGACCACATATTGTGGTATTCATTTATCCTACTGTCTGTTTCACGAAAGCTGCCCAAATTTTACGGCTCTATAAACAATTCAAAAACAAGATTTCTTTTGATAATATTAAATTAAAAGAAAAATTAAGAATGAGCCTTCTTTTTATTTCGTGAAATTTGGTCAAATATTGATTTTATTGCGAAAAAACAATTTCCCCATGTTAAATCCCCATAGACATATTCACGGAGTAAGAAGCTGTCTATGGGGATTTAACATGGGGACATTTTTTTGAATTTTAGAAATACTGGACCGATTTTTAAAATTTAACTTTTGTTTTCTTAGTTCGATCATATCCAAGCTATCTAGTCAGGTTTCGGAGTCAATTTGCAAATGTTTTCTTTTTTTGACTCCTCCCACACGTCCTTACCACTTTTTCCCCCATGTTAAATTCCCATAGACAAATCAATTTTTCGTAATAAAATCAATATTTGACCGAATTTCACGAAATAAAAAGAAGGCTCATTCTTAAATTTTCCTTTAATTTAATATTATCAAAAATAATATTGTTTTTGAATGGTCTATATAGCCGTAAAATTTGGGCAGCTTTCGTGAAACAGACTATAAGCGATATAGCGCATACTTATGAAAGTCTGCAAATAAATCATGACATTCTGCTAAGAAAAGTAAGCCTTAAATAGGATTTAGTGATCCACGAAAATTGCCGAACTCGACCACTAGCCGAAATACGGCTTCAGCAGCTCTGGATTTGCTACATGTAACTGCGTCTACAATTGTCTTTTTGAGGTGTACATAAGATTTACTTTTATCAGATCCATAAATCTCATGTACACCGACTCATAGACTATAATTGTTTTATTATATTACCCGTATCACAATTTTCCTCCCACAAACAAATATCTTTACAAACTTCTCCGGAAAAAAATCGTGTGTTTCTAAACAATACTTGATTAAACGTTATATTTAGTTATAAATATTTGGTCGGCGACAGATTTATGCATGAGCTATTTGGAAATGAACAATAATAGACGCATCTCGGGCCGGTTTCGCGGTCCGAGAGTGCTTATTCGTGTAAACAAACCGTTCAGAGGTCTACATTCAATTTGTAGATAATCACGTGGCCGTGTTTCGGCCAATGAGAATGACTGAAATACATAGTCACATAACAATAGAGATTGCCATACTAACTGTTGTGCTGTTTCCACTATCGACCAAACAGCTAACAAAACCATTCCATTCTTCTGCCCGATTCCCACAGAAACCCTGCACGCTGATTGGTCGAGCATATGGAATGCTCAAGATTTCAGTATGGTACAAAATGCATTATTGCCACTCTAAGTGTATTCTAGAAGATTCTGGCGCGTTTGTCTTGAATGTCTTGTTTGTCTTGAATGATTTTGAGACTTGTATAAAGCTGAAGCACACTATTTTCTATCGGCTATGTTTTTTTCGCGCTTTTTTCTTGGCTTTTGATTACTTGGCAGCCTTACATGTACATGTACTTGACACCCCCTACTGTACACCACCGTCTGCGCTAATCTCACCGATATTTTTTTTTTTTTTATTTCAAAATATTTGAATATTGTGCTTGAAATCAAGCAGCTTGATTGGCTGAACCTGAGCTGTGCTACAGCTCAGGTTCAGCCAATCAAACTGCTTGATTCTGTGTTGAGATTGCCAATAGAGGTTCAGAGGTGATGACATCATGAAATGATTGACGGAGGCGGTTGTGGAACACGTCAGTTCGTTTTACGACCATCGTTTGATTCCATTAACGCTGGTCCCACAGGAGACAAGTTGCTGGGTTGATGTAATATAATTATCTAACGTAGACGGTGTGGGAAGGAATATGTCTGTGATAATGCGGCACAGGATATGTTAGAATTGGATTGCGGCAGTCAATTTATACAAAAATACCGACAAATTGCCGCATTATTTGAATAATGGCGTTGTAATTTCCATACGTTGTGAATAAATTTGAAGAAAAAACAGATTTCAAATACAATTCAAATAAGAATCCACACGGGGATTTAAATTACACGCAGCTCGGAGTTGCCTAATGTAGATGATATTGACATTTGCCAATAGACTTTATAAGAACATGAGTATGTATAGAATATGACCATTTGTTTTAAATGTAGTAGAATCATACAATCATGTGACTGAATATATCAATATAAAGTATAACTGACCCTGTTCTTCTTAGAGTATATTATACAGAGCATTGAGTTGCCATCTCCGACATTTTAGTTTGTACATGTTATCGGACAATTTCACCACTTGGAGCGTTGACACGTATAGCCAATAGCATGGCAGCAAATTTAATAAAATTTGGTGAAATATGTCCCAGATATATAGAACGACAACGTCCTATAAATATTATTTCAGCAGACTACACAAAACGCTAGATATCTGAGCTTTTCTACCATCACTCACAAAATATACAATTGACACTTTTTCAATGTGTAAAATGTCCAACTAATGCACTGTCTACTATTAGAAGTACATCTGACACAGGTAAAAGCCGTATTTACTCGCATAGCAGGCAAGTAGACGGTAGTCACAATCGATACAGTTTGTATTGTAATACAGGTATATATCTACAGCACTGTGTATTGTTCTTACTGTTACACAGTCTCAAACATTTTAACAAAGGGTCAACAAACCCTTCATATATCAGACTTTATATATAAATCTTATGAAAACAAGGTATAGCACGCTGTTGTCTGAAGTATCTCCATCATCTTGCACAAATATTTATTCATGTGTTTATCATATTATTAGTGGTATGTGTCAAACGCAGTAAGAGGTAAAACTGGCTGACGGCTTGTACACATTAAGATGGCCGACATGGCAACTCCATGCACTGTGTGGGCTATAGTAAGAAGAAAATGTTCACATGTATGTTCTGCATCTATCCCTTCACATTTACGAAGCAAGTATGCATGAATTATTGGATTAGCAGGGTTCCATCGAGTCCTTAAACAATATTTATTTCATACAATAATACATGATACATCATTACATGTGAATTATACATGGATTTGAAAACAAGCTAATAGCTTGACCCTTTGAACCCGAAATCCCGCTATATCGGTTCATGCAAAAAGTGCAGATCCAGATGGAGCCGGCTCGTAACGAGCCGTCTCATCAGGATCTGCACTTTTTGAAAGTAATTTTAATATTTTTGAGAACAAAAAATATCCCCTTTTCATAAATGGACTAGTCTGAAAACCATTTTGTGACGGTTGGATTGGTTGCAAAATGAACAGATCAAAATCCATTCCAGGGTTGAAAGGGTTAATATATGAATTCATATCCATACGAGATAATTACAACTTATTTACATACATGTGCGCCAACAACAATACACGTACTTAACATATCATGGATTAATGGCAGCCAGATATGTGGGTGTTCCATCTACCATCATGTGAGAAAGTTATGTTTTTGCTCAGTTATATGGTCTAAAACTGCATGGTTCATTATCAGATTAGGTTAACAATACAATATAAATATAATAGACTTTGAGCCAGCAATAACCCCCATCCCCTTTGGGGGCTGTTTGGTGAGTATAATTGTTGGATTGACGAGCCTATTGTCTATCAATCCTGCTTGTCTGCGCTAAAAAACCACTGTGTGAACAAATGGCGGTCATTTTTCAAGATGGCCGCCAATAATTATTTTATTGTTTTAATAAGGACTGTTAACTTTCAGTCTGATCGATATTAACTGGGTAAGTTAGTATAATGCATTATAATGACATTGCCTGTTGTTAAATAGAGAAATAGATAACTCTGAGAGACCAACGAGCCAGAAAAATACAAAACATGTGGTATAATGCGGCACAAAGTGCCTTCCACAAACTGGATTCCGACCGCCCGCTAGGTTTTGGAGTTAATTTCCAAAAAATAATAGTTTTTTTTTATCCATCAAGATAAAAAAACGAAAAGTTTTGGAAATTGACTCCCCATGTTAAATTCCCATAGGAAAAGCGTTTTTTCGCAATAAAATAAATATTTGATGGAATACGTTTATCATGTTAGGGGATTTAATCGCATATTGATTGTCCTATGAATATGTATGGCAACACATGGTAACTCATTAGCTTCGTTAATACAAATAAGTTTGACTTGGTTATCTTTGGAATAACAGCACCACTAAATATGGTCTTCTGTTGTATGTTGTATGTAGTATGAAGGTCAGATGTGCATGCTTTTAAAACTGGACTAGATTGATTGTTAAATACCCCAGACTGACTTTGTCAACTACATACATACTGATATACAAATATATATACTAAACGGTATGCAGTGTAGATACATTTATGGTCATTATATACTCGAACTTGGAGGACATATACATCTTTCCAGAAGTCATGGATACAATTGTCACATATTCATTTTGGCACAGTATTAAATACAAAGATACATTTAAGCGATGTTTTCGTATATCTGAAATCTGCAATAATGCTGCTATCTGAATGATATGCATGTTTATGTCAATCTGAACTATTACACGTTGATTACAAAGTTAACCTACATCATTTTTGTTTTTTTGTAAGTTCACACAACAGTTGTAGAGTAGCACATGTGTAACACTGGCTGTTCAAAACATTTTAGAGATATCGAGAGTATTATGTATACGCACATAACAGCTATATAGAGAATAGTAGGTTAGTGCCGTGAATGGGAAAACATATCTGGCAAGGCTCAGGAAACGGGATGTGTGAGGCTCTGCCGGCCACATCCCGTTTCCGTGCCGCGCCAGATATTTTTCCCATTCACGGCACTAACCTACTATTCTATTTATCCCGTCAACACATACAAATGGCTTTAAAATGCAAGGAAATAACACCAGCAACCGCACATATTCATACGCAGTGAGTAGGTCGTATTGGCAGGATATCAAAAATGTTTCACGGCACCGTGTTTCACGGCACATACGCACTGTGTTGACGGGATAAATAGTGGATAGCTATCAAATATTACTATTAAGAAATCCTCGTTAAATATTAACATACAATGCCACACTTTCAAAATACAATATATGAATGGGTGCCTCTCTAATGACATTGCTTAATAATGGAACAATATATATATACGAGTACACGTATTATGCAATGATCATGATGCATGCACAAGTGTGCACTTACGCTGTTAATGGATGACGGCCATTCACATAGGAATACATACGTTGTCATATGACACATAGTGTATTTCAGTAGTTTATCTGCCTTACCGAGATGCAGATATTTGCTTGTCCACTCTGGTCGTCATCATATCAGCAAGCTATGCACTTTTACTATATACATGTTTTATTACAAGTACATATGCCAACTACGCACTTGAGTGCTGTAGCCGATTTACTCCTGTATATTATGGACTTTCAGATGTTAACTCTGAATATCTGTAGCCGATTTCACCAACATTGCAAAGTATACATTTCTAGCAAAGTATACTTTGAGGGAGTAATCATTTATTTTTTTCCGGAAATGCATTATTTCATATAAATCTAACAACTGCATATATTTGATGATTAAAAGTATGCAGAATTATTATACTGAATTTATTACATTATCACAGCCAAAATGGCTGTGATAATGTAATAAATTCAGTATAATACAAATTAATAAATTTATCATAAAATTGAAAATTTCTCCCTCAAAGTATACTTTGCTAGAAAAGTATACTTTGCAATGTTGTTGAAATAGGTTACTGTTCCTGCAGATGAATGAGACTGGATTATGAATATTGGAATGCAAAATAAATACTATATACATTATGTGGAACCGGTATATGTATTATACCAGTTTCATGGGTTCCACTACCTAATTTTATTCTTATGTAAAACAAACTAATTTAGTTGCATGACTGCCATCTTGAAAGTGTACAAAGTATTTGCTCAGTTTTATTCCAACTTAGATTGCTGTTTACAGCTATCTTCATGTTGTATAGTTTAATAATTGCAGCACAAAAAATATTTGCACAATTCCCTAACATTTGATTGGCCCGTAGCAAGTCTCTGTCCAAAATTTATATCCCAGTAAACTCCCATGCCAAACTACTTTCCGTAACCGTGATGCGCAATTAAAATAATTCTGAAGAAAACGGAATAAACATATTTTCTTGATGAATTTATTTCAAATGCTGGAATTATAAGGAATGAATGGCCTTTTTGTGGAATTTATCGGGGATATAGTTTATACCCCGATACATTCTACAAAAAGGCCATTCATTCCTTTAGTATTTATCGTGTCATACACGGTGTAATCTGTAGTGCAACTCATTCATTCAGCATGCTACACAATATATATTTTCTATATCCAGTGTGAAAATGAGAACCTACGTCCTATATTATTGACAATAATTTATTTATTTTAGTTAATCGTGTCAACAGCTAAGAGTAATAATTAATGGTATCGGATCATAACTTAATATTGGAATACACAATATAGTAATCATGATAATTGTCACGATTGCATAAATATGAAATGGACACATAGAGAAAAACACACATGCATTCTGTATCTGAAATGTCTGTGGATAACTATTATTATAGGTTTAAGTAGGTACACATTCATATGAACCATTCATAAGTAGCTGGCAGCGTATAAAATAAGAAAAAAAGTATTGCATGTCAAATGGTCATTGCAAATTCAGTGGATGGGGAATGGTTAGAACTACTTGTTTAACCATTGAATCCGTACACAGTATGTACACAGGATATGGGCATGGAACAACTATTGCAAACGCTATTGAGTACCATTATCATTGATACGATTAATATACAATAAGAGATTTTCATAATGGGACTGGGACTCGTAACGTAGATGTTACCGTCACTAAGTAAATGCCAAGCGGACGGACAGAAGTACACTCGGACACTCGGTATCTGAAGCGTAATTAGCAATGCCTAATAGTTGCATATTCATTTAAACCATTTATAAGTATGTGACAGTCCATAACATAAGTAAAATTCTCATTGAAAAACTTGTGGGTGGGGAATGGTGAAAAATACTTTGTTTTTAACATTGTATAATCGACGTCAGACATCTGGGCCCGGTTGCTAAAAACCTCTGTTAGCTTAACAGGCTGTTAAATCCTTAGCAATTATAAGGATTTAACAGTCTGTTAAGCTAACAGAAGCTTTGAGCAACCGGGCCCAGATAATCGGCATATATGCAATGAACATGTATAATGAGCACTACTAAGTACCATTGCCACAGGCAGAATACAATAGTACCATACATAGTACGGTACCATACATGTACCATACAATAGTACCATACATGTACTTTTATGCAGGTATTTAGGTATAGTAATTTCCAATAACCTCCGAAGGGAAGCACATTTAATACACATTGTTTTAAAATCACTCTTTTTATTAAATTTTCGACCACATGGTCTTTATCAAAATAGTAAGCATACTATTTTGATAAAGACCATGTGGTCGAAAATTTAATAAAAATAGTGACTTTAAAACAATGTGTATTTAGGTATATGTTTTGTCATTGAAATTCAGTGGGTGGGGTAATAAAACATGCATAGTTCTTTATCTGAATTATAAGATATTATTTAATTGAACCTCACTCCAATGTGTAGTTATATACACCACTGCAAACGTACAAAACTGCCATGATGATATCAGTTGTTTAAAATGATAAAAAAAATAGTCGAATTTCAATGAAAATTGTGATTTGTCATAATTGCGAAAGATCAGAGGGTAGTATATTTCAAAGTGGTGCCACAAATTCATCCAGCGGGCTACAGAGTGCAGATATATACGACATACATGTAACACGCGTCATTGAATGTAGTTTCAGAAGATATATGATAAAATATATGTAAGTTTATTTGCAATAAGCCAACTGGCCCATGAGCATGTACAACATATACAGACATGAAATACAAAACAGATACATGACTAATGACATAGAAGATACATTTACATATTTATACACATTCATTTTGATATACCAACTTGAAGGCATTTTGAATATGTCTGCAGGGTTTTCATTTCTGGCTGACGGCTGTTGTTTCATCACTGTCTATGTGTATCTGAGACCCATTACATTTAAAAGCTGCTAATTGCCAATAATTGGTGTCGGCTATCAGATCAATGTGGTGGTAAAAACTCAATCTGAGAGGAAAAACTGGCACCACATGTACACAAGATTAATAAACATCGGGAACTTGGACACTAAATGATATACCGAGATCAGAAAGTCTCTCTCAGTTATTCCCGCACGCGATGCTTTGATTGATTTGTCACCAGACACAGATAAAGGGGTGTCATATTCTCGTAGAGGGAATTGCATGAAATCGCAGGTCAACACCTAGCAACAGTGAGTCATTCAGGATAGTCCGGCAGCCGCGTATACAATTGTATTACCCAACTCCCTATATAAGTTGGTATTCAATAGTTTTGACAATTCACTGGGTTTTGACGTGCTCGGGTAATAGTTAAGCGTGCCTGTGCAATAGTACCGCGTACCTGTGGAAGTCAAAACTATTTTCACCTGCCGAAACTCATGACGTCATGATTTTTGTCGAAGATTACGTACATGTAATAATCAACGTAATATTCAATTTCGCGCTTAGAAATATATAGAGGATATTCATATTTTTGCAACGAATATGACATATACGTTCATCGAGTGGTGTAAAATATGGACATTTCACACCAAGAGATGAACATATATGTCATATTCGTTGTAAAAATATGAATATTCTATTTATTATATACCGCTCCATGGAAATTAACAGTTTTTTAGACTGTATACGGTAATGAATGTGTATTTGCAGCCTATTTGTAGTCCGGCACTGCAGGTGCGCGTTATGAATATAGATAGCGGAAGTAGTCGTATTTTCACCGGAAGTTGTTTATTTCATCGATGAGAACATATGACTTTTATTTACATCGTATAACTATATATTTCATGGGTAGGTATATAATAAATAGAGGATATTCATAGATATGCTAATGTTCCGACCAATCCAATGGTCACAAAATGATTTTCAGATTCGTCCATTTATGAAAAGGGGGTGTTTTTGTTCTAAGAAATATGAAAATGACTTTCAAAAAGTGCAGATCCTGATGAGACGGCTCGTTACGAGCCGGCTCATCTGGATCTGCACTTTTTGCATAAACCGATATAGCGGGATTTCGGGTTCAAAGGGTTAACCCGAAACGTCTGTCTGTAACTCGCACTGCGTTACAGACATACATTTTGGGTTAGTTTAAATTATTACCCAACTCCCTATATAAGTAGATATTCCATAGTTTTGACTAATTCCCTGGGTTTTGATGTGCCTGTGGATAGTCATGATTTTTGTCGAAGTTACGTCATACTATTCAACGCATATCGGTCAGTCTACGCGCCCCACGCCAAATTTACGTTCATTGTGTCACATAGACTGTTTACAGTTTGGGTAATAAACGTGTTACGTGTGTATTTGATTTTCATGGTGATTCGGGGAACAGTCAGAACATATTGCCCCTCAGTGCGGTGGACGACCCCACGCACTGTTGCCCTCGGCCTCAAGCATCGGGCAATAGTGCCTCGGATCGTCCGCAGCACCTCAGGGCAATAGTTTTGATTGTTTTCCGAATGACCATGCATAAATGTCTATTGTACGGTTAAAATTGTCGCTGAGTATATGTAAGTTTCTCAGTTCCCGGGCAGATAGTAAAGTCATATGAACCCTCTGCTCGCGAGTCTAAGGAAGATAAATAATTAGAAAAAAAAAGATAGTTTAAATTAAAAACAAAGAGACCCTGGATAATCAGGGGCAGATCTGGAGGGGGTGCTTCCGGGGTTGCAACCCCCACACCGTTATTTGAGTCTGAATTTAAATGCCGTAAAACACAGGAAAGAGCATTTCCGGACATCTACATTCCCCCATCCGGGGGGGGGGGGCATGCCCCCGGATCCCCCTACCATACTCTCAAATCCGTGGAGCTCGAAAATAGGACAACCCCCGCCCCCAAATGCTGGATCCGCCCCTGGTAATGCAGTGACATTAATACTATAGACCAGGATCTGCACTGTTCGCCATTCCAACTTTAAAACATCAGTCGTGCTTCTATCAGGCAATATCAAGGTGTATGATCACGTGGTTACAACAACAACATCAACAAGTATTGAAACTTCCAGAAGCCCTCCGATTCAAGAAACAATTTCATTTATTTTGTCCGTATCAGGGATGGTTTCCATTTCTGGCGCATGGACTTCCAATGTTAACAGGGGTTATCACGTTGCCATAGTAATGGTTCTTATATGTAGTATCCGTCTAAATGTGCAGGCGAGTAGACAGACACGTTGCTCTCCAGTTACCATACAATATTAATGAGCACAGCAAACGTACTTAACCCTTTGAACCCGAAATCCCGCTATATCGGTTTATGCAAAAAGTGCAGATCCAGATGAGCCGGCTCATAACGAGCCGTCTCATCAGGATCTGCATTTTTTTCAAGTACTTTTCATATTTCTTAGAACAAAAACACCCCCTTTTCATAAATGGACGAATCTGAAAATCATTTTCTGACCATTGGATTGGTCGGAACATTAGCATAGCACAGTCCATTCCAGTTCCTTAGGGTTGAAAGGGTTACTATAGGCGACATTTATCTCGCATTATCCAACATCAATTGACAATGCCAACTCGCAATCTAGCTTAAAAATATATTAAGTATTTCTAATATGTTAGGTAAATAAAGTTATCACCATAATTAAATAAAGAATGCTTCTGAAACAGTAGAATCTGTCTGTGCGTATGTTGAGTGTGTACACGTACACCACCGCCTGCGTTATTCTTTGGAATATTTGTAAATGTGTGTAGTACAAAATACTTGAATATTGTGTTTGACAGTAAACAGGTTAACATGCTGAGCCTGAACTGTGCTACAGCAGTCAACTAAACCGCGTGATTGCGAGTTGATATTCAATGCCGATTAAAGTTTAGAAACGTTGCCATCTTGGCAAGATTAACGCAGGTGGTGTTGTGTGTATATCGTAGATGTTAACACATTTTAACGATGATTTTGCTGTGTTTGCGGGGAACTTTAAACACAAAAAAGTGCGTAAACGTAAACCACATTTTTTTCGTGTGTTATAGTATAAAATGTGTATGTTATCACTTGATAATTCCAGCACATAAATATTTACACCTATGCTCAATAAATGTAAATCCAATAATTGTTTACAAGAAAACATTGTTAATGTGAATTTTACGGACTATCATAAGTTTGCACTTACGAACATTTTAGTCACACGAAATTTAATGAAACGCGTCCCAGATGCGCCCCGGCCCGGAATCGAACCCGGGGCCTCTGGTGGTTTTATTACGTTTAAGCACGTTTCTATTAAGCTTCCTACAGTGTTTCCTAATTCAGCCTACATTCAAAATCAGCTAGTACACTGAACCTTATATACAATGTTCAATGCTTGTTTATCAAAATATGCGCAGGTTTAATGTGTAAAGTATATTCATCAGGGGCCCGTTTCACTTAACTTCTTACGACTAAAATGTTCGTAAGTGCAAAATTATGATAGTCTGTAAATTTCACATTAACACAGTTTTCTTGTTAACAATTATTGGATTTACATTTATTGCTCAATAAATGTAAATCCATCAATTGAAATTTCCAGACAATTTTAAATTTGCGCTTACGAACATTTTAGTCGTAAGAAGTTTAGTGAAACGGCCCCAAGAATGCTAGCCTACTAATATATACATCGTATAAAATATATCAAGTAGGAAGCTATCATCCTGACAATGACGGCCATTTTGAAGTTTCTTTAAGTGGATTCAAAATAAGTTAGTACAAAGCTTTTCTTTATGCTAATAGTTTTGCGTTTAACCCAAAATGTGCAAGCATGTGAAATAAATCATTAAACTGCTGAAGTTTCAATTAAATTATAAAGTATATTAGACACTTATTTGAATATGTGGTATAGTATATGATCACGTCATACATGTAGCAATTATGGTTGTGACTGGCAAAATGGGGCTAATAGCTTTTGCGATCAGTGTAGATGCATATCAGCATGTCGATCTGCACAGTCTGATCAGGATATGTACTGTTCGCCATTCCATCAACCGTCATGCTTCTAACAAACAGTATATTAATTTGTTATCAGGCTACAGGGGCGTACTGTTTGACCAGGCGCTACATTGGTCACAAAACTAAGAGAAAACTAACGGCCGACACAGATGCCGGATAATTCAATTCGGGTTACACAAAATCAACTTTATCATTTTATGATAGTGTTTGTCAAGGTCATCAACGTTTCTGACATCTACAATTCCAACTCGCAATCAAGCAATTTGATTAGCACAGCTCAGGCTGAGCCATATCAAGATGCTTGATTTCAAGCACAATGGTCAAGTATTTTGAAATGACAAAACACAAAACAACACATATTGGCAATATAAGCGTAAGCACTAAACTTCGTACGAGTAAATTGTTGGTAAGTGCACATTTAGGATCGTCTGGAAATTGCAATTATTGGATTTACATTTATTGAGCATATGCTGCATATGCACAATAAATGTAAATCAATAATTGTTAACAAGAAAACGTTGAAAATGTTTCTTGAAAACAATTATTGGATTTAAATCACATAGCACCAGATACTTGCAATACATGTATGTGTTTGTGCATGGAGAATTGAGGAGAAATAATAAATGCTCCTACTTGATTTCGCTATCATAAATGCCAAGGTGCATGATCACGTGGTTACAACAACAACAACGTCGCCCACTCCAAAGTAAGTATTATTTGATATTTTCCTTAATATGCAACGGATTTTGATGAAATATGACGCATCAAACGCGTCTTCAAGAGCTGAATTTGGTGGTCCACGGAGTTTGGCACAGACGTATGTCGTTTTTGCGAAGAATCGATTAGACACTTTAATCAATTCTTCGCAAAAACGACAGATGTTTCGGCGAAAATACAGAGACCACCAAATGCAGCTTAACATGACGCGTTTGATGCGCCATATTTCATCAACATCCGTTACGTAATAAGGACAATATAAAACAATACGTACTTTGAATCAGATGGATTCTGGAAGTTTCAGTACTTGTTGTTGTTGTTAGTACCACGTGATCATACACCTTGAATTCGAAACTTCGATCCCAATAATCAATCAATGCACATGTAAACTGACTGATGCGTGGACAGCTGGAAACATTATATGTGGCTGTGACAGGAGAAATGGGGCTTATGGGGTTTTCGACCAATGTAGATCCAGATCAGCCTGTGCATCCGCTATATAAACAATGCAAAAATAGTATTTTTTTCGATAATATTATATTAAAGCAAACTTTAAGAATGAGCCTTCTTTTCGTTTCGTGAAATTTGGTCAAATATTGATTTTATTGCGAAAAAACAATTTCCCCATGTTAAATCCCAATAGGACATTTTTTGAATTTCAGAAATACTGGACCGATTTTCAAAATTTAACTTTTGTTTTCTTAGTTAGATCATTTCCAAGCTATCTAGCCAGGTTTCGGAAATAAATTTCCATGAAATTAAAAGAAGGCTCATTCTTAAATTTAATATTATCGAAAAAAATAATGTTTTTGCATTGTTTATATGGCCGTAAAATTTGGGCAGCTTTCGTGAAACAGACAGTAGTGTACATACATACACAATGAGAAGTCATTGGCTCACACTTCTCAATCAAATTGAAATCAGGCATTCTATGTAGACAATAAAGGGGGATATATGAGACATGCCTTCGTACCTCTGCGTAATTTCATGAAATAGAATGTACGTTTACAAAGTTTACAATGTTTTCCGTGAATGGCGTCAAAAGTTGCACAAATGTTCAGAGTACATGCGGAATTATATTGCGCATGCACTCTGAACATATTGTCAACATTTGACTTTGTTTATGAAAAATATTGTAAATTTTGTAAACGTATTTAATGAAATTACGAAGATGTCCGAAGGTACAACAATCTCTTATGAGGAAAATAGTTTCTTCGTAATTGTGTCATAATTTTCGATGTTTAGTTCCCAAGTACAGTCAACACATATCGAGTTTACCTATCATATCCGGATGTAGTTGCGGACAGTAACTTTGAAAAACTCCCAGTCCGTCCGTAGCATACAGGTACACAGCTGTAAAACCCCCTATTGTTCACCCTCCCTTATTGTTACCCAGGTAACAATAGGGGAGGATAACAATATCGGAGGACTATATAATTATGTAGAACCCCCTATTGTTCTCCCTCCCCTATTGTTACCATCGGTAAGTTCGTCCATTCCGTTCTTCTGAGTGTCCGACAACAAAAGTTGCCGACCAAATCAGATGACGAACTATTGTATCGGAGGTTTGGAGTTCGATATCGAGCACATTCACATGCCGATATCACCATTGTATGCCGATACCACCATTCTGGTCGTCTATAAAACATGATGTTTATGACGGGTAACAATAGGGGAGGGTAACAATAAGGGAGGACTGTAGAATTTGTAGAACCCCCTATTGTTCACCCTCCCCTATTGTTACCCCTCTGTAAGTTCTTCCATTCAGTTCTTCTGAGTGTCCGACAACAAATGTTGCCGACCAAATCAGATGACGAAATATTGTATCGGATGTTTGGAGTTCGATATCGAGCACATTCACATGCCGATATCACCATTGTATGCCGATATCACCATTATGGTCGTCTATAAAACATGATTTTTATGACGGGTAACAATAGGGGAGGGTAACAATAAGGGAGGACTGTATAATTATTTAGAACCCCCTATTGCTCACCCTCCCCTATTGTTACCCCTCTGTAAGTTCGTCCATTCAGTTATCGTGAGTGTCCGACAACAAAAGTTGCCGACCAAAACAGATGACGAAATATTGTATGCCGATATCATCATTCTGGTCGTCTGTAAAACATTATTTTTATGACGGGTAACAATAGGGGAGGGTAACAATAAAGGAAGACTGTAGAATTTGTAAAACCGCCTATTGTTCACACTCCCCTATTGTTACCCCTCGGTAAGTTCCTCCATTCAGTTCTTGTGAGTGTCCGACAACAAAAGTTTCCGACCAAAACAGATGAAACATGCAGTGTTTAGTTATCTCTGCAGCTGGCGAAACACACACGCAGCTTGTCGCGAACGACCTCATGTACGACCACTCCCTTCCGCTAATTTGCCTTGGGCATTTTCCAGAAAACGATGGTCAACATTATGTCAGTATCACCGCAAGTCAGAATGCTATAGAAAAGCTAACAAACCTTTGCTAGGACCAATGAAAATGGTTCTTCTAAATCATTTGGTATTTTGAACAGTGAAAATCTAGAAGTCGCTGTCTGAAGTGAAAACGACCCACAGAAATGCTTCGAAAGTGTTGACATCGACACAAATGTCACAATGGAAAGCAACGAGTCTGACGATGTAATCACGAATGAGATTGTGTTGCATGAAAATGACAAACCGTTGATGTACACAGATATGAAGAGGCTCCTCAAGAAAGTCGCGAACCTACCGAATTAAGTAGAAGTTACAAAGGTAAGGTACAAGTCAATGGAAACAAGAATGCAAATTTCCGACAGCAGGACCTTTCCCAACCTATTGATGTTAGCATACGTGAAGATGCCGCCCATGGAAGTTACGAACATGTTGATCTACATATAAGAGGTAAAGAACAGATGAGTGGACATTTTAAACAGAAAAGTTGCAAATCTGACAATGGAGACATAAGCATACATACCTCAGAAGAAAGTAACGAAAATGTTGATGAAGGTATATACATATGTGAACACATCCCATATGACAGTAACGAACTGTCCGATAGAAATGACGATGAAAACGCCCCTCATAAAAGTTTTGAAGCTGTAACAATATAATACAAGTTGAAAATATCCCACATGACCGAAACGCTTCTGCTGATGAAAATTTGAGTTAAAATATCCCACAGGAACTATCCGAGTGTGATATACGGGTACAAAGTGAGTGCCGACGTCGCTTAAGAGAGCAAGTTGAAAGACAACGTAACCCAAATGGACACGTTGGTGAATATTTGCAGAGCAACGTATAATAGAGCTGTGTATAAGACTTGACCCATTTTCAAGATTATCCCTCCAGCGGGTAAACACTTTCTTTAGAAATATTCTTCGACCAGTCCCTTTGCCAGAAATATATATATATGTCTCGCTCAGCGATATTGTATATCTCTAACACATGCTCTGTCCAGCGAGTTTTGAGAGTTACTGGACGTGGGAGTGGTATTATATTAGAACTACGTGAACTCATTCGCAATGCAAGATGGATGTACGCCTGGCTTTCCAAGCAGGAGAGAGATTTCCGGTGGTTCATGATTTATTGAATCACTTGGAGGCGCTAGACGTAATAATTTGGGGGAATAGCCTAGTACGAATTTTGATACATCATGCCGGGTATACAAGGTACTGATACTGCAATGTATCAGCATATTACATATAGCAACATGGAACAGTAAAGTTGTTTCATAAATTCATTACGAGTAATGCTTTAGATGCCGCCGATGTCAGCATAGACCTTCTGAGATATTTTTAAATATTCATTGGTTCACTAGCTTGTTACTAATGTAGCAATAAGCTACAATTCACCTGCTCTATGCTTCTATTTGTATAGTATGGTTAGAGGGTTTTGTTTAAAATTAGGTAATCTTTTAAATTACATGTTCGATTGTTTTCTCTACTCAGTGTCGTAGCCATGTCGTCGTGGGCGAGGGTGCAAGGAGTGCGAACACACCCCCTACAATTTGTTCAGGTGTGTATTTTTTTTCTGAGGGAAGTATCAACACTATCTATGAAATTGACAACAATTGTTGAGTGATGTTTCGCATCCGTATTTCTATGAAATGTTATAAACCGGAGTATCCTGAGACTCGAACCTTAGTTTGGCATAAAACTGCCAATTACAATCCCATATGGTAGTTTCCTTAAACCCTAGTTTAAGCAATTAGGGTGAACTCCATATCGTAAGCAATGGTTTGGAGCTTAAACCATAGCTTAGACGAAATAAATTGTGGTTTCAGTTGCAATATGCACAATAATTTCCTAAGTGATTATGTGAGAGTCTAAACCATGATTTAGGCTCCCAGGCCTTAGTTTGAGCAATTATTTGGCCAGAAACTGCCATTTAAGATCGTAATACAATTAAAACTTAATGTTTAAGGTTTAAGTTCCAAACCATGTTTTAGGAAATTATTGTGCATATGCAATAAATGGAACATGGCCAGTCAACTGCACACCCATTTCCTAAGCCCTGGTTTGGAGCGTATGCTCTAGTTTAGGCTTCCCGGGAGCCAAACCCACAGGATACTCACAAACAGGGGTTAATGGGAATTATTGTGCATTTGGCGACTGAAACTACCATTGGGCAGTCTAAACTCCAAACAGTGGTTTAAGTTATCTGAAACCATCTGCCTTTTTCTTTTTCTTAAATGATGGTTTGTATTCCAAACTGAGGTAAAGGCAGGACTTATTGAATTACAATCTCAAACAGCATTTACTAGCCAAATGCGCAATAAGTGCATACACTAGGGTTTGGGAGTGTATTCTAGAGTTTGTACGTGAAACCATGTTTTAAGATTTATTGTGCACACACATAGCCCAAAACTATGGTTCGAGGAGGCTAAAATATGGTTTAAGCTTTTAACCATGATTTAAGAAGTTGTGCATTTGGCATTCTATAAAATATCGATAGCTAATACTAATAATTGTAACTTGTACTACATTATCATCATGGTTCGGGATCACGTTGTCTCCGAACGGCGTGACGTCCTGTGTTTATATGCATAAAACATTTCCTTTAATCTCTTTCTAACGGAGTAACGTATTTTTAGGAAACATAGCGCAGCAAATGCAAAGTTGTTTGCCCTGTACTGTACAATTTGCTTAAATCAGATAACTGTCTCGTTTTAGCGAAAAACATGTTTCCGGCAAATTGAAAGTAAATACAAATCTAGAGGACGTGAATATAAGAAATTAACGGTGCTCGAATCTTTGTGAAAGTTATACGGTGTTATAAAGAATGCTTAGCGCAATCGTAAAGCATGTAACTCAGCATCTTTGGTGCGCTATATATCATCGAAATCCGTCCGTTTTGTTAAGAATGTTCTAAAGAAAATATACTGTAAAATGACGCAAGAATACGTCACGTCTGAAAACCTAGTTCACAAACTTTCTGAAAGCACGTGATCACATACCCCGAGTATGCCAGTCTTAATATTTCACGAACTTTTGAAATGGATTCATTCACGAAAATGTCGGAACATCGTTATAGTGACAACACAAATTGAAGTAACGTGCGATTAAAGCCAACGATAGTGCTTGTTTGTGAAAATGATGTAGAAAATATCGCAATATCATACGATACACGTTTGTATGCTGCATGAAAAGACTTATTGCTCATAGTGGCCACATGATACATATCTTTAGACGTCGTGTGCACTCGATGGTTCATACACTTGTCAATGTCTTCTGGCGATGTTGTTCATCCTTACATGTAACGATCCCCGATATCCCTGTTTTGGCGCTCATGTTTAATATTTGGCTTTTTGGTACGTGAGTGTTGAATCTGGTTATACCCACTATAAGAGTAGTATGATTAGTGTTAATCATATTAATGTTAGATGATGAGACTAAGTGACCCTGGTGTGATGAGGACCTGACACCAGATCAGGTTATTCTAATTTCAGGGCTCAATACATACATGTATTTTATTAATCATGTTAATGGAAATACTCTATTGGAAAATTTGAGTTTCCCCGTATTGATACAATTACAATACGGGAGTCGATCCCGTTAATCCCGTTAGATAGCCAAAATGTCCATTTAGCGGGAATTAGACAGTCAATCTTCCGCTGGGGATATTACACAAATCAGATCGACCAATCGGCTATATATAAAACAATCACAGCCCCTGATGATTAGACAAAATATATTTCCTATATACCGGAATTAGACGGACGATTTTTAATGGGTCTTAAAACCGGTGGTGGTGTGTCCGTCGCTTGCGGGAGAAGACATTGATAGGTGTATAATGACATCGATAGTGTTATCATCTTACATGTAAATAGACATACAGATTGTCTATCAACTGGTATATGTACAGTTACTTCGGCAGTAATGGATAATTGGGAGTTACAGATCAAGTCAACGTGTTTATGCTCCAAAAGGAACACAACGCCTCTTATTAAAATTGTAATACATGCGTATCATTAATTGCAAGTTTCGTCATCTTTAGACTCAATTGACCAAGTTTTGTAAAACCTAGCGCCTGTGTAACGCGTGTTTTATGAATAAATCAACATACAGTAAAGAGTTCGTGTAACTGGTGGCTTTCTTGAATCGAATGTTTTAAAATACTTGTATCATAACAATGGAGTCGCTGCTTTCTATTCAAATATGGTCCAAACATGATGTACGTTTATACAAAACACTGCCCGGATATTTTCCGCAAACCAGTGCAATAGATTGCACATGGAAACGAGGTGAATATATACTTAAGAACGAACGTGTATACCACACACATAACGGCATTGTTGGTCATGGTTGGCCATGTATATGTCCTTCGTTGATGTCATAAAGCTATGGTAAGTGTACAGGGTGATTAAAAAAACTTGTCCCCACTTCAAATAATCATATTTTGCTTTCTAAGAGTGATAGAGAATCAAAATATGGCTTATTAATTAATGTAACTCAACACCATTTTGCTAAGGTCTCACGGGACAGTGGACAGCTAGCTTTAAAAAGGGGGTGGACGATTTTCTATATACTTCACTACCGACCCTGTAAGTTACACCAGTGTGACTAGAAAAAAAGGTTTATGAATATTTCTTGACTTTGGGAGGCTTGACTAGGTGTATTTTCTAGAGTATTTCATAATTCTACGAAACTGAATGTTAGCTCCGGTTGATTTTGACATCTTGGAAAATGGCGCATGCTATGCTGTCTCGACGGTACAGTTTCGCGTCAGAATTTAATGTATTTTTGGGGCAATTGTAGCTAAAATTTGAGCTGGTTATGACCCCGCTTTGAAATCATTTTCAGAAAATGGTGTGGTGTTACAAGTGATAGAACAAGACATAACAAAGTATCTGTGCCTCATATTTTCATGAAAACAATTCCGATAAATTCAGTCGTGTTGAAATTTCTGGCCAAAAATAGGTGCGTGGGGTAACTTTGTAAAAAATTAATTGAACACATCTGATGCGGTTACTGAATTTTTATTGTGGCGCGCGATTTGTACTTCATTTGCGAGTATTTTTCAATACTTGTCGTAAGAGCCTCCTTAACTGATTGTGAGAGGCGGTGATTTTTATAAGTCACCCGCCGCCCTCAGAAAAGCAGTCAATTTTGGCTATTTTAAACCGTCCCGTGATGCCTAATATTATGAACAAAAACTGATGACGTCATCATTTCATGTGTATGACGTCATCAAGTTTAGTGTATGATGTCATCAACATTTGAAAATAGATTTCTCAGCAGAAGTTGTAAAGTTGTATTATGAATGCGGAAACTCACCTAATATTGTCAGAAAGATGATGAAGAAGAAGTATCCAGACAGAGAATACTTGTCACGGAAGCAGATATATAGAATAGTCAAGAGATTTGAAGAATCGGGAAGTGTTCACGGGAGATGGAAGGTAAACAGTGGTAGAGAAAGAAATTGAAGTTCAAATGAAAACATTGAAAACGTGAGGAAAGTAATAGAACTTAGAAGAGACACCGAGAAAGTCAATCAGGAATGTATTGAGGGATCTCACAAACACTCCATGTTATTCATCAGTCCAAAGAATATTGAAGTATGACTTGCAACTCAAACCATATAAAATCTCAGTCATGCAGCACTTAAAGGAAGAAGACATTGACAGGAGAATGGAATTTGCTAACTGGGCTATTGAAAATCCAGAAATCATTTACAGTACTTGGTTCTCCGATGAAGCACACTTCTACATTGATGCCGCAGTCAACACACATAATCAACGTTTTTGGAGTGCAAATAAACATCATATATGTTTCAATACAGCTTTCGACATCAACACGACAAACAACTGTTTTATTTGTTTATTCCTTACCTGACTTGAATCACTGGGAGCAGCCATTTTTATTTTAAATGACGTAGTAGACTTACTGACGACCTTATACTTATGACGTCAGTTATGTCTGAATGACGCACGAAATGGGGAAGAGAGCAAACAATTGGAAATTGAGGGTCGTAATGGAAATGGCTTTTAGTTTCCAGCGATGACGTTTTTATTTGCGAAATTTAACCCGCACGTACACTGTGAACAGTCCCATTTTCACCAGTTTGATCAATCAGGCACTGGCCAACACTGTGGTTTCGACATTTCTTTGTAACCGCGTATGAATTGTGATTAGGTCGTATTGACAGGATATCAAATATGTTTCACGGCACCGTGCACCATATAGGCACTGTGTTGACGGGATAAAACAACGATCTAGGCCAATTTCGCAGGTCAGACAAATTATGTGTACCAAGATATACACGAATACACACCACAAACGGAACAAATAAACGCAATTTAATTTCGATATTCAAACCATGAAGCAGAATTGACATATATTAGTATGTTTCATGGCATCCTGCAACTTATTTTTTGCCCTCTTCTTTGGATAAACAAAAACTATTTAAGTAATAAAGCCGTGTTTCAATAAACACCTGCTAATTCTGTATTTTGTGCGATCAAAACAGTGCTTCCGAAATATACAGATGTTGATTTTATTCATTGAAATACTAGCTTGCACCAAAGAAGTGGCCAATGACAGATTTGAGTTGTATAATATCACGAAATAAATAAAGGATGTTACATGAGTGATGCTTTAATATGACATGTATTAAACAAGTTTACGGAGTGCACAAGAAACGAGGCTATGCCAAGTTTCTTATGAAATCAGTCAACGAGTTAAATAAATCTCATATTGAATCAATACAAATGCCATATTTATTTTTTGCATAAGCACAGCACTATACATCGAAGCTGTAATGACCACCTACAGGGTTCCCACTCCTTTGGCAAGACCAAATACCATGAGTTTTCCATGACTTTCAAGGACCTGTTTTCGAAATTCAAGGACCCATATTTGCGTGGTTGATGCTGATGAAACGGTGTTTTACGACTTATCGACTCGTAACTTGAGCTATTTGACCCTGTGTTGGGGAGAGAAGTAGTAATTCAGTTCTGAATTTACAAAATCCTGAGGTGGTGCCACGTGCCCTTACCACACCAAATCGTTTAGCTCAAAATCACGAAAGTGCCCTGAACTTTTCTCAACAACACCAATAATTGGACTGGAATCCAAATTCCATGACTTTCAATGACCTTTTCAGAAAAATATGCAAATTCCATGACTTTCCAGGCCTGGAATCCATTTTTTCCAAATTCCATGACTTTCCAGGAATTGTAGGACCAGTGGGAACGCTTCACCTAGTGTGTTTTCTGCTGCGGTCTCATTCGCATATTTATTACACTTAGTCTAGTGTATTGTGATTTTTAATACACCGTGTTATTACATTGTGGAAGCATATTTTATGCAATAAAGTTTATATCCATATTGCAGCATGGATGAGTATAAACATATGTCAATTATGTACAAAGTTAGTTATTCCTCGGTATACACATGTTGTATGACCTGTGGAATTGGCCTAGAGTTTTAGAGTTACAACCGTGATAACTTCAGAACCAATTGGAGTTGAAGTTTGAAATAATGTTTTTCTTGGAGCTTTGACATATATGGACATCGGACGAGAGGTATGGTTTTAAAACGGGGCTTGGCGAGATATTTTGGATAATCAAACTACTCGACTGCCGCACTCATCTTACTGACCTTCTTTTAATAATGCGTCTTTAGAGGAGATTTTGTTTTGTTATAATGAAATGTTTATTTCTCTGACTTTCTGCTAGTTTCTAAGCATATTAATCGGGAAAGATTTAACCATTTTTCCATCCCTGCCACGCTTTGTCCACCTGTGGGTATTGTAGGTTTGATCTTAAATAAAGGCTAATGGGGCCCGTTTCTGTAAACTTCGTAAGACTAAGAAGTTTGTATGTGTAAAATTTGATTTTGGAATAACATTTACATTAACATAACAGCTGATGTTGGAAAATATTTAGCGGATGTGTTCACATGTAATGATATGTGTATGTAAGCGCAAAATAGTAACGCTAGTTAATCACGTTAATGTGATAACCAAATTAATACCCATGCTACCCATTTTTCTATGACGGACATTTAAGAGATGACTTCCTCACACCGTTGACACAGATTTCAAAATTGCCAAAAATACCAGGCAGATGGCGTGATTAGCTATTGCCTAAATTGACGTCAATGTGGTCCATGACTAGCTGGAAAACATAAATGGTATGCTTATTCACTGCGCTGTTCCTTTCAAAGCACCAGATTAGCACCATCTATTATAATCGTTGCGACTTACATGTATGTTTTCACGAATTTACTCAGGTGACCAGTTTTTCGCATATTGTATTATGTGGTACGACATGTATAAATATGGGCCCTGGCTGTGAAAAGCGAGCTTCCGCTGTATGTGACCAGTGCATCACTAGATCAGCATTCGATTCCGCGCAGTTTCAATATGCCTAATAGTATGTTATACCCCCACATAACAATTTTGATCAATCGGTAATTAGTATTGTGATGCGAAGAAAGACCATTATATACACTGGTCTCAACTGTCATACTGTTCTTTTTCTCAGTCGACGGCCCAATTGCATGTATAAATGTAACCGAGTTGTAGCCTATGTAACACAAGTATACATACAGTAGGACAGTACATTTCTTCCAAGTATTCTGCGTTTGTAATCAATTTCACCCCAGCGCACAGCCCTCCACTATTATTACCCTCCCCTATTGTTACCCGGTACAAAAATCATGCTGCATTGACACCTTGAATGGTGATATCGGCGTGTGAATCATAAACTATTTCGTCATCTGTTTTGGTCGGCAACTTTTGTTGTCGAATACTGATAAGAATTGAATGGATGAACTTACTGAGGGGTAACAATAGGGGAGTGTGAACAATAATTAATTATACAGTCCTCCCATAGTGTTTGTTACCCTCCCCTATAAAATTCATGTTACATTGACTACTAGAATGGTGATATCGGCATCTGAATGTGCTCGATATCGAACTACAAACCTCCGATACAATATTTCGTCATCTGTTTTGGTCGGCAACTTTTGTTGTCGGACACTCACAAGAACTGAATGGACGAAATTACCGAGGGGTAACAATAGGGGAGGGTAAACAATAGGGGGTTCTACAAATTATACAGTCCTCCCATAGTGTTACCCTCCCCTATTGTTACCCGTCTTAAAAATCATGTTTTATAGATGACCAGAATGGTGATATCGGCATACAATGGTGACATCGGCATGTGAATGTGCTCGATACCGAAATCCAAAACTCACAAGAACTGAATGGACGAACTTACAGAGGGGTAACAATAGGGGAGGGTCAACAATAGGGGTTTCTACAAATTATACAGTCCTCCCTTCTTGCTACCCTCCCCTATTGATACCCGTCATGAAAATCATGTTTTATAGACGACCAAAATAGTGATATCGGCATACAATGGTGATATCGTCATGTGAATGTGCTCGATATCGAACTCCAAACCTCAGATACAATATTTCGTCATCTGTTTTGGTCGGCAACTTTTGTTGTCGGACACTCACAAGAACTGAATGGACGAACTTACAGAGGGGTAACAATAGGGGAGGGTGAACAATAGGGGGTTCTACACAATTATACAGTCCTCCGATATTGTTACCCTCCCCTAGTGTTACCTGGGTAACAATAACGGAGGGTGAACAATAGGGGGATCTACACACAGCTGGACATAGACTAAACATATACTACTACACTACTGTCTGTTTCATGAAACCTACCCAAGTTGAATGGCCATATAAACAATGCAAAAACAATATTTGTTTCTATAATATTATTATTTTTCAAAATTTAAGAATAAGCCTTCATTTTATTTCGTGAAATTTGGTCAAATATTGATTTTATTACGAAAAATGAGTTCTATATGGGATTTAACATGGGGAAAAAAGAGGTGGAGAACCTGGAGGAGAAGTCGAAAAACTAAACATTTTGGATATTGATTTTGAAACCTAGCTAGATAGCTTGGACATGATCTAACTAAGAAAACAAAAGTTACATTTTCAAAATCGGTCCACTATTTCTGAAATTAGAAAGATTTCCCCATGTTAAAGGTACATGCCCACTCAGTAGGCACAACATGTTCTTTATATTAGAGACATCTTCTTAGACATTGTTTGGCAAAATAAACATTCATTCACCATTACCCCACGTATTGATTGACATTATTATACATTTTAGAAAATCAGACGTAAATTTTCACACTAGTATCAGGGGCGATAACCGTGTTTCCTTAAAATGTTAACGGAAATTATTATTTATGCTCTGTATTTATTTGTTGATGTGAAATTATCATACATACATGCTATCTGTTTTTCAGGTGACGCATTTAATTAGTATAAATAATTAAAAAATACCATCCCTCATTTGCATGTGAAAATAGCCTGATATCGACGCGCATCAATCAGTAAAATAAATATTACTAAATGATTATATCTGTATCGGGTATGGAAGGTGTTCAAGCCAATTCCCACCCTTAAATATGAGCCGAACGAACATATCTGTATAGCCGGCACTCGTAATCTTTAGAACTGCTGGAATAGTGACACAATTATACACTTCTTTAATTCCTGTAAAGAACAGTTTGTGCCTACTGAGTGGGCATGTACCTTTAATACAGTCTGTCGTAATAAAGTGCAACCTCTCTACGACAGCCCCCCATGGGAAGACGCAAAATGTGGCTGTTGTAGGGAGATTAATGCTGAATTAAATTGTGTTGTCCGCTGTTTATTTATTTTCTTCGATACTACTCATCAAAAACATGCTTTGGCAACATTTTAGAATCATTTCCAATGGAAATGATTCTAAAATGATGTCAAAACATGTTTTTATTGAGAAAGAAGGCAAAGCAACATCAGACGACAATTTTCGTGCTCAGCAGTCTAAGGGTTAGATACAGAGGAGATCATCAATTTAGGATATAAAGTAGCGGCTGTTATAGAGAGGGTTTTGTTGTAGAGAGGTGGCCCGTTCGGGGAGGTTCGACTGTACCAGCCTCCTTTGTGTTGATATCGAGTTTATCAGGTTCCCCTGGGAATTACGAGTGCCCGCTATAAAAATATAATCATTAAATAATTATCAATTTACTGTTAGCGACGCGCGGCGGTAACAGTCTATTTTGATAATGTGCGGGGACGACGACTTGCACATCACGGCTTGCGGTGTGCATGCGCAGTATACTACGCGCGCCAGTAGGCTTCCCAATATGTAAACAAGAATATCAACATGCCGAAACGTCCAGGACGGAAATTGTATGAAACGGCGTCGGCCAAAAAAATGTCGAAATGTATGAGGGACAGGCAGTACAGCGAGAGAGAGAGAGAGAGAGAGAGAGAGAGAGTGGATAATAGTGGCGACCAGATCGCCAAATGGAAAGAGTTACGTGGAGATTTAGATTTGGACTCGAACAGAGATTTTTCTTCTCAACTTCCGATACTTCACTGCGCATGTCCAATATGTGATATGATTGACCGTGTCACGTGACGAGTGTTGGTAAAAATAGCACGAGGTCGGAAAATACCCTTTCTGGTCGCGGCATATAAAATGCGATTTAACACCAATTAACACGCGCCGTAATTAAAAATAACTCGTTAGTGGGTAGACAAATGGCTCATATAAGGTATGACAGAAAATTGAAAGTAGTAGTACAGTGTAACCTGCTGCGTGGGCATGTACCTTTAAGCTTGAAGTTTCCTGCGCAAATCTTGCCAGTATGTGTCATAATTTGTATTCTTGAATATTGTGTTTGAAATCCAGCAGTTAATGAACACATTTATCAAAATTAAAACTATGAATTATTGCCATTACCGTTTGGACCAGGGTCGCATGCGCACGTTTCTGCATATCCGGTATCTGTAGTCGATTTCACCAACATTGCTAACATACTTATCTACCTAAATACACTTTGAGGGAGTAATCTTTATTTTCCCCCGAAATTAATTATTTCATATAGAACCAATGACTGCATATATTTGATGATTAAAAGTATGCAGAATTATTATACTGAATGTATTACATTATCACAGCCAAAATGGCTGTGATAATGTAATAAATTCAGTATAATAAAATTAATAAGTTTATCCTTAAATTGAAAATATCTCCCTCAAAGTGTACTTAGCTAGATAAGTATGCTTAGCAATTTCGATGAAATCGGCTGCAGATCTGCAACTGCTGGCATTTACCATATATTTCCCATTAGTTTTCCCAAAAACGTCGGAAGAGTTTTGAAAAAGAAAACCGCAGAAATTGGCGTGATATTGTCGACAGCACTCAATGAATCAAAGTACTGAAAGTACTGATCATAGGGTACTACAAGATTAAACTAAATTGATTGATTGATTGTTGGTGTTGCAGTTTCATTAACCCTTAAAGGTACATGCCCACTCAGTAGGTACAACATGTTCTTTACATCAGAGACATCATCTGAGACATTTCCTGGCAAAATAAACATTCATGCGCCATTATCCCATGTACTGATTGGCATTATTATACATTTTATATCAGACGTAAATGTACACACTGATATCAGGGGCGATAACCGTGTTTGCTTAAAATGTTAACGGACATTACTATTTAATCTCTGTATTTATTTTATGATGTGCAATGATCAAGCTTTAAAATCTGTCGAAAATATTATTTTTTCAGGTTACGCATTTCTTTAGTATAAATAATTAAAAAATATCATGCCTCATTTGCATATGAAAATAGCCTGATACCACCGCGCGTCACTATCAGTAAAATAAATATTACTAAATTATTATATCTGTATAGCGGGCACTTGTAACGTTTAGAACTGGTGGAATAGTGACACAGTTATACACTTATTTAATTCCTATAAATGACATTTTGGGCTTACTGAGTGGGCATGTACTTTTAAAGCGCTGGAAACGACAATTGTCGTCTGCTGTTTTAAATATTTTTTATATTTTCTCCTCAAAAACATACTGAGAAGATTCTACTGCGCTGCCAAAACAGGTTTTTAAAGAGATTAAAATATACAAAATGAGCAGACGGCAATTTTATTTTTCAGCGTTTTAATGGTTAAGGGGTAAACTATTGATATGGCACAACTTGAAGTACAGTATGCACTGCTACAGTATGTACCAAAACATTCAACAACATTACAGATTATGCATAGCAATATCAGAAAGATACGGTAACACATATACAAGACATCATCAATTCAAGTATACAGATTCCAGATATCTATGATCATTATAGATATATAGAAAACTGATTGAAGAGCAATAGTTACAATAATTCCGCCACGGAAGCGGTGTCGCGCCTGAAAATGCCCTTATCGGTTCATCGCCAAGTTTACTTCTGTTTTGTGAATGAAATAGTTGGCCCCGGATCGAGTATATTAAAACAGACAAATGACGTCATTGGGGAAACCGCTGACAAAATTTTCAATGTATGGAAGCCAAAACATGTTAGATTTTTTTTTGTCGTATTTCAGTACTTGCATTAATATGGGTATTAATATACGCTGGATGTGTTATACTGTCATTAATTTGTTCCCTGACTGTAAGTTATCACCTTAAATACTGACTTACTGACCCCCTTCCCTGAACGTAGAATTGACACTCATGTTGGCGTGTATTGGCCACCATAGACAAATGTCAATCAGGCCGAATTCGGGAATGTCACTAAAATCCGCTGTAAATCCATCGATAGAGAGAGAGAATGAGGATTAAACATCAGTTAGACCTACACGTGCGAGTTTTGTTTCGCACAGGTGTCGGGTGAGTTTAAAAATAGGCTGTCGGAGGGTCAAACTTGATGTATTTTGTGTGTTAAACGCGTTGCTTGTTTAGGAGAGTATTCGGAGGGGAGTTAACTCTGTTACTAAATTTAGCGATGACCGCACGATTTGTGCCGCAAATAGGGGCAAATCACACGCAACAAAATAATCCGATGTATTTTTGTACGTAGAACATTCGTTGTTGATATTGTGCAGTGCAAGTAGTTTTTCATAATATTATTTTCAATTAGCGGTTGCGTATGACAGTTAACGTTGAGTAACACAATGCATTTTGTTGTTATGGTTACTCCAAGATATTACTACCTACCATCGCATCGAGGGGGGTCTGGGGCGTGGCTAACTATCGGAGGCGATGCCAATACATAGGTATACCCTATGTAAAAACAGTTCCTGACTGTTTAGGGAACTGGCCCAAACATTCCAGAAATGACCAGCAGTCGAAAATACGCGGTAAGTGTGCTTAGAATAGGTGGAATAATCAGTTATGACAAAAATAACTCAAGTTGAGGCGAAATCAGCTGTTTTTGCTGTTCAAGGATCAAAACAAAAACGCGTATCAGCATACAGATCGATTGACTCCGAAACCTGGCGAGATAGCTTGAAAATGATGTAACTAAGAAAACAAAAGTTAGATTTTGAAAATCGGTCCAAAAATAAAAAATATTTAAAAAAATCTATTTTTTAGCCCCCATGTTAAATTCCCATAGGAAAATCTTTTTTCCGCAATAAAATGAATATTTGATGGAATTTCATCAAATTCTTTTTTTTGGGAGGGTGACTTTTTTGTTATTGATAAAAAAGTACTTACTTTAAAATATGTTTTAGATTTAATGTGTTTAATGGTCGAAAGTTCGTCGGCAGCAAAACGTGGAACAGACAGTAGTAAAATAAAACAGAATAGAGCAGGCATATTCGCCAGGTTATTTGACAAGGTAAATGTAAATGCTTTGATTTAACGACGGCAGTGGCTCGATGACCTTGCATGTCGATACCGACTATTTAAGTCCCCGTCCGATAGGACTAGGCTATCACGAATGTTTCTTGTCTTGCCCAAGGACACGCGGGATTCTAACTCGGGGTCTCGGGGTCTCCCACTGAGCTATTCCAGCTGATTTCAGACAGCACTAGGGGCGTATCATGTTTTGGCGCTTATCGTCTGTCCGTCTGTTAGCGATTTGGTTTGCGCTCAAAATAATCTTGACATAGGATCCTCAAACTTGGTATGCAGGTGAGTAACGACCAGTGTATGACCAATTTGACTTGACTACAGTGTGTCAAAGGTCAAAATCGCGGTGACTTTAAACAATAAAACAGGTGCCGCTCTATAACTCGAGAACGCCATGACCTAGAATGCCCAGTATTGGTTTTCAAGTTAGTCATGACCAGCAGATGACCCCTGTTGATTTGAGGTCAGTAGGTCAAATGTCAAGGTCGCGGGATGACCTTGGACAATAAAAGGAGTTCGGCTCAATAACTCAAGAACAGTTGGTGCTAGGATGCTCAAACGTTGGATTTTGAGGTCACTATGCACATTGTGGCACCACTGCGTGCCTTTTTGAGAAGTGGGAGGGAGGGGCTTATATATTTGACAAACAACTCTTGTTAAGCGAATATGTTAAATGTCAATGTGTCATTCAAAGCTACCATCGGGCGTATCTCTGCTTAGTTTAGTAGTTGCCTCCTGCACTGGTATTCATTATAACCCTTTCACCACCAAGTAACTGAGATGGAATCTTCCATGCTATATTTCAGACTATTCCATTAACCATGAGATGATCATTATAAATTTAAAACATTTTACATTTTGTTTTCAGATATTGGCAGTAAAAATAGAAATTTTGTCACAAACTGCAGATCCTGATAAGACGGCTCGTTACGAGCCGGCTCATCTGGATCTACACTGTTTGCAAACTCCAGTATATAGGTATGTGGTGTAGAATGGGTTAAAAGGAATATTATTACATTTTATGTGTTAAACGTTTTTATGCCCCCTATGCGATAGCAAGGGTGGCATATTGCTTTGCTCCTGAAGTTCCGTCCGTACGTCCGTCCGTCAGTACGTCCGTCCGTGTACATTTGCATCGAAAACTTTGTCCCAGTTTCTCCATCATGTCATATCTTCAATATTACTTCAATATTTGGACACTTGCTTTACTTGGACATCTGTGACACACTCGCGCCACCAGTACATTGACCTTTGTGACCTTTGAAATGCAGATTAAATACTTAGCCATTTGTTTACGTCCGTGCGCCTCAGCGGGCGCGACATGCGGGCCCCGGCCATCTCGTTCCTATTTTGTTCCACTAATTGCTCTATGTATATAATATGTAAATTCTGATGAGGTCGCTCACATCAGAGTGTATTGTGGGGGCTATATTTTATTATTTCAACATTTAGATATGTCACTAATATACACACATAGCGTTTGATTGTTATTACATGGTACACTTATTGACAATATTTCATAATATTTGTAAGACGGAAATAAAAAATGTTGAGGGCAGGGCGAATATTTAACCGTGTTTTGTTCTTAAAATATTATCAAAAATCAATATTGATTCGTCCAATGCATTTTCTAGTGTACACTAGTAATTATACTGTCTTCACATATACATAAAATGTCCAGAGTGACTCTAAAAACGGTATGTAAATATTAGTTGATATTCTGTAACCAGATGGCCCGCGGTCCGCATGTCGAGCCCGCCGAGGCATTTGATGGTATTTTTAAAAACATTAACGCAGATTTCGGACGGACGGACGCACGCACGCACGCACGCACGCACGCACGAACGGACGCACGGACACCCGGATGTCATTGTGATCACTATGTCTCGCTTTCCGCAACCGGGCTCGACAAAAACGGACACTGTTGATGTTAAATACAAGTATAATAATTACCTAATTATGTACCCTCTTAATTTCCGTAAACATGTATTTTACTTAAGTGTAGGGAATCCATCTTTAAGAGGAAAACAAACACAAATACAATACAATACAATACAAATCTTTTGTCATTTAACATGATAGCTCAACTCGATTCGGCTTATATTTAAGGGTGGGAATTGGCTCGAACACCTTCCATACCCGGAGAAATAGGGCGTATGCCATTTTTAACCAGTTTCCCTGCTGATCACAGTGCACACTCATGTAGCCTGGTACTTGAATGCCTGTTAGAAGCAGAACGGGTGTTTCATTGATGAAATGGCGAACAGTGCAGATCCTGATCAGACTGTGCGGATACACATGCTGATCGGGATCTACACTGGTCGCAAAGTGGATGGCAGGTGGGAGCATGCGATGGGTATTTTAAAGGCAAAATAAACATTCATTCACCATTACCCCACATATTGATTGACATTATTATACATTTTATATCAGACGTAATTTTCCACACTGATATCAGGGGCGATAACCGTGTTTCTTTAAAATGTTAACGGACATTACTATTTAACGATCGGTATTCAACATTAACGTTGACATTATTGTATGTGAGAGTTGAATCTGGTTACACCCCTTATATGAATAATAAGAGTATACGTAATCCTATTACTTTAGGGGAAGGAAGAGGTCAAGTGACTTTGGTGTGGTATGGACCTGCCACCATGTCAGGTTATTCTAATTCCAGGGCTGAATATAATTTTTTTTTTTATGTAAATATTCCGTTCTGATTTTGGGATCCCCCCACCCCCACTGCAACAAGTTAAATGAAGGATCGAACCCGTTGATCCTACCTTAAATGGCCTTAGCTGTTGATATGCCGTTACACACCAATACATCACATCACTGGTCGCAAAACCCATAAGCCCCATTCCTCCAGTCACAGCCACATATCTCATATAATGGCAAATTAAGCCTACTTGACTATCGCGCGATGTATTAGTGTACAAATGGCGGCACGCTTCTAGCATACACTTTGAGTATCTTAAGATTAAAGTTAATTATTATAGATCAAAACATAACTCCCTATGAAGAAGTATGTGTTGTTTGTTAAAGGTACATGACCACTCAATAGGCACAAAATATTCTTTATGTGAATTAAATAAGTATATAATTGTGTCACTATTTCACCAGTTCTAAAAAATACGAGTGCTTTTATTATCTCATATTTAAGGGTAAGAACTGGCTCGAGTACCTTCCAAACACGGGCATTTGAGCCCAAAAATGGCAGGCCAACGACCGTTGGCCAGTTTGTTTCCGAATTTACAAATATCTGCCAAACAGTCGAAATGTGTGCATTAAATGAAGGAGGCAATGCGGCGGTTAATTTAACCTAGCTAGTTCATTCTCCTATCGCACGAAGCCGGTATATAAGACCGTGAAAGAGTGTGAGTGCCTTTTTCACGGTCTTACATAAATACATTAGGTCATGCCTTTTGTATTTGTATATTTATATAAAGCCGAATAAGCATTATGTAACTTTTGAATGACACCCAACTTATGATAGTGATGATGCATTCCGCAAGGTCACAGTTTAAAGGAGAATGCATGCAGTCGAAGGTAAAATGTGTCTGAAAATGATGCCATAATATCGCAGTGCGGGACATCATCGGCGGTTAAAGCCCCGGTGTATGCCCAGTATGCCCAGATAAAGCCCCGCTACTTCCCTGGAGGGGATATACATTGATTGATGATAAAATATGCTTTTAAAATATAAAGCTGATCTCATTTTAATCATCTAAGTAGAACATCCAATGATTGGAACATTATTATATATGTAAATGTAAAGTGTATTGGACATGTAAATATTGAACTGACCATCGGTTAAGAATTTGTACCATAATGTTTTATATTTAGTTACTATTATCATAGAAGTTTACATTTCATGCGATAGACTCTATATCACAGACATGGAGATTAAAAAAGTAATATAACAAGAGGCCCAAATGGGCTTGCTTCGCTCACCTGAAATTATTATCCAAATTATAAAGTAAGTCAGAACTGTAGCCGATTTCACCAACATTGCAAAGTATACTTTACTAGCAAAGTATACTTTGAGGGAGTAATCATTTATTTTTCCTGAAATGCATTATTTCATATAGAACTAACAAATGCATATATTTCATGATTAAAAGTATGCAGAATTATTATACTGAATTTATTACATTATCACAGCCATAATCCGTATGGCGGTTCGTGAGAAGTTTTTTTTTGATTATGCGATGATCTCCATTTTAACAAATATAAGTCTTCACCCACGGACCATACTTGTGAAGTGTGTCCAATATCAGCCCGGCGGTTCATGAAAATAAGACGTTTGCTATCTCTAATAAAATAATGACCTTTTGGCGGTCATCTTGGATTACGTAATGCTCAGATTTCGACAATAAATGCTCCAAAGTGATCGTCTTGTCGATACATTCGATTTGATAATGATATGACCATATTCGGTAAAGTTTGAAATTTGCGATTGTGTGACATATACGTTTATACCAAAAAGAGAAAAATATTTGTGTGAGATTTTCGGTTTGTGAAGTATTCGGCCGAATACGGCCATTATTTTATTCACCGACATGTGTGACGTATTCGCACGAGTATATCACACGTGTGATATATTCGTTTTTGTAACATATAGGGTTCAACATATCCCAAACTCTTTTGACACACGCCATGTCATTTTGTACCTAAGAACATGCGAGATTATTCATAAAATATATTTACAGAAACTGTGATATTTTCTGTAAATGACGTCGACAGATGACAAAATTTTCATCGTAAATGCGGAATTTATTTGCTATGGAAATTTCGTCAGATTTCAATGTCATTTACGGAAACTATCGTAGATTTTGTAAATATTTTTCATGAAATATCGCACATGTTCTTAGGTACAAAGTCACATGGAGCGTCTCATTTCAGGTTACATAATCATTGCCCATTCAAGGACATACCGCTGACATATAGTTTATCGTTCATCATACGCGTTCCTCTTTGGCGAATGCTGGACTTTGTTCGGACTGTCCGACAGTCAGGAAGTAGCTCCCCTCATGTTCGTTGAGCTCCGCGGACCGCTGGTTACATCGCCCTAATTGTTGCACCATATTGACAGCCTCCCTTGATTGGGTCGTCTCGCGCCGTTCCGGGCATATTGTCAGCATTCTCCGGAGCACCCGGCTGTACGTTCGCCCGAACGCCACGTATATGATCACATTCACGGAGAAACTGCAATAATAGAGTAGTTGGAACGATATTTGTACCACGGCTTCCACTTGTGGAATGTCCGCCGATCCTTTCATTGTAGCACTAATGAGCATGTGGATTCGAATCACGTGACTCGGAAGATTGAGCACAAAGAAAACTAGCGACACCACGAACAGCATCTTCGTGACCTTGACAATCGGCGAGCGGTGCCGGTTTGGAATGGTGCCATTGTGCCGGCCGACGGCAGTCCGGTGGCATCGACAGACCATCTGTAACATTTTCGTGGATATCACAATGAGGAGCACGGCGATAACGACGGAGGGAACTACGAGCGTAACGAGCGTATCAATCAACACGAGCGCGTGCGTGATGACGTTATAGTTGCCGTAGGGAGTACAGTCGGGGTTTGTAATCCACAGCGGGAAATTGTAAAACACTAACGACATAACCAGTAAGACACAGCATATAAGTTTCGCTTTACATGGCGTACAGAATGTCTTAACCGTGAACGGATGGCATATCCTGATGTAGTTTTCAAACGTGATGTACACGACCGTCCACACGGACACACAGCCACACACGTATGTCAAAAACACGACGATCTTACACAGCACGTGTATCTGACTGAGCTTTAGATCGAACGTGCTGCTCATCCACACCAGGAACAGGGACAGAAGGAACCCGTTATCGGAGATGGAGCGCACCGCCAGGTAGAAGCTGCAGGACGATTTCCGTAACGGCTTTTGCATGAACACAATCGTGGAGAGCGTGTTGCCGACTAATCCAAACAAGCATATTAGAGGCACGACGTACCGCTCCAGCAGCAGCATCGTGTGGTACGTTCCAGCGTCCGTGAACATGTCTGTGCCACCAGTGTGTTCACAAATTGTACACTCGTTGGCTGGCTGTCCCCGGTCCGTGCGATTGCTGATAGGAACGCCACGGGACAAGGTGTATTGGGGCTGGTCCATGCTGCCTGCCTGCAATGTATAGATAACCAGAGATTGTGTTTGTAAAACATGCGTATTCCCCCTGGCATACTGGGATACGTTTCACTAAACTTCGTACGACTAAAATGTTCGTAAGTGCAAATTTAGAATCGTCTGGAAATTTCAATTGATGTATTTACATATGCAGCATATGCTAAAAAAATGTAAATCTAATAATTGTTTACAAGAAAGCATTGTTAATGTGATATTTACAGACTATCATAAGTTTGCACTTACGAACATTTTAGTCTTACGAAGTTTAGTGAAACGGCCGCCAGGATCAAACTATGCTAAGTGTTTCCCAGACTTCATGAAGGTCAGATAGGTCAATGTCATGTTACTGGTTGCGTGACGGACGGGTGGAACCTCAAGACGGGTGGGAATTATCAGGAATTATCATGAAATCATGATTTCAGTTTTCAGATAATTGCAGAAAAATACTGTCACCATGGGAAGCTCATATTTACGGATACTGTCAAGTGCCGAAATTGGCTAAACAAACATATTTTTGTACCCACAAATGGCATTTGTGGGTGCAAATATATGTTTGTTCAGCCATGTTCAGTAGCCGATTTCACCAACATTGCAAAGTATACTTTTCTAGCAAAGTATACTTTGAGGGAGTAATCATTTATTTTTCCTGAAATGCATTATTTCATATAGAACTAACAAATGCATATATTTCATGATTAAAAGTATGCAGAGTTATTATACTGAATTTATTACATTAGCACAGCCAATCTGGCTGTGATAATGTAATAAATTCAGTATAATAAAAATTAATAAATTTATCCTTAAATTGAAAATTTCTCCCTCAAAGTATACTTTGCTAGATAAGCATACTTTGCAATGTTGGTGAAATAGGCTACAGGACTTGGCATTGATAACTGTTTCCACACTCGTTGCATGCAATATGCTCCACCCCAATTTGCTATCACATAGAAGGAATAATAACTGACAGGTTTCATATTATATTAGTTGTTTTCGGTCGAGGCTATAGAAACACGTAGGAAATTCCCACGGTTTCCGAGATGAGTGAGATTAAGAGTAGCTGCGGACGGTAACTCTTGCAATTTACTCTCGTACCGTCCGCGAGGTACGGGAGAGGATTGAAACAGTTACCGTTCGCAACTAGATTAAGAGTATCTATCATACGCACTTGTGTGGGACAATGATATTTTGTTTTGACGTCGTGTTTACTCAGCGTTTTAACATTTATAATTGTAGAAAACCTCGGAAGTATATGAAACAGACTTTGATATTTACTGTCCAGGTATGTGATTTCTGTATTAATTAACTGATTGGTTGATTGGTGCTATACGACCTTTTAGTTCAACATATACAAATGGAAATACACATGCATACGGGGAGAACAATACGTTCAACATTAAATTACATTAAAACTAGAGCACAATCGAAGGCGCGCTATCGCAATATACTCACTTTTCCCAAAATGCGAAGTCGAAAAGGGGGAGATAATCCATGACCGGGGGTCGAATCAAAAATAGAAATTCACCTCGCGCATCTACACACCATAAGTGAGACAAACACCAGGCGGCCGTTTCACTAAACTTCGTACCACTAAAATGTTCGTAGGTGCAAAATTATGTCTGTAAATTTCACATTAACAATGTTTTCTTGTAAACAATTGTTGGATTTACATTTATTGAGGATAGGCTGCATATGCAGCCAATCCATCAATTGAAATTTCCAGACGATTCTAAATTTGCACTTGCGAACATTTTAGTCGTACGAAGCTTAGTGAAACGGGCCCCAAGTCCCTAACTATTACGGTTAAAACAAATTATCTTACAAGAAACGGGACGGACGGACGGACGGACGGACGGACGGACACCTGTGTCGAAAACAATATACCAATTTGGTTATCTTGTTGCTCTGAAAGGCAGTGTTCATGTCTGATGACAGGCACCCTTACTTCCACGCGTTACTCACTATGTACAGTTCACAGTCACTCGAATAACGTGAGAGCAAAAGCCTGTATCGCTTACATGTAATTTCTACTCTATCGCAGTCTCTCACTCGCCTGGTGGGAGTTCAGGGGTAGCGCGTGGAAGTCTGTTACATGGACAAAATCGATATGGTAACACTTTTGCAGACATTTGTTAACAAATATCAGCCAGTGCTACTACTAGTCCATGAGTTAGATATACCCCCCGAGCATCCCCCCCAGATCCTCCGCAAGTGGTATCAATTTGTTCAGGAGACATATCTGATTGATATTAAACATGTTAACAATGAATAAGTTGGGATGAACTAGGAATGGCGGCCATTTTTCAAAATGGCCGCCATCCAAAATTGCTTTCGTTAATAGCTCGGTCTGTCGTACACACAGAGGAATGATTTTGGTGTCTATACCCATGTTTTCAGGGTCTAGGAACATGATAATAATGTTAATAATAAGATAGGGTGATTTTGTTGAGGCAGCCATCTTCAATTTCAAAATGGCCGCCATTTTTAGTTGATTTTTTTAAAAAATATTTTGTAAACGAAACCGTTAAATGTCCATGTCCATTGAAACATTGTTGAGATAATTTGCAAACCATATTATTAAGTCTATTAAATATGATTGTATTGCATCAAACTATATTTCTATGACCATAAATGATGACAATTGGCACAGAAAGATTGTCGTGTCACTCCCAAATATATGGATGTGACGTCGGACTACGTAACTCATTTTGGAAAGTGTTTGTAACATATTTTATCTCTTGACTTGGCCTTCAAAGAACTGCAACTGTCATATTTTTGATGATTAAAAGTATGCAGACTTAGTATACTGAATTTATTACATTATCACAGCCAAAATGGCTGTGATAATGTAATAAATTCAGTATAATAAAAATTAATAAATTTATCCTAAAATTGAAAATTTCTCCCTCAAAGTATACTTTGTTAGAAAAGTATACTTTGCAATGTTGGTGAAATAGGCTACAGATCTAAAACAAGCAGTTGTATGAGACACCGGGACCCACATAGGTCTACAATTATGCTGCCGACCATCTATATCTCAATAAGAAATGTCGTTTCCAGAGAGTTTTAACCTGTAAATGGTGGTCGATAACAGTTAACATGGACGGTTATCTGTAAACTGCGTCAAAGAAAATATTTTGTCAACATAAAGGCAAAATAAAAAACACATGTCAATAACTAACATTTTTATATGTGATATCAACAGGAAAATAATAAAATGAAAGTTTCTTTACGCCATTATCAATGTGCATGATCACGTGGTTATAACAACAACAACAGTGGCTGCAAGTGTTGAAATCTTTCCCACTCCAAAGAAAGTATTATTTGACATTTTCCTTACTATGAAACGGATTTTGATGAAATATGGCGCAGCAAACGCTTCTTCATGAGCTGCATTTGGTGGTCCATGAAGTTCGGCACAGAGACACGGAAATCGATTCTTCGCAAAAACGACAGAAGTTTGGACGAAAATACAAAGACCACCAAATGCAGCTTAACAAGACGCGTTTGATGCGCCATATTTTATCAAAATCCGTTACGTAATAAGGACAATATACAAGAATACGTACTTTCAATCGGATGGATTCTGGAAGTTTCAGTACTTGTTGTTGTTGTTTGTACCACATGATCATACACCTTGATTATTGTTTATAGAAACATATACATGTATAAGAATTGCCCGTCTCGAATAAAAATATCAAGCGGTGGATTTCGATCGTACGACCGTTAGTAAAGCTACAATAATTCGCCTTCGATATGTTATCTGCCTCACGAGAGATGTGGAGCGGCGTAGCAATTTTGTTTCTACCGTTAGTACGATAGTTTCACTCTCATCCAATACATTCTCAGACAGGACCCAGGACAGATCGAAGACTGTTTCGTTTTTTCACACACATACGCCCGATTATCCGATTGTAGACCTATTTTGGGAATGTATCTTGCGCTTAACTAAAGTCAAATAAAAGTTAAACAAATGAATAAGGCTCACATTGGTAAAAATGCATTAAAATAATAAAAACACCGAGATGCGTTGTTGTTCCGTTCGTTAGATAACCTTAACACAAACATGTCGATAAGTGGAAGTCTGGGCGAAAGTTACGTCAGCTATGTTCACGATGTCACATCTTGTGACGTCGTCAATTAGTATACAGTTTATTCAACAAGGTGTATGATCACGTGTTTACAACAACAACAACAACAACAACAACAACAACAACAAGTACTGAGACTTCCAGAAGCCCCCCGATTCAAAGTACATATTCTTTTACTTTGTCCGTATTATGTAACGGATGTTGATGAAATATGGCGCATCAAACGCGTCTTGTTAAACTGCATTTGGTGGTCTCTGTACTTTAGCCCAAACTTCTGTCGTTTTTGCGAAGAATCGATTTCCGTGTCGGTAGACACGGAAATCGATTCTTCGCAAAAACGACATAAGTATGTACCGAACTCTGGGAGCAACCAAATGCAGATCATGGAGACGCGTTTGCTGCACCATAGTTCATCAAAATCCGTTGCATATTAAGGAAACTATCAAATAATACTTACTTTGGAGTGGGTGAGATTTCAACACTTTCAGCCATTGTTGTTGTTGTTGTAACCACGTGATCATGTACCTTGTTCAACATCAATCGTGAAATACCGGATATATATCCAGCGGAGCACGAGTGTCTCTGTCGGACTTACAGATGGCAAGGTGTTCAGAAACGTCCACATCTGGGCAAGATTAACGCAGGCGGTTGCGTATATAATAATTGGACAGTCAGCTGGGAAAACACGAAGTTCAACCGTACGTTAATTGCCACACTATTTATAGATATTTCTGCTCATCTGATACGTTTGCACTGAGGACATGTTTGTACCCGAGAGTCTGTGCGATATCTCATGAAACAATTTACGATATTTTCCGCAAATGAGGTCGGAAAATGTGACTTGCTCTGAAATTTTCGTCAACTTTGGACGTCATTTACAGAAAATATACCAGTTTCTGTACATATTTTTCATGAAAAATCGCTGATCTTCTCAGGTACATGTACAAGATCACATAATTCCAGCACAAACATATTTACACAATTCTCTAACATTTGATTGGCCCGTAGCAAGTCTCTGTCCAAAATTTATATCCCAGTAAACTCCCACGCCGAACTAATTTCCGTAACCTTGAGGCGCAGTTAAAATAATTCTTAAGAAAACGGAAATTAAACACATTTTCTTGATGGATTTATTTCAAATGCAAGAATTATAAGGAATGAATGGCCTTTTTGTGGAATTTTCGGGGGTATAAATTTGGAAAAGTCGCGGGAATACTGGACGAAGGCCGGTTCCTATATTGGTTTATCTAATACATACCCGCCTGCGTTAATCCTTCCCAGATGCCAACGTTTCTGAAAAGCTATTGGCAATCTCAACTCACAATCAAGCAGTTTGATTGGCGGAGCCTGAGCTGTCGCATAGCTCAGGCTCAGCCAATCAAGCTTCTTGATTTCAAGTACAGTTGTCGAGTATCTCGGCATAAAACAATTGATGAAGATTAACGCGGGTGGTGGTGTACGATATGAGCCTGACCATGCTGACCATGGTAGTAACTCCCGTCTCGCATCGCCTATTTTCGCTGATGTTGATTTAGAAAAGAAAGCGCATTCCAACTTCGTTTTACACAGTCTCTTGAAGAACGGTTCATATTTCGGTGTTTTATGGATTATTTCGGTATCACTGGTGGTTTGGGTGCATTGTAACCAACATACAATTCACGTCACCTCATATCCCGCAAATTAAACGTATTAGTACGTTAATGGATATTTGACAGTATACAAGGGGTATAAACGAAAGTTCGAAATGGTGAATGTGTAGATAATTGACGATTTCTGTCGTGTGTAATGAGTGTGCACTAGTAGTTGCACAAACGTATTTATCAGGTAACCTGCCCTGTATTGACCGACTACGTACTGACTGATAGCATATTGTTGTATCAGGCATAGACCTCATATCAACATCCGGGTTACAACGAAGTGCAAACTGATGTTCCATTGGTCGGTTGACGTCACGTGACGTTACCGAATGACGTCAGTGTAATGACGCAACGTAAACAAGTCCGCGTTCTGTCCATACAATACGACGTCATCTAATGTCATTTTCGAGCATAAAACGTTACCTGATAAATAGAATACCAGGCTAGTGTATTTTGATATCAAGTTTATCAGGATCGGCTCGGAAACGGTAGGAATTCCTCGGCAAGCCTCGGAATTCCTACGCGTTTCCTAGCCTTGTCTGATAAACTTGATATCAAAAGACTCTAGCCTGGTATTCTCTATGTATATTGCCAAAAAAAACAACGAAATCCACCGAAATCCGCCGAAAACACCAACATGACACAAACATAATGACAATCTGTTCAAGCACCTGTGGTGTTTTACTGAAGAGATGCGGATGTGGGCACAAATGATCACGCACCCATGGCGTTCCTATACACAAGGTGCATGATTACGTGGTTACAACAACAACAACAATGTCTGAAAGTGTTGAAAGCGCACCCACTCCAAAATAAGTATTATTTGAGATCTTCCTTAATCATGTTAATATGCAACGGATTTTGATGAAATATAGCGCATCAAACGCGTCTTCTTGAGCTGCATTTGGTGGTCCCGGGAGTTCGGCACAGTAGACACGGAAATCGATTCTTCGCAAAAAACTTCAGAAGTTTGGGCTAAAGTACAGAGACCACTGGAACGAATTGTTAATTCGTGGAAACGAATTGTTAATTCGTGGGAACGAATTGTTAATTCGTGGGAGCGAATTGCTAAATTGAGGGAACGAATAGTTAATTCGTGGGAACGAATTGTTAATTCGTGGGAACGAATTGTTATTTCTACGTCCATTGCGGGGCTCCGTACATATACAACTCCAGCACCTCGTGATAATGTTATCGCCTTATAGTTTGTAACATTGTATAGCTAACACCAGAGATTCGAATCCGAGACTGATATTCAGGTGATTTTTATGTATGTCTACAACCATGTGACCCTCTATTTGACAATCTCATTGGTTGACATTGACAGCCATATATTAATATTCCTTAATGACTGTCAAGTTTAAATAAGGTAATTTGCATTCGTTCACCTGTGTGTCGATCAATGTTGAAATTAGTGCTGCTGTTATTAAGCGTCGCCCGTTGTACCAGTGCATAGTTTATGTTACAAAGCGAAAATATCAATTTAATGTCAAATTAAAAAATCAGAAAATCTTTGGAAACAACAACAATTACAGTCGAACCTTCCCGAACGGCCACCTCTGGACAACACCCTCTCTATGACAGCCGCTGTTTAATATCCTAAATGGATGATTTATCTAAACATTAGACTGCTGACCACGAAAATTGTCGTCTGCTGTTGTTTTGCCTTCTTTCTCAATACAAACATGTTTTGACAGAATTTTAATGGAAATGATTCTAAAATGTTGCCAAGTATGTTTTTATTGAGAATTATCGAAGAAAATAAATAAACAGCACCGGGACGACACAATTTAATGCAGCTAACCTCCCTACAACAGCCAGTTTTGCGTCTTCCCATGTTTCACTGTATTGTTAGATTAAATATTGCACACACAACGTGTCGCACACAGTGCGTTGTGGGACACAAGAGAGACGCAATTGTCTCTAAGAATAGAATTTATCCCGTCAACACAGTGCGTATGTGCCGTGAAACACGGTGCCGTGAAACATTTTTGATATCCAGTCAATACTATTTTTGCATTTTACAGCCATTTGTAGGTGTTGCCGCGATAAATAGAATAGTAGGTTAGTGCCGTGAATGGGAAAAAATATCTGGCGCGGCACGGAAACGGGATGTGCTCGGCAGAGCCTCGCCCATACCGTTTCCTGAGCCTTGCCAGATATTTTTTCCCATTCACGGCACTAACCTACTATTCTCTATATAGGAAACTGTAAGGTTCGACAACGTCCAGCCGCTGATAAACGTTTGTTGTGACACGAGGGGATTGTGTGAACCCCAAGGCCGTAGGCCGCGGGTTCACGCAGTTCCCGAGTGCCTCGGCAAACGTTTACTCACGGCTGGACATCGTCGAGCGTTATTGTTACATTCCGTCGGAAATATCCTGTAATTTGAGCAGAAATACAGCACTTTCAGTAATTTTATAACCGGTTCCATTCAAATGGCCGATCTACACATACATATTCCGGGGCCGCAGTACATGTCGCGTAATGCAGGTGCCCCATCTGCCGTATCAATTTCAAAATTTCAGTACGACCGTTGCGAACTGATGTGGTGGCGTAGTGGCGCGTTCTAGTAACGTCATGAGATACACGCATTATGTAGGTGTCGGTTTGCCCCGGAATGAGCATTGTCTACAGCCATGGTCAAACAGCACGCGCTGTACTTTTGAATACGGCTGTGAGTGGTGTCAAACAACAGCAGTCATGTAACAATATAAAGTTAGACCATGGCCAGCCGTGGGCAAACGTTTGTTGTGGCACAAGGAAACTGTTTGAACACAAGGTCGTAGGCCGCGGATTCAAACAGCTCCCGAGGGGCACGGCAAACGTTTACCTACGGCTAGACGTAGTCGAACCTTATTGTTACATTTCCGTCGGAAATAGCATGCAATTTGAGCATTTATGCAGTACTTTCGGTACTTTGATAATCAACTCCATTCAAACAGCTGATTTTTATACATACATATTGCGGGGCCGCAGTACACGTCGCGTGATGCAGCCGTATCAATTTAAACATTTCAGTGCGACCGTTCTGAACTGGTCTGGTGACGTAATGGTGCGTTCTAGTAACTTCATGAGACACATGCATTACGTAAGTGTTGGCTTGGCCCCGAAATGAGCATTGTGTAAAGCCATGGTCAAACAGCACGCGCTGTACGTTTGAACACGGTTATGAGCGGTGTCAAACAACGGCAGTCATGTCACACTATGCGATTTCCCGATGCATGTACATGTACTACAAGTATCAATACTGCTGTTTATCTAGAAACAAAATTACTACACCGCTCCATACCTCTCGAGAGGGTAGCAATGTAACCCCATCTCTATAATGTAACGTATGGACGAGTGATTTTTGCAATCGGTCATCCGGCGTGTTTGATATGTTAGCGATATAAAACTGTCAAAGCTGTATCAATAAAGTATTATTAAAGAACATACACATGCAGCAATTGGTTATTTTACCGTGTCACGGTGTTTATCTGACATTTACATGCACACGTTAATCTTCTAAATTTGAAAGCTAACATTTCGCTATATTGAATGTTGAACAACAACTAGAGAAAAGATGGCTTCCATGGGAAAATGATTTCCGTTCTATTATTTTTGGCAATTGACTAGTTCTACATCAAAGATTATTTGTTTAAAGGTATAACATATACAGTTTACTAAATGTTGACATATGGGTATGAAATTTGGTTGCTCACATTTGTTGAATTGGTCAAATTGTAGCCGTAGATAACATATTGGAGACGAATTATAGTAGCTACTGTTTATCGTGATATTACTCCAATGCGTAATAACGGAGGGAATCAACCCGAATGCAGTTGCGCGTTGTGGATATGTGAAAAACAAACAGGTAAATTTCCCATCGAATTAGATATAGAGAATAGTAGGTTAGTGCCGTGAATGGGAAAAAATATCTGGCAAGGCTCAGGAAACGGGATGGGCGAGGCTCTACCGCACATCCCGTTTCCGTGCCGCGCCAGATATTTTTTCCCATTCACGGCACTAACCTACTATTCTATTTATCCCGTCAACACCTACAAATGGCTGTAAAATGCAAAAATAGTATTGATTGGATATCAAAAATGTTTCACGGTACCGTGTTTCACGACACATACGCACTGTGTTGACGGGATAAATTATTGTTACTATAATTATCGTATTTTTCACCGATTTCGATGAATTAAAGCGCACGTAATGTGGGAAATAATTATAATAATATTGTGTAAATTTCATGACTGCTGGTCGTTTCTTGATCGTTCCAGTCAGTTCCCAAACACATACTGCTTCTACAATTTTATCACGCCGCCAATTTGTGAAGTTTTCTTCAAAGCTGTTATTTGATATGGCTGGAAATATCCGGAAACGACCAGCAGTCATGGTTTCTACACAAAGTTCCGCATAGTAGTAGTAAGGGAGTCAAAATGATACCACCTACCGTGATATCATTTATAACCCTCTATAATACCCCCACCACCCCCGGAAAATAAAAAAATTGTTAACGAGGAAAATTGTCTCCCGACAGCAAATTTATGAATTTTTTGAGAAAATAATTTTGAAAAGAGGGAGTCAAAATGATACCACCTCCAATCAAAAGTTGGTGGTGGTATTGTAGTCCCAATTATATTGGTAATTGACTTTTGAAAAAATGGTTATAATAAAATAGTATTAGAGAAAATGGATAATACAATACAATTGGAATTGAAAGTTTTTAATGACTGTGTTGAAGAAGTTTACGAAGCTTACGGGGGTTATGATCCTGTATATAAATTCAATAACATGAAAACACTAGGCGATATCGAATACATGAAATACCAGCGTAATTTATTACGCTCCGATAAAAACGTTGCATTTACAATATTATACCGGCAATTATATCAACTATACAAGAGGCAAATACAAACATTAAGACGGATAATGCGTATCGGATGTGAAACTAAAGTGTATTATATAAAATTATTAAAACCCAACGATTCGTTTACGAATGTACATTTCTACGATATCGCTTATAAAGATATTGAAACATTATTATTGAACGCAAAAAAAAACTACTAATTAATTTATAGCCGAGTATATTTTCCTTATCGAAGGTATGTAAACGGGCTATCTGGAATTATTTATCATCAACCTCGAGCGGTCTAAAAGGAACACCGTTGTTATACTTTGAGTGTATTTTTCCTTATCGATGGTATGTAAACTGGCAATCTGAATTTATCAATTTTATCAACCTCGAGCGGTCGGATAGGAACGCCGTTGTCATGCAGTTGTTTACCATAGCGACCACATTTATAGGGATAGAAATAAAAAGATTTAGCTCCCACCGAGGCTCGAACCCACGACCCTCGTCTTTATACATTATCGCCTTAACCCACACGACCACGAAGACTGTTACGATAAACATTACCTTGTGTTGTACAAGTATCGATTTACACAGGCCGTGTGTACACAGGTTATTTATAAACACTTAGAGAGGTTAACGAATTTACGGGATGGTTCATTATTTCATTAATAATTTTATAATTTTCTTTAAATTAATTATAAAATTATTAATAACTTAAAGCTGAACATCCCCTATAATTACATAGAAAACATAATAATTAATTAATATGAGAAAACAAATAAAACACAACTATTTTCACCAACAAAGTCAGGGGTTTGCTGGCGCGGGTTCGAGCCTCGGTGGACCTAAAACTTTTTTTCTTTTTTTTTTTAAATTGTTAATAATTTTCCTAAAATTAATTAATAAATTGTTTAATGCACCAATATAATTAATTTTATAATTAATTATATAATTAATTTAAAGAAAATTATAAATTAATTATTTAATAAAAATATTAATTTCCTCCGACTTTATCTCCAAGTTTTACCCTAAATTTATCCCAATCGGTACACTCAAGCTTTGGCATGGTGGCGCGTGCTTTGATTCTAATATCATTTTTTAATTTTTCATATCTCCCCATTTCTTCCACTACGGATTCAAACTCTAAATTTGATATTTTCTTATCGGCCAACGCTTTGGACACTATAACGTCGATGCTATTTTTCTTAGACCTGGCGAGAACGGATATTCTATCATGTTTTCTACATTTTTTTCTCGAGTTTTCCACCCGACGCCCTAATTACCATACAAAGTATTCCAGATAAAACGGTAATTCCACTCAAAACCCCTGCAAGTGGAACCGTTACAATTGTAGATAGCGTTGCAGCAGTTCCCGCACCACCCATTACAGATAAACTTACCAGAGCCGTACTAGATGCTTCAGCTATATTCGCCGCGCGCTTATATTTTTTAGCATGTCTTTTTCTATTTCTATATTCTCTAACTAAAATATCCTGCATAGCGACGATATTATTCAACCTAAAATCTGAACTTCTTTCGTTAATTGTACACCGTGTTGATGGAGTGGTATTGACAATTGGAAGCGGTGATTCGTTCATGATTTTCAATATATTAGTATTTACAAAATAAGTTCAATTACCAATGAGACAATAGTGGAAGAACTCTCTGGGTCACCGATTTTCGTAACAAAGTTAATAACACTACCTTGGGAAAGTCTAATTAGATCATAACCGGCGAACGAAACCACCGTCGAACTATCTCGAGCGATTTTAGTGACTCCAACCCCCCGTTCTTCCCCATCTACTACAACATTTATCGCGACCGCGCCCACAGGTTTACCACTAGCATTAACCGAGCAGACCGCCATTCGGATAACTTCACATGCAGCTGTCATAGCGTATCCCCCACATTTATTACTCGCTTTGGCACCAAACGAATATTCATAGTGCCCCTCAACCAATGGGCCCCGCTTCTCAGCCCAAACTGTTATGGCACGTTTTGGCGTTTTCATTGTTTTCACCAATCCGGTAAGCCCCTCGAGAGAGATATGGGTCTCAGTACGAATCTTATAAGAGGCCTCCTCAAGAGCTTTGGTCGCGGCTCTACGATCATGTTTCAGTTTATCGGAAACTTCGGTTATCTTTCCGTCTAGTTCGGTAAGTGCCGCTTCTCTGCTGAGAGAGTCCTCTAAGCACAACGCATAATAGTCGCCTGGTGGCCTTCTAGGGCTTTCTCAATACCCGACCGGGCCTCTTTTTGAAATTCGGTTATTTTCCCGTCTTGTTCAGCAACCGCCGCTTCTCTGATGAGAGAGTCCTCTGAGCGCAACACCTCATAAGCCTTCGCAAGGCTGCCTGGTGGTCTTCTCGGGCTTTCTCAATACCAGTTCGGACCCCCTCAACACCCAACCGGGCCTCTTTTTGAAATTCAGTTATTTTTCCGTCTAGTTCAGCAACCGCCGCTTCTCTGATGAGAGATTCCTCTGAGCGTAACACCCCATAAACCTCCGTAATGTCCGCCTGGTGGTCTTCTCGGGCTTTCTCAATACCCGTTCGGACCCCCTCAACCCCCAACCTGGCCTCCTTTCGAAATTCGGTTATTTTTTCGTCTAGTTCAGTAAGTGCCGCTTCTCTGTTGAGAGAGTCCTCTGAGCGCAAAACCCCATAAGTCTCCGCAATGGCCTCTTTGTGGTCTTCTCGGACCCCCTCAACCCCCGACCTGGTCTCTTTCAGAAATTCGGCTATTTTCCCGTCTAGTTCAGTAAGTGTCGCTTCTTTGCTGAGAGAGTCCTCTAAGCGCAACGCATCATAAGCCTCCGCAATGGCCTCCGCAAGGTTCACCTGGTGGTCTTCTCGGACTTTATCAATACCCGACCGGGTCTCTTTTCGAAATTTGGTTATTTTCCCGTCTAGTTCGGCAACCGCCGCTTCTCTGATGAGAGAGTCCTCTGAGCGCAACACCTCATAAGCCTCCGTAAGGTCCGCCTGGTGGTCCTCTCGGGCTTTCTCAATACCCGAAGTGGCCTCTTTTCGAAATTTAGTTATTTTTTTGTCTAGTTCGGTAAGTGCCGCATCTCTGATGAGAGAGTCCTCTAAGCGCAACGTATCATAACCCTCCGTAAGGGCCGTCTGGTGGTCTTCTCGGACTTTATCAATATCCGACCTGCTCTCTTTTCGAAATTTGGTTATTTTCCCGTCTAGTTCGGTAAGTGTCGCTTCACCGATGAGAGAGTCCTCTAAGCGCAACGCATCATATGCGTCCGTAAGGGTCCGCCTGGTGGTCTTCTCGGACTTTATCAATCCCCAACCGGGCCTCTTTTCGAAATTTGGTTATTTTTTCACCTAGTTCGCTTAGTTCCGTATGCGTTTCTTCACGACTTTGTGTATTCACAGCCAGGGCATATTCTCTAAGTTGTGATAGTAGACTCTTGTGAATCTCGTCCGTGGCCACCGATATAGTTCTATTGATCAAGGCCTTTGTTTTTTGGGTAGTTAAAAAGTCGCCCTCTGTCGGGATGAATCCCCCTTCTGTCGGTTCGAAATTCTTTGAATTTGTCACCAAATCGGAAGAACTACCTGGTCCGTATATACTCATTTCAATAATGTTGATAATATATATATATAAATTACGAACATGCGTTTAATTCTAAATAATTTTCTTAAAATTAATTAATTTGAAATTTCGAGAACGACCGAAATCGGGTAATCGTTCTTCAACTCTCGCCCTTTATCATCAAGAATATAAATCTTCAACTCGTGGATGTGTCCCGATTCCAAAACTTTCATCTCGGGGTGTGGGAAGTCTAAGGTCACAGTCTCGCCATAGAAACAGTCGCTGGCGGGCACGGTTTTCAGTAATGTGGTGGGATTGCCGTCTACCGTGTTGTATGATGTGTTCACCCGATCCAGGTGCACCCCGAGAGTTTTCGTGAAGGCAAAGTTCACCGGGGTATCGCCGCGGTGCTCGCCCACGGGGAAGACAAATTTCAACGGGAACCCTTCATCCTCGTTGTAAGGGGGTGCAAATTTAAATCCTAACATTGAGGCCAAAACCGGAGTGATCTTTAATTTTTTATCAACGGACAATATCGCAATCCCCGTGGCTTTTGAGACTGTGAGAGTGCCATTATCAGGCATATTCGTCGCGATTAAACCTTGGACATCTCCGAAACCCCAAAGGCCAGGATGTAATATGACAGCTGCTTCCCGAATGCTTCTCCTTGTTTCTGCAGGACTATCGGAGTCCTCTAGATCTATACCATCTCCGGAATAGATAGCCTCTGGCCATTCTATTCCGGAGATATCCTTGTGCATTTCAATGTTTTTCCACCCGACCGTGAACGTGATTGATCTGAGGCCCACCCGGCGTTGTCCGCAGCAGTTGTCTATTAACTTTTGAAGTTCACAACTCCCTTTTTGAACATTAGTGATAGTAGCAAACATAATAATATCTTTCAATGGATACCAAAGCATTTAGCTTTAATTCTAATGCAAAGTACGCGGTCGGTGGTAAATACACACAAAAAGACGTTGTTAACCGCCTTGTACACCCAACCGTAACGGTTAGACCGGACAGTGGCTTTGCCACCAATTTCCCTAACACGTTTGAGAAATATAGGCTGCCCAAGATTAATACGATGGAGGCGGTAAACGGGTGGAAAGCCACACCGATGCAGTTTTGGCAGAACCAGCTAAATTTCGCTGTATGGTGCGCAACAGCCGGGTGTGGAGTTTCACATAAAGACCATCTGACATCCAAGAATGTCATGCTCCGAAGTGTCTACAACTTTCACACGTATTATACTATTAGGAGGATTCTCAAAGAACTAGGTATTTCACTACCTCAAGACGACGCCTGGGATCCCATTTCCAACGCATACGACCGTATGGCGTTTGAAAGACTGTGTAACGAATTTAACGTTTCAAAAGACGCGGACTGGAGACAGAAAGCATTTCCTACCAGCACCGGCCTCGGGGACGTTCTCATTCGGGGCCAGTCCGGGAATTGGACGCAGACTGATTTTAGACACGATCACTCCGGTGACCACATCGTCAGTCGGAACGCCGGGAATTTTGACCCCGCGACTATGACTTTCGGGCCAGAAGTGTCTGGAGGTCGGCACTGTGGCGTGTTTTCTTGTAAAATGTTACCTCCGACACGGGCTCACGTCGAGTACATACAGCAGGCTGCTGAGGTTCAGAACGCGTGGGGTACATTTATGTTAGATAACGGTCTAGGGTTCACGCAAGCCGGGGTTACTCGCGTCAACGACTCCATTCGCACGTACGTCTGGGCCATCCTCGGCGCACAGAAGCAAACTCGCAGTTCTATACTGGGCACGGGAACGGCGTTTGATGCACAAAAACAATTATTAGCACTTGTAGAGGACGCCATCTCAGCTAGGGTGGACCTGGAGAAGGCGATCCAGAATTATCAAGACGTTTTGCAGAATGACAGCACTCCAGTAGACTATGTATTTGGAATAGGTCTTTATATGGCGCCGAGCAATATGATACTACGAGACGACCCGGTTGACGGTTACAATCAGATCGTAATCGCCACCGTCAATCAAAAAATCGGCCACAACGGTAACGTGAACACGGATATCATCAAGCTCCCACCCAAGATGATCGGGCGCGGAGTTGTAAGTGGAACCGATTTCATGAAACCCCCAAAACACAAAATGGATACACATCCCTCAACACAATCGAACCCAGTACCCCCAATTCGTAAATTGGATGCACCATCGAGTCTCCCGAATCCAATCATCAACAATGTTGAAACAGGAGCAGAAACACCAATCGAGATTGGAAGCACAACACACGAGGAGGAGAAATTAGGGCTCGTCGTCGCCCTCGTGGCGATCGGATTATTTACACTTTGGTTTTAGGAACTCTCTGGCGAAGAATAGTAGGAGACCGGCGATTGCCACGATTAAAGCCCAGGTATTTTTGGCTAGCCATCCGGCCGTTTTTGATAATATAGATAGCAAGTAAGAAACGATACTTCCGATCAGGGGTTTTTTTTTTTCCAGGTTTAGTGCGGCAGCCGCCTTTTCGGCTAATTTAGCCAGGAGACTGGCGAGGGCTTTTAGTTGTTTTTTTTACCCACTCCTTGGCTCCGCCGGATGGCACGGGTGGGTGGTGGTGTGGGTGTTGGCGCGGGTGGTGGCGCCGCACCACCAGTGAAAGCTAGAACTATGGTCGATATAGTCATACCGATAGCAACGAGGATGCTTGCTATCGTGACACCCTGCTCTCCGAACAGAGTGCGAAGACGCTCACCGATTGTCGTCTCCTCGTGCAGGACCCTCGAGATTGTTTCGCGGATCCGACTTATTTGGGTGCGGAGAGCCTCACGGTTAGTCGATGCAGCCTGCAAGCGAGCTTCTCCTTCGTCCCGCAACGACCGCAGCCGTTCGGTGATTCGCTCGGTAGATTCTGTATCGCCACGGGCTTCCTCCAGTTTCTGGAGTTCGCTAAGAGGTAACGGTGGGTCATTCATCGTCCTGAGTATTTCATCTATCTCACTTTCGTTGAGCTCCATCGTGTTAATAGCGTCGGTGGCTACTCGAGGGAGTTCGCTGAGCTCAACAGTTTCTATATCGGCGGCCGTCTTCGCCATAGTTTCGTCGGTAGACTGTAGGGCCTCTACAGCGCGGGTCGGCATATTTTTTTTACCCTTCTTCCAATCTACGAATCCTAGTTCGCTCCTTATGATTTAACCACCGCCCCGGTTTCCGGCAATGGTGCTCAGCGCTAGGGGTTTACCGGTCATCGTGTTGACGATCGGGACATTTGATGCTTTTAGTCGCAATCTACCACGCAGATCCAATTCGAACTTGGAGTAGTCGCGGCCGACAGATGGGACCACACCTATGTCTGCCAAATTGTTGTAGAAGTCGTCTACAGCGGACTCGACTAATTCCTGACTTAGACTAATGGTGTTGGTAGCGCCACCTAATTCCCCCGATTGCGATTGGATTGGAACTGGAGGCTGTATCAAGGGTGTTTCGTCATTATAATCATCATCATCACCATCGAGGTAATCGTCTCGGTCGCCCGTAGTGAGATCGTAGTTGTCCATGTTAAAATCATCCATCTTTATAATTTTCTTAAAATGAATTATGTATTAAAGACAAAACCATACGGGTTTAATATACATTCACTAAATTATGTCTTCGAGTCAATACGGTCGCAAACTCAATCCATACCGCAGACTGCGTGAGCCCCTCGGGGCAAAAGGCGTGAGACAGAGTGTCGTTATTACGAACAACCCATCGACGATCGACCAGAACCAGCAGCTTTTGGTCCGCTTCCCCAACCTCGGAGCTAACGACGTCATTGTGCCGGGGACTGTTCGCCTCGCTTTCACTATTTCGCTGACGTCGACGGACGAGGACCGACCCATCGTTCAGAACCTGGGTCGCGCCATCGTCAAGAAGACCATGATAAAGATTTCTGGTAATGAGGTGATGTCGATCGATGACAGCGACGTCTACCATTGTTATCAGGACCTGTGGAAGACGGCGCAAGAGCGCGAAAACGCTGTCTATCAGGGTATTGACACCAGCAAAAATAAGAACATAACCAAACTAAGAATCGGGGCTGGTAACAAGGCAGATAACAACGCGAGCGACAACGCGGTCGCGGGCGCTTACGGCAACCGCTTCTACATCCCGCTCGACTTTGAGTTGCTGGAGAGTCACATGCCCTACAATCAGAGCGCTTTGGCTGACCGCCTCGAATACGAACTAACGTTCAACGACTACGGCCGAGTTCTCATAGCCACCGACATGTTATCGACGTATACGATCGATAATGTTTCGCTGGAGTACGACATGGTCATGATGCCCGAACTCGCGCGATTGATCAGAACCCAGTACGCCGGGCGCGTTGCCATACTTTACGACCGAGTTCTTCGCCATCGCAAGATGACGAAAGACAAAGGCGACACATTGTGGAATATTAATGTACGCCCGCTCGATGAAAGGTATACTGATGTTGTTCGAGGATGCTCGGTTCGCGTTCGGTGCTAGAAAAACCGACAAATTCTATAACCCCAAAATCACGAAGGTAGAGGTGACGATCGAGGGAGTACCCAATCAACTCTACAGCGCGGGTCTTCGCGCGCACCAGCAGTGGGATGAAGTAAGAAAGCAGTTTGCTGCCGGCTCTAAGCGCTCTCCGGAGGTTGCAGCAGTTGCCAAAGACCTGCATCTCTCGGCCGTCTCCCTTGCGGAGTTCCTGAATACCAAATACGCGTTATGGCTAGACATGCGAGCCAGCGACGACGACCAAATACACGGCAGCGGACGCCAAGTTGAGAACGCTAGTGAGGGTGTGACGATCCAGATAACCAAAGAGGCGGATGGAAATGGGCCATTGAACGTGTACTTATATATAATTACAGACGCACAACTCAACATCGAAGATGGTCGATACGTCTCAGCACTCTACTGATTTTAATAATTCTAAAGAATTAATTAGCAATCAATAGCAATTCACGATTGGGGATGCCCAATCTGCCATAATATGTGGGCAGACAGGATGTGGAAAAACGGTTTTCATCCTAGACTTGCTCGAGGGCTCCTACCGCGATGCCTTTCGTCACATTGTGATCCTGTGTCCCACTTTGCGGCACAACGATACTTATCAGCGGCGCCCGTGGATATGGACCGACCCTGAGGTATACGTTATTGACCCCGGTGATGGGCTTCACGATTGGCTGCGTGGTTTATACCAAAGATTCCAGGGTGAGCCCACCCTATACGTGATTGACGATTGCTCGGCCAAGTCGGCGATGACCAAAAAGAAGGACATGCTCTCTGAGCTCGCATTTTCTGGCCGCCATGCTAGGCAAAGCGTATGGATATACACTCAAAAGTACAACGCCGTCCTCAAGGATCTGCGCGAGCAAACGAAATGGGTCGCCCTCTTTCACTGCAAGGACCGAGACACATTCGATGACTGTCTTCGAGAGAATGACGTTATCCCAACGCGCGAGGAGCGCCTGGAGGTTCGACAGATGCTTTCGGAAACTAAGCACGCCAAGCTTCTGCTAAAGACTGATCAACCAACTGCTTACGAAGTTATCAATTAATTTTATAATTAACAATTACTTAACGCTCGTTTAGTAACTGCCAAGTAAATGTTTAACAATGCTTAGCAATTACTGAACAATGCTGAAGAAATGCTGAACAATGCTGAACAAATGCTTAACAAATGTTGAACAAATGCTGAACAATGGTTAACAATGTTAACAATTTGGTGCTCCGCTGCGAGCTTTGTTGCGAGCATAATGGTGATCATAAGTATCGGGTGGTGCGCTTGGCAATATGTTAAAGTGATGAGACTTGTTAGAATAGTTAAATTAATTTTAAGAAAATTAGCAATAATGAACTGCGACGAACTTCTCGATCAGCTAATAGAAGAAACCTCAACTCCGACTGCCAACATCCGGAAAGATAATGAAACATCAACTCCGACAGAGCAATCGGGATCAACTCCAACTCCAACGGCGGTTGGTATTGGGTTGAGTGCAACGACTCCGAATGAAAATGAAAATGCGGCGCGACGAGAGCGGCTAGCTGCGCTGGTTGCTGGGGGACAATCGGATCATTATCTCGGTAGGCGTCTCTCAGTTTTTCAGGTGGATAAGATGTCAGATGCAGAGATCGATAAAATGTATGCGCGATACGAATCTAGGTTAGGTGCGGAGATGACAAAAACTCTTGGATCGGCGGCTATTCATTTGTACGCAACCGCCGTTAGTATACTTCTCCCTATACGAAACACCGCGGGATTGATTGACGATCTAGAGACTGACCCTTTTATAGGTCACACTCTTAGAACAGCCTACTGCTCAATTTATCACAAGTTTGGAATGTACTTAGCTCCGCTGACAACAGCGTTGACCACGGGTAAACACTGTCAATTTGGACATATATGCCCACGAACTATAAGCCCTAATATTAATATCATACATGATGACACAAGACACACCCGCGAGAGTGACGGAACAGAAATCTCCAACAGCGTTGGGGATTGCTCCAACCCAATCGAACCCGATTGCAGCACTTCCAACTCCGATTGATCCTCCAACCCAATCGCGATTGGAGTTGGGGGTTGCACGACATAAAAACCCAAAAAGGCAGGCAGCTGGGAGGGCGGTGGCTGCCACCCGAAAAGTTAAACAAGATAAAATACTCGTCGAACTTCGAGAGGCTAAACAGTCGTTGCAATCGGGGACGGAGACAGCAAAACATCTGAAGACAGAGCAATCGGGTTCAACAGTGTTGAGTACTACAACACCCCCAATTCAGGAATTGGAAGCACACTCAACACCCAATCGAGGTTGGGCGAATCCGATTGAACCCCAATTCACGAATTGGAGTTGGGTTGTTGGTGGTGGTCTGGCAGTTGTTGGTGCCCTGTGCGTGTGGAAATACCCCCTATTACACCAATCCTAATCGAGAAAACAACCCCCATCAATTCATCCAAAAACAGTTACGAAACACCAATCGCGATTGGATGCGCCCCATTTAAACATTGATCGGGACCCCTTTTATATGCAATAATTATAATGGCTGAACAAGATGGTAAAATGTTAGTGAATGCGCTTTATCACGCCGTGGTGATATCGGGTTTCAGTATCGGGTATGCTCGACTATCAAAGATGGCCCTAGGAGGGTCCGCTCCCAAATTGGACTTTACTGCGAGAGACGTAGGGCTCGCGACCTTAGATGTAGCGGCCGCAGTTTGGACCCGAGATTATCTAGTTAAAGCTGGAATTCTACCCGTTAATATATGGAAATAAATGGCTTCAATCGTAGTAATAGTAGGTGGTGCGCTTGTAAACGCATTGGCGTTCAGTGGTAGCAACTTTATATTCTCTAAAATGAGAAGCTCGAACGTGGATGAGGAGCGTAAGCGTCACGATTTAGCTGTAGAACAACTCAATAGCGCAAAGGCAGCGTGGTCGAAAAAACGAACCGCCCATCTGAACTGGGTCAATGAAGAGCTTCGCCGCGAAAATCACGCCGCACAAACTTTTCAGAACGTTGAAGAAGCCAACCGCGAGTACGCGCTGGCATATCCGCAGAAAAGTCTCGCGCCGCTGGATTGCGAGCCCCAACTTTCAGATTTCTATGTACCGTCAGAGCCCCAAAAAGACCGCGAGATCGCGTTCATCGTCGTGGGAATGGGTGTGGTGGGTCTCGTCGGCTACTATATTCAATCGAGATTTTAAATTAATTATTTTAAATAATTTTTTTTATAAATATATATATATAGAACGATGTCAGTTGACGAACTTTATTTTGCTATGATTGATGTAGGCTACACTGCCCTTAAACACCGCATAGCTGGCGCAGGGGGTATGATTCGTCTGGCCCGAGATTCTCTCGAGACGTGGCGCGAGGATGAAAAAGCGGCCACACTTTTCGCAAAGCAGATGTTATATTCCTCCACCAATCCTGGGGGATTGGATTTTCCCAAGTTCCTTCAGAACTTAACCCCCAATCGCGATTGTACTTCCAACAAAGGTTTATTATTATCGACGCAGTTACCGGACGATCTGGCGAGGGCATGTTGGAGATTGTCCGATGTATTAGAACACGTACTATAGCCCCCGCGGGTACTGGAAGGGACTCGCGGCCATCAAGAACCTCGCGGCGGCGACCAAGGTTTCAGAAAACGCTGTCAAGGAATGACTCAAGAAGCAGGCCATCTGGCAAATCTATTTACCCGCGCCTCACAATATTCCGCGCCCGAAATTCGAGGTGCCGGTGCCGAACCAAGTTCACCAAGCGGATCTCCTGTTTCTCCCTCACGATCGCGTCGGTCGCAAGACGTACAAGTACGCACTGACAATCGTTGACGTAGCGAGTCGTTATAAGGGGACTGAGCCGTTGGCCATTAAAGAGTCTAAGGAGGCGGCCGAGGCTCTCTCCCGAATATATAAGAGGAGTCCTCTCAAATGGCCGAATCTTCTCCAGGTCGATCCCGGCCGCGAGTTCATGGGCGCGGTCTCTCATCTATTGTCTAAGCACGACGTTTCTGTCAGACGCGGCCGCGTCAACATCCACCGGGATCAGGGGATCGTGGAGCGCTTCAATCGAACCCTGGCTGAGAGACTGTTCGGACACCAATACGCTAAAGAACTTGTAGACCCTCATTCGCGATCGACCGAGTGGGTGGCCAGACTGCCCACCGTGGTCTCCGCACTGAACGGAGAGGTGACCAGATTGATAGGTAAGAAGCCTGTAGATGCTCTCAAGTTTAAAAGGGTGACGAGCAAGCCCTCTGTCGTCTCGCGCGGGCGACCCGTTGGTTTAGAGGAGCAACGGCTTCCATCGGACATTGATGTCAGGTACCTCTATCAACCGGGAGAGCTCGAAGGTGGCAGCCGCCGCGCGACTGATCCCGTGTTGTCTCTCAATGCATATCATCTAGATCGATCTATTACCAAACCCGATGAGCCCGTGCTCTACTATTTGGATGATGGGCCATCTCGAGGGTTTGTTCGCGAAAAACTTCTTATGGTGCCTTCTGACACCCAGCTACCCCCGGATCGTCAGAGTCTTTAGATTGCTAATTTTCTTAATTTTTTCAAAATTATTAATTAAATAAATCATTAGAGAGGTTCTGTATGTATTCCGTCTGGTAACACGCGTCTTTTATCGTAGTATGCCGAGAGTCCTAATTTTTGTTGACAGTACGTTTTCATAGCGCCGTCTTTCATTTTAAATCCTCTATTTTGTGCTACATCTATAATGTGTTTTCCATCTTCTGTAGTTTCACTTAGTACTCGTTTATATCTATCCCAATTTAAATTGTTAGTTCTCTTGGACATTCCTTTCGCAGAGTTTTTATTAATATAATTAAATTTTTCTACAAAATAACACTTACTAGATAACGCTATCGCCCTATCTCCGCTAAATTCCATTTTGAAAAGTCCGGGCTCTCTTTCGCTCCATTTATCCCAAGCCAACCATTTCTTTTTTTCTTTTTCAAACCCGTCTAGTAAGTTAGGTCTAATCAATTCCTGTATCGTTTTTCCACTAACTCCTATATACATACTATCTGTATCCATCTGTATTAATTCAAAGTCTTCTCTTTTTTACGTATTTGTCTAGAAATTCGTAGTAAAATCCCAACATTCTCAATTTAGCTAGTTGATAAACCGCTATTCCACAATTACCGCACACCTGGGTTTTCTTGAAGATATTTCGTACGTATCTCCTATCTCTTCCAAATCGTCAAGGAATGCAGATCTTAATGCTTTGTCAACACAGGTTTCGTTTTGTGTATATGTCGTATTTAAATGTCTCTCCGTTGCCTCTATCATTTTTCCACAACACGAGTTTCCTAATAATTTCATTATGTCGGCTACTGGTTTCTTATTTGGTTCTACATCACCTGTTCGTCTTGCGGCTGTAACTTCTTTTGCGAACCATTCGAATGGTTTTCCGCTAATATAATCTATAACACGATGAACTCCAGTTATTTCTAGGCCGTGTTTTAAATACCATTTCAACAGTGGCGCGTACAGCAATACTTTAGTGGAGGTCATAGATCCCACCAATTTTTTTCCATCTCCTCTTGTTCGGCCAGTATCTTTTAAATATTTTAACATGTGTGTGGGAACTTCATTAACCTCTACTTCTCTGTTTATAAATATTGGGGACATTTCAGAAAACTTATCTTTTAAGTTGTGTGGAACTTCTATATTCACCTCCGCAAACCCAAAACAGTCTCCAGATAAAACTCTTTTACAAAACTTTTTAATAAATTTAGGGTTATGTGGGGTATCTATATGGTGTATAGTTTCTCTCCCACACGGCATCTCTTGTTTATTTTTTTAACGTTAGATAAATATAACGCGTTTGCATCGTACCCCAAAACAGCCTTGCAAGGTTTGGAACCCACTCTAATATTTGAAACACCAGCTTCTGCATATCGTGTAAATACTATTGATGAACCGCCAACTAGAGCGTCCTTCATCATTTCGTATGTGTCTTCTTTTGGTGCATATAGAGCATCCTCCGGTATAATCGTCTTTGAAGATTTTTGTTCTTTAATGGTTCCTCTCAATAAATATTGTATAGCTACTCCAGGTAGTGTTACCGCATCTTTGAAAATATCCACACCTCTGTGTTTATAAAATTCACACATTTTTTCCATTGCTTCTAGGAACGGTGCTACATCTAAATCGTTATAATATTTCAACCAATCTCTGAAAGTTTTCATATTATTTTCTTCGAAAATTCTACGACATTTACTTAATTCTGTTTCATCTATTAACATTTTCCCAGATAGTTTGGAATACCAATTCTCTTTTTCCGGTAGTCCTGGGTAATCCAGTTTGTCTGGAGAATCGAACCACTCATAAGGAAAGAAAGATTTCTGTCCTTTGCATTCGTAGGCTTTTATCCAACTATCGTAACTTACACCAGGTCCTAGATAAAGTATTATATCAAGAAATCTAAACTCTGGTGTAAATAGAAATATTGCTGCGTTTGCACGTTTTCCGACCATTACTTTCTTTGTTGTTGATGCCAGTTCGCCTACTAGGTATTTCTTTATTAAGTTTATATCGTACTTACTGCTGTTAAAACCTATAACCGGTACTTGCTCTATCCACTGTTCGATCTTGGCGATTTGGTTTTTAAATAAATGTTCTGTATTAAACCCATATCTTGACCACACTTCTTCTCTTATAGCTTTTCCCCTGACTTTCAAATCTTCTACGAATTTTTCTATAAGTTTTGCGGGATCTTTATCACAAATATGAGTTACTGTTCCTGAGAAATTATCTCCTATACTAACGCTTACCGGAACAAGCTCGGCTTCGTACTCTAGATTATTACCGAGAGTTTCAAATTCTGGGTTGAGATATGCCTCAAAATCAAGAGTAGTGTCGCAACCGATCTTTATGTCTTTACCCGTTCTTTGAAATTCGCATTCCCACATAACTAATAGGTTGAATTCTTTGCTTCTTCTAATAAATGTATCTCTTCTCATAGTGGATGCGCGTTCTTCTTTTCTATGCTTTGCATGAATCTCACACCCGTGCCAGTAACAGCCGTGATATTGATATACGGTATTGGTTTCCGTACAGTATCCATCTACTGGAGCTCCTAAAACCCATCTTTCACCCCCGTGTCCACACTGTTCGTGGTGAATGTAAATTCCCTCGCGCTTTTCCACAGAGTACATCCAATCGATCGCCCCATAACTGTTAGAACTTTTTGGGTAGAACGCTTTCTCGAACGACGAACGCGGGCGCTCTAAATAATTACCATCACATATTACTTTTGTCTCACCTTTCATACATGCTGGTCCGTGTCTCTTCATATTACTCGCTTTCGTGAATTTCTGCTTGCAATTATCGCAGGCGTAAATTTTAGATAGGTTTTTAAGGTTTTTTTTATCAGAAATGCGTGATTATTAAACAGTCCTATTGTCATTGGTTTATTACCTATTGCCTTATAGTGTGCTGGTACCTTTTTCAACCACCATACGTTACATTCGGCGGGTTGATATACTTCTATACCGATTTTAAAAAAACTCTTCAACCTTTTTCAGATCTGAAAAAGGAATTGGTGAAACCACATTACTACCAAAATATTGCTTACTAAGTTCTTTCGCCTTTTCTGTACATCTGTCGGGTCTTTTATCTGTCATATGCATAGCTAGATACCTGAACAGACAAAGGTCGTCATTATACTTATCTAAAGAATACATACCTTTTTTATTCTTCAGCCATTCTGGAAGTTCTCCTCCTGCTGCTTCTTTGGATTGTAGTCCCAAATCTATTCCCCTACTACCCTGTATTAGCTTTACGAAAACCTCTACCCATCTTACAAACTTCCACTTTGTATTCGGTCTGTCTATTTTATCGGACATTATTCGTGTTTGCTCCTTATCTGACAGCCATTTTTTAACGGTTTTCATTGATGATAGTGGTTCGCTACCGAGATTTTTGTGCATTATTATAGTTACAGGTTTTCCATTTTTAGTTTCCTCCATATGTTCTAGCTTGTAAGAATAGAATATCTCAAATAAAAAAAAAATTGGTTGTTATATAAGGAGCGAGTTTATCGGACATGCGTTCAAACCCGTTAATGTCAATGTTTTTACGAAAGGATAGTGTAACTACCCGTCTTCCATTTTCTACCTTTTCCAATGTTTCATCGTGAGCCCCCAATATTTCTTCACCTTTTTCCACTATCGCGCGAACTACAGATCTTTTATTTGGTATTTGGTCACCTGTGTGTCTAATTTGAGACAAATTATTGGTGCTTGAAGGTTTTATTACACTAGCCCTTAACTCCGCAATACTTTCTTTTTTGATTCTGTTACCAACTTCCTCCGCTTTGGATATATCATTAAATGCCCCTCTTTTATAGGCGCGGGTAAACCGCTTCATAAACACCTTATTCTTTGTGGCGTTTATCAGCTTTGTCAACCCCCTAACTCTCAACCGTTTACTATAAGTAATCCCTAGAGATTCGGCTTCTCTTCTCAAACTTTCTATTTCTGCTCTAGTTTCTGGCGTTATCATATTTTCTGTATATACTTTTGTATATATACTTTTGTATAACCTATAAAATTTATCTGTTCAATTGGACGTTAAAAATTTACATAATGTTTTTTTTCACGTCCAATTGAACAGATAAATTTCATAGGTTATATACATATATAATGGAGTGTGTGAGTTGTTGTAAGACGTTTACGTGTAAAGACTATCTACGAAGGCATCTAGCGAGACGTAGAAAGTTTCCTTGTGTCCCCCCACTATTTCAATGCCCCAGATGCCCTTGTAAATTCGTTAGTGCCCAAACTCTTTGTAGACATAAGCAACTACGCTGTCAGGTGGCTAAAGGTGAACGTGGTAGACTAGAGCTGGTAGAATTAGTTGCTGATCTGCGAAATAAATTAGCTATATCGGAGGAGAAAAATGAGGTGTTGGAATATAAACTATTGTACTTGCATGAATGATTTCGACTTTTTTCAAAAGTCAATTACCAATATAATTGGGACTACAATACCACCACCAACTTTTGGTTGGAGGTGGTATCATTTTGACTCCCTCTTTTCAAAATTATTTTCTCCAAAAATTCATAAATTTGCTGTCGGGAGACAATTGTCCTCGTTAACCAATTTTTGATTTTTCGGGGGTGGTGGGGGTATTATAGAGGGTTATAAATGATATCACGGTAGGTGGTATCATTTTGACTCCCTTACTACTACTCGCATAATTGCCACAATTCCTGTAGTTATCTTTAGTTTTTCGTCATTAGTAAAGTAACTGTATCAGGCAATCGGACATTGCGCATGCGCAGTAATTATCTGGACTAGGCTAGTATACAAGCTGACGTGACATATGGCTTCCAGCATTGATTACGGGGATGCAGATTTGCGCTGTGTTGATACAATAATTAACTAAACCGCTGAATAATTGAGAACACGTGCCAATAAGTTGACAGGCCATGTGACACAGTGATGTACTGCTATGTTGGCTATTGCAATATACAGTGGAATCTCTCTAAACCGGACACCATGGGAGGTCCCCAGGGTGTCCGGTTTAGTGAGTGATTCAGATGTATGTGCGCTCCGAGACAAGACATCCGCCTCCGAGTTGCAACTGGGGGGTTGAATATGCGAGCCCCGGCACGGGCTGATATCGCCGGTTGGTGAGTCACCAGCTACATCATGTACATGTAGTTAAATAATTGGTTTGGGAGGGACTGGAACCCAACTGTTCTTGGCATGTGACCGAAGGAGTATCATTACTGTCTGTTCCACGTTTTTCTGCCGACGAACTATTGGCTATTAAACACATTAAATCTAAACAATATTTAAAAGTAAGTACTTTTTCATAAATAACAAAAAAGTCACCCTTCTCAAAAAACGAAAAATTTTGGAAATTGACTCCGAAACCTGGCGAGATAGCTTGAAAATGATGTAACTAAGAAAACAAAAGTTAGATTTTGAAAATTGGTCCAAATAAAAAAAAACTTTAAAAAAAATCTATTTTTAGCCCCCATGTTAAATTCCCATAGGAAAATCGAAAATCAATATTTGATGGAATTTCATCAAATAATGTTTTTTGGGGTGGGTGACTTTTTGTTATTGATGAAAAAGTACTTATTTTTAAATATTGTTTACATGTTTAAAGCCCCTATACGGCTCAAGTTGCCGAATTTGGCCTCCTATTGGGTTTTCCCACACATAAATCCAACAGGTTTCTATTTACACACACTTTGAAACTATTTGCATTCATTTTGGTACAAAAATGAGTTAGTAGTCGATGAAAATATCAATGTTCGTTGATAAACAGCAGGTTCGTGTTTCAAAGCCCGATCGATTTTCCGATAGACGCTCGGGTCAACTCCTCAACTGCCCGATTCGCGGCCGATGAATTCCGATAGCCGGAGTTTATCGACTCTCTTCCGAGCCGAAGCCGTTGGGTTACGGAAATGAAATTGTCAATATTGACATTTTGCACTGAGTGGTACACAAAACAAGTTTTTGTTGTCTTCACATTGCGATTAAGATGTAAATCTGAAGACTTGAGATGTATCTATTAGGCAGTATATGTTAGTTGTGTGTACTAAATCAGTTGCCAAACATGTTTTTGTGCTTGAAAAAAATCGGAAAATTTTCAGAGCCTTTAATAGCCAAAAGTTCGTCGGCAGCAAAACGTGGAACAGACAGTAGTCATTGCCAGTATAGAAGCTCAATGTGTGTAACGTTCTACGATATGTCTCACGGTACTGCTACTACGTCACAACGTGCGAGACAACTGAACGATTTAAGATACGGAAGTCAAATGATTATGGATACGGAAGTTGCAGAATGTTACGGAAGCTGACGGCGTGGGCGTTGAATCCGGACACAGCACATTGTAATACGGCGATTCGTCATGGTAATGTTGCTATTTCATAATAACTCATAAATACAGTTATCACAAGCGCTACTACAGACCAATAATGCTGCTAATAACCGAGTAGTTTCAACAATTTATTAAGTTGTACAATATTTATAACAACTGCATACACTATGAATTAAAATCGCTTTACTTATTGTAAAATCAACTATGGCTAATCTATGTTACATACTTGTGATGAATTAATGTGAAAGAAATGCCTATGACCAAGTAGTACGACAATATTCGCACACAAATAATTTCTTTGAGGTTACGGAAACTGACAGTGGTGTTACGGAAGTAACCTGTCGACGAAACTGGGGATACGGAAATCGTCTGATTGATTTCCTTTAATAAATACAGGGATAACTGGTGGTTTACGAACTTAGGACCGATTCCGTAAAATATCTCTTTGAACAGAAGACATAATTAGTTAATTACTATGTGGAGATATCGTCGGTCCTCAAATCTGTCTATAGGAGTTAGATTCCCGCCAGCGCCACTATAGTCTGTTTCACGAAACCTGCCCAAATTTTACGGCTATATAAACAATGCAAAAACAATATTTTTTTCGATAATATTAAATTGAAGGAAAATTTAAGAATGATCCTTCTTTTTATTTCGTTAAATTTGGTCAAATATTGGTTTTATTACGAAAAATTGATTTCTCTATGGGAATTTAACATGGGGAAAAAGAGGTAGAGGGCTTGCGGGAGGAGTCAAAAAACAATTTTTTTTGGAAATTGACTCCGAAACCTAGCTAGATAGCTTGGAAATGATGTAACTAAGAAAACAAAAGTTAAATTATAAAAATCAGTCCAGTATTTCTGAAATTCTAAAAAATTTCACCATGTTAAATCTCCATACTCCGTGAAGATGTCTATGGGGATTTAACATGGGGAAATTTTGTTTTCGCAATAAAATCAATATTTGACCAAATTTCACGAAACAAAAAGAAGGCTCATTCTTAAATTTTCCTTTAATTTAATATTATCGAAAATAATCTTGTTTTTGAATTGTCTATATAGCCGTAAAATTTGGGCAGCTTTCGTGAAACAGACTATAGTTATTTTGATGTGATCTTGTGATCTTTTGTATTTGACATTGGCCCGATGCCGGTACGATATGGTACTGCCAGCAGGGATGAACATGCATGTATTTATCCGGAACGTCTCAAATGATGTTGACATGAAATAATGAATAGAGCACAAATATGATCTATGCGTTGTCAATTTCCAGGACAGAACGATATGCTGTGTAGTGCCTACGAAAATGTTAAATAGTGCGACCAACGCTTTTGTTGTGTTTGCCAGTAGTAACATATGCCACATATTCTTTGTAGGATTCGTTTTGATGTTGCATTTTAAGTACTAATCACCTTGTCTATCTGAGTTTCACAAGGAAAGTCGAAATCTAGCATTAAAATTTCCGCGAAATGATGTCGATGTTGACGTCATTATGACGTCACACAACAGAATGTCAAACGGCACAAACACAATTGGAATATATTTTACATCATTCTATTAGCTTTCACAGTGGCTAATTATTCTTTCTGTAAGTTTTTAACTAAAGAGCTATGTGTCAACACATTTGTAACAGATAATTTGGATTACGCGGTATGTCTGTGCCAAACATGTTCTTTTTTAAATAATATTTACATGGTGCATATGCTTGTGTTTATTTTTGGGGCCAGAACTAATGGGATGGTGGGGGCCAGATTTCAATGGTCGTCCAAAAGTGAAAGTAGACGGTACCGCCATATTTTGGGAAATAACTCTCCGGATCCAGGGCATGACCACGTGTTTGGCATGACTCTAGAACCGGCTTTGGACTACGAGTCCAGAAATGTAGGCACGGGTATGTGATTTTGCGCGGGTAAATTGTGGCTGGCATGACCATGTGACTGTACGTCTATGAGAAATCAATTGTATGTCTGTGTCCTGTATACACATGTCCGTACATAATATGCATTATAGGAATGAATGTCCTTTTTGTGGAATTTATCGGGGTATAAACTTGGAAAAGTCGCGGGAATACTGGACGAAGCGATAAAAAATTACAATTTTCGAAAAAAAAAAATTTTTTTTTTTTTTTTTTTAAAAATTGTAATTTTTTTAAGGCCTCGTCCAGTATTCCCGCGACTTTTCCAAGTTTATATCCCGATAAATTCAACAAAAATGCCATTCATTCCTTATAATTCCAGCAATTGATATAAATTTATCAAGAAAATGGGTTTATTTTCCATTTTCTTAAGAATTATTTTAACTGCGCCTCACGGTTATGGAAAGTAGTTCGGCATATGGGAGTTTACTGGGATATAAACTTTGGACAGAGACTTGCTACGGGCCAATCAAATGTTAGGGAATTGTGTAAATATTTTTGTGCTGGAATTATACATGCCTCAACCACGGCACTAGCATATTTTAACAGAGAAACACGACTCGATATGTACATACGGTGTGACGGACGACACATAGACGGACAGGTGTAGAAAAGTATTTCCACTCACCTATTGGCATGAAGGCATAAACATATTAAACAATGGCCGGTTACCCTGATAGACAAGACATATATCGAACCCACTGAGCCCTTATATCTACAATATATCTCCATTGGTCTATATAACATGTGGTCAATTTACTAGGACAACACGTTTTATAGCTTAACACGGAAATTTCAACATGTTTTTACGATGGATATAGTTGTCAGTTTCCGTCACCACCCTGTCAGTTTCCGTATCCACAAGTATAGATCATGTGACTTCCATACCCCAAACAATAAATTAATTTTATCAAAAACTGAGCGTTTGGCTTCGTAGGCCGTGAAAACTTGGTGTTATGATAAATAAAATAAAATATATGCTAACATCTAACACAGTAATACAATTTTCTTCGCTAGAATCTCAGTAGTATTTCTTTTTATATTTACATGTAAAACCCCATACACAATGTTTGTTTTCTAGTTCTAGACTGCAATAAGATTTATCCAGTTTCTCTGCTAGGGAACATGTCATACACTTATTAAACATATTAAACATACAGCAATTTCAGAAATAAATATAAAAACTTACCTTTTATGACCAAAACCGAAATGGCGGCATGAAAATAATAATTTGACTTCCGTATCTGAAACGTTCAGTAGTCTCGCACGTTGTAACGTAGTAGCGCTACCGTGTGTCTGATATATACCAGTTGCAGCCTATATTAATTCCGGCTGCTTTAGATCTTTGCTAATTGCTGGGAAATAATGAACTTGATTGTCATATACGTTGCGAAACAAATCAAACATAATAAAATACAATGCATTTTAAATCAACATCGAGGATTATCCCAGAAATTCGTGGAATATTTTGTGATACAAATAACACAGTGTATGCATCCGTTATTTGTGAAGAATATATTCGCTAATATGTTGGTGTGGACAAATAATTAACTGCATTTTCATCGGAAAGTTTCACTGTGTTTTGTTTTGCATAATTGAGCATGCGCAGTGAAGATAAAACGGGGAAACAAACAGAAACCACAAAACAACTGGTTTCCAAACATGAGTTACATAATGGCGTTCACCGATATACCGTACACGCAAAATCTCTTCTAAAGTGGCCCAATTAGCACTCCAGACACTTCCTAACCGAATTAAAGCTGACACACCATCGCCTGCGTTAATCTTGCCCAATTTTGGAACCTATTTTTATTTAAAAAATACTTGACTATTGTGCTTGAAATCGGGCAGCTTGATTGGCTGAGCATTAGCTGTGCCACAGCTCATGCTCAGCCAATCAAACTGCCTGATTGCGAGTTGGGATCGTCAATAGATGTTTAGAAACGATTTCATATTGGCAAGCGGTTGTGTATTTATCCCGTCAACACAGTGCGTATGTGCCGTGAAACACGGTGCCGTGAAACATTTTTGATATCCAGTCAATACAATTTTTGCATTTTACAGCCATTTGTAGGTGTTGACGGGATAAATAGAACAGTAGGTTAGTGACGTGAATGGGAAAAAATATCTGGCGCGGCAGAGCCTCGCCCATCCCGTTTCCTGAGCTTTGCCAGATATTTTTTCCCATTCATGGCATTAACCTACTATTCTCTATTTCTGATCCTTCACGGATTCGCAATTAATTGGGAAAAATGGTGAATACTACACGGGCGTGCGGAAACAACACAGCGGGATGCATCTCGGAGCATTTATGCGGTAGGGAATGTACGAAAATATGTCGGAACATATAAAATAAAACTTCCTTTGGAGTGGGGGCGGTTTCAACACTTTCAGCCATTGTTGTTGTTGTTGTAATCACGTGATGATGCACCTTGAGACAGTACGCAATGAAATGGAGACACTGCGTAAAGCCGTGTACAGTGTAGCCTCTCTAAACCGGTCACCAAGAAAACGCATATGATCTTATTTTTGATGAGTTTCGTGGTACATTTAATTTATTCGATGTGATAATGTGTGTTCGCATAGCCCACAACTATGGCCCAGACTGATCAAATGTCTAAATTACAGTGAAACCTCTCTAGGCCGGACACCCTGGGGACCTCCCAGAGTGTCCGGTTTAGACACGTTTCACTGCAACAGTAAAATGTCTCGTGCAAAGTGGTTGACATTTCATTAGAATTGATGTTTATAGTACATGTATATAAACTTACAACTCTGAGAGGCTGATATTGGATACTGTTAACCCGAGACAAAAATGTTCCGAGACCGTTCATTCTACAGAGGTGACCACGTCGTCCAGTTCATTTTACTGTCCTAAACTAATGCTACATACGCAAGATGAATGTGCGGATGTTTTGCAGGCTGACATATAGAGAATAGTAGGGTAGTGCCGTGAATGGGAATACATATCTTGCAAGGCTTAGGAAACGGAATGGGCGAGGCTCTGCCGAGATATTTTTTTCCCATTCACGAAAGTTACCTAATATTTTATTTATCCCGTCAACATTTACAAATAACGTTAAAATGCAAAATATAACCCCAGCCGCATCCTCAAAATCGGAGAATCGACTAATAGGACAACCGCATTCATACGCAGTGATTAGGTCGTATTGAAAGTATATCAAAAATGATTCACGGCACCGTGTTTCACGGCACATACGCACTGTGTTGACGGGATAAATATATAGAGGATATTCATATTTTTGCAACGAATATGACATATATGTTCATCGAGTGGTATGTGATGTCCATATTTCACGAGTGCCATTACACACCACTCGATGAACATATATGTCATATTCGTTGCAAAAATATGAATATTCTATTTATTATATACGGCTCCATGGAAATTACCAGTTTTTTAGACTGTATACGGTAATGAATGTGTATTTGCAGCATATTTGCAGTCCGGCACTGCAGGTGCGCGTTATGAATATAGATAGCGGAAGTAGTCGTATTTTCACCGGAAGATGTTTATTTAATCGATGAGAACATATGACTTTTATTTACATCGTAAAACTATGTATTTCATGGGTAGGTATGTAATAAAAAATACGAGTTTGCACGAAGGAGGAAGATTCTGTAGAAAACCTAGAGTTAAATACTATCCATGAAAAAAGGAAAACAAGAGTTGAGATATTTTGTTTTGTATGTTACTCCACAGGGGCGCGTTTCACTAAACTTCGTACGACTAAATTATTAAAAACAAAATTGAAATTTCCAACAATCTCTGAACTGACAGTCGATGTTGGAAAATAACCAGTGGATGTGTTCAGCTTCAATGACAAGGTGCGTGATCACGTGGTTACAACAACAACAACGTCGCCGACTCCAAAGTAAGTATTATTTGATATTTTCCTTAATATGCAACGGATTTTGATGAAATATGGCACAGCAAACGCGTCTTCATGAACTACATCTGGTGGTCTAGGGAGTTTGGCACAGACAAATGTCGTTTTTGCGAAGAATCGATTTCCGTGTCGGAGACACGGAAATCGATTCTTCGCAAAAACGACAGAAGTTTAGGCGAAAATACAGAGACCACCAAATGCATCTTAACAAGACGCGTTTGATGCGCCATATTTCATCAAAATCCGTTACGTAATAAGGACACTATAAAAGAATACGTACTTTGAATCGGTACTTGTTGTTGTTGTTAGTACCACGTGATCATTCACCTTGAATGTGTAAATGTAGTTAGAAACTTGTAGTAGTAGGTAACCAGTTTATTGCGAGAAACATATTCACAAAAATCGTCCTATGAACTTTTTTATCGTACAAAGTTTAGTGAAACGGCCCCCTGGCAGAGTGGCGAATAGCACTTGGCGATAAGACAGTTGCATGTACACTTGCAACACGTTTATAACTTTATAACCAGCAGAAAGTCAGAAAAATAAACATTGCCCTCAACACCAAACAAACTCCACTACTGTCTGTTTCATGAAACCTGCCCACATTTTACGGCTATATAAACAATGCAAAACAATATTTTTTTTCGATAATATTAAAATTAAGAAAAATTTAAGAATGGGCCTTCTTTTTATTTTGTGAAATTTGTTTTGTCAAATAATGATTTTATTGCGAAAAAACAATTTCCCATTTTTTATCAAATTTAATATCATCCAAAAAAATATTGTTTTTGCATTGTTTATATGGCTGTACAATTTGGGCAGCTTTCGCGAAACAGACAGTAGGCCTAGTATTAGCTATTTGTTTCACTTACTACATATACACAACCGCATGCGTTAATATTGCCCAAATGTCAACTAGCAATCAATCAATTTGATTGGCTGAGCATGATCTGTACTACAGCTCAGGCTCAGCCAATCAAGCTGCTTGACTGCAGGCACAATTTGCAATTTTATTGAACTAAATAACAATGACAAATATTGGCAAGATTATCGCAGGCATTGGTGAACATCTTGCAATAAATATAGAGAATAGCACATCCCGTTTCCGAGCCGCGCCAGATATTTTTCCCATTCACGGCACTAACCTACTATTCTATTTATCCCGTCAACACCTACTAATGGCTTTAAAATGCAAAAATATAATCCCAGTCACCGCACATATTCATACGCAGTGATTAGGTCGTATTGACAGGATATCAAAATGTTTCACGGCACCGTGTTTCACGGCACATACGCACTGTGTTGACGGGATAAAAGTGGATCTGCAGCGTGGCATGAACTTTCGGTTGCAAATAAGAGCATGGTGCCAGCACCAAGATGGAACACTGTCGTCGATTCAGTAAAATGTCAAGCTGCTCCCTGGTCATTCTCCGCGAAAGTGTACAATGCTAATTAGCTCTTCTAGCAAACTACATATTTTATTTTTAAGTGCAAATATGACGAAACGCGACCATCCATAGGCCGTTTTAACATATATTGTTACATGGTTTCCGTTGTTTGCACATGTGCAAACATATAGCGCGTGCTGTTTGCATATGACTTTAGGTAATGCTCATTCCGGGGCCGCGCGTAGACCAAGTGCCTTCATGACGTCACTACGCGGAAGTGCCTTCATGACGTCACTACTTCATGACGTTCATGACGCGGCTCCGGAATATGCATACCGAAACTTATCTACGTGAATGGGACAATTTATAAAAAGTACTGAAAATACTGAATATAATGCTCAAAGTACATCAGTTTTTTGTTGGAAATGTAACAATAACGTTTGATCATGTCCAGCCGTGTGCAAACGTTTACTGTGGCCCTCGGGAACTGTTTGAACCCAAGGCCGCACAAACAGTTCCAGAGGGACACAGCAAACGCGGCCTTGGGTTCAAACAGTTCCCGAGGGCCACAGCAAACGTTTGCACACGGCTGGACATGATCAAACCTTATATCTGAAGCAAACAATACAAATAGAAGAGACTATTGCCACTATTAAGGATAAACTAAATATTTTCCATTCAAAATGGAGTGAATTTATAGAAAGTTAATACGTAAAACATTCATCTGCTACATGTATCAACATACATGTACCTATATCAGCCTGGACCATGTAATAGATGTCCGTTCCCATATAATTGTATTTTATTATAACATTTTGATCTCATAGCCCAAACGCCCTATACAACCCCTATTATTTATTAAAAAAAGCTAAATGTGACATGTAGACAACTATCATTATTCAGACTGTTCATTATAATTTATCCATGTGTATGAACTGACATAATAATCTGTACTTTGTTCAGTGAAATGTTTGTATGTCTTGTTTGTATACATGTATATGTAGCAAAGAGAATAGAAACATTACATTTAAAAAATGTGTACTCAGAAGTAGTTCAGGTCCACAATTCGCCCACGACTCGAACAACGTAGTAAGAACTCCCATCGCCTCCAGTGCTTGTTTGGCGGTTGGTACAGGGCGGGATACCGGCCCGTCATCATCGCCGTTGTCTTGCCGGCGTGCAGTCGTCACTTCGGAAATGATGTCGTCGTCAGTCATGGTCTCCGCCATTGGAATGGCGTCTTCGTTGAAGTTTATGAAGTCTTGTAGAAACCTCCGTAGGTCGGACATCCTGGGGACCTCACAGGGTGTCCAGCCTAAAGCGGTTTCACTGTACCAGCAAAATGGCTCGTGCATTGTGGTTGACATTTCATTCAGTATAATGGTATATAAAATTACAACCCTGAGAGGCTGATATTTGCGCGGTTTCCCACACTGACCAACTTGGCCAGCGGGATGTCATCGAGGGCTTCGTCAGCGTCGTCGTCGGCGGCGTCGTCGGCGGCGTCGGTAATGGCGGCGTCTTCGGTAGTGAATCCAGCGTCTGTGGCGTACGTAACATAATCCCAGGATTATTGGAGAAACCACAGTCCATCCAGTAGCATCAGTGTAAATGTGTCGCTCGTATCGATGACCCTCACTTGACGTAAAACCACTCGCGTCCTGTAATGAACCTTCATATTGTTGATGACCCCTCGGTCCATGGGCTGAATCTTGCTTGTTCGAAGGCAGGGAAACTGGCTCTACATTCGTAAGGTTATTCACACGATGGTGGGCTGGGTAGTTGTTCACTATCATAACGATTTTCTTCTTACGGCTCCCGATCGTCTTGTCGACGCCCCGTAACCAGTTCTCGAACATTTCCGTCGTCATCCATGCCTTCTTGTTGCTGGTGTATTCCACTGGCAGCGTCTTTACATTCATAAAGCTCCAGGGCCTCGCGGATTTTCATATGATCAAGAGTGGCAGTTTGTTTGTCCCACTCATGTTGGAACATAAAGAGATCTGTGATGCGCTCCTTGGATCGCCTACCGACGTGGCAGTCAACATTTTTAAACTACAAGGTTTTGTCAGGCAGCATCTTGTAAACAATCACAGCTTCGTCGGTGCTGTTGATGTCGTCGGCGTCGTATGGCCGAAGAAGTAACTTCAATCGGTCGTACCAGCTTGTCATCTGGTCGCTAGTGTCGTCCACCGCTTTCGATTCACGCAAATTTCCTTGAAGGATATGGCATGTCAGTTCTTAAAACGTGTGAGCCACCCAGCTTTGGCTTCAAAATCTTCGATTTCCAAACTTCTCGCGAACTGATCCGTCTTCTGTAAGATAACGGCACCTGTTATAATGGCTCCCTGGTCGCGGGCGTTTGTAAACCATTTCAGCAGGGCCGCTTCTAGCTCTGCTTATTTTCCTGTCTTCATTGTCTTTCGTTTTGGGGCGCAGTTTCTGTACTCATCTTTAATGGATTCTGCATTTTGAGCCACGTGGAAAATGTGGTGTTCAATATTTCCAGCTCCTTTGCGATCTGTGACTTCGAATTGATCTCTTTCTCACGGCGACAATCGCTTTGTATGAGAACTCGACAGTCTTCAAGTCCAATTTACGCTTAACTCGGCTACGTTGGATGACATTATCAACAGCGGTTGACTGCCAGCCTCCTCATTTGGACACAATCGTTAAATATTATCTATAACATAAATACTGTAACATTGATTTTGTATTTGATTAGTTTATCGATGGTTTATCGTATAGTGCCGTGAATGGGAAAAAATATCCGGCAAGGCTCAAGAATTTCTTTATTTCTCATCAGAAGTATATATTGTGACCACTTATTTGAACCGTCTCGCCGAGACGGTTCAAATGAGTGGTCACAACATATACTTTGGTTCAGAAATAAGGAAAATAGATAGAGAATAGTAGGTTAGTGCCGTGAATGGGAAAAAATATCTGGCAAGGCTCAGGAAACGGGATGGGCGAGGCTCTGCATAATTGCATGGTAGTCTGTAATAATTGCAGAATTGCAGCTGCATAAAGTTATAGTAAAATTAAACCACACAAAATACATAAATCAATAAATAATAATAAAAACAATTATTACATAAGTATACCAATATGCATTACTACTGTCTGTTCCATGTTTTGCTGCCGACGAATCTTTGGCCATTAAACACATTAAATCTAAAACATATTTAAATGTAAGTACTGTTTCATCAATAACAAAAAATGAAACCCTCACTCAAAATTTGTGTTTGATAAGATTCCATTAAATATTGATTTTATAGCGAGAATTTAACGTGGGGCATAAAGGAGACAGGGAGTAATGGTCAGAATCGAAAAACGAGCAATTTTGGAAATTGACTCCGATACCTGGCTAGATAGCTATATCTACAATGTATGTAAATATGTAACTAAGAAAACAAAAGTTAGATTTTGAAAATCGGTCCACACATTTCAAAACTATTAAAACAAAACTTAGCCCCTATGTTAAAAATTGTTTTCTTTTCGCAATCAAATCAAAATTTGACGAAATTTCATCAAACAAACAAAAAATGGGGAGAGTGACTATGGCTAATAATGAAAAAGTATTTATATCGAGTTTTTTTTTTTTTTTAGATTTAATGTGTTTAATAGCGAGACGTTCATCGGCAGCAAACCGTGGACAGATTTTACATGTACCTATAATTCCAGCACACATATATTTACACAATTCCCTAACATTTGATTGGCCCGTAGCAAGTATCTGTCCAAAATTTATATCCCGTAAACTTCCACGCCGAATTACTTTCCGTAACCGTGAGGCGCAGTTAAAATAATTCTTAAGAAAACGGAAAATAAACTCATTTTCTTGATGAATTTATTTAAAATGCTGGAATTATAGGGAATTAATGGCCTTTTTGTGGAATTCATCGGGGATATAAACTTGGAAACGTCGCGGGAATACTGGACGAGGCCTTCCGGCCTTCGTCCAGTATTCCCGCGACTTTTCCAAGTTTATACCCCGATAAATTCCACAAAAAGGCCATTCATTCCTATAGTATCCAGTACAGTCCTAATAATGCTGTCTTGATCTCCGTATTGTGCATGCTGATATTTATGATGAAACTATAAGGCAAACACCGGCTCTGATTTAATGTGCTTCGTAAATTCGCTGGCGTTGGCAACGCATCAGGGATATTTGTGTTAGTTTTTGTACATAAATTCAAATCAGCAAAGATTGTGTTATTATGCATTGCTCACATAAACGCCTGTCGCCGTGTGTGGCTGTGCCCGAAGTAGTGGGGCTTGTGACATTTATGGGATCAGTCTAGCTCCTGGGGCCCGTTTCACTAAACTTCGTACGACTAAAATATTCGTAAGTGCAAAATTATGATAGTCTGTAAATTTGACATTAACAATGTTTTCTTGTAAACAATTATTGGATTTACATTTATTGAGCATAGGCTTCATATGCAGCCTATGCTCATTAAATGTAAATCCATCAATTGAAATTTCCAGACGATCCTAAATTTGCTCTTACGAACATTTTAGTCGTACGCAGTTTAGTGAAACGGGCCCCTGATCCGCTAGCATACGCATGCGCCATAAGTATAGGTTATTTGATTTGTATGTGGATATACGCACGAGTTCCGCAGTGTACGATAGTGCGCGACTTTAGCAGCACAATATCGTTGCGCGGCGGAACCATATATCCACATACAAATTAAATAACCTTTTAATATATGCGTACATCATTCGCAATTTATATGCGCATCAAAAATACAAACAAATATAAATAAAATAAACAAATTAGGGATCACTTACACGGTTAACTATTTAACGAGGTAAAACGTAGTTCCGGCACTGAACAATATGAACTCACGAGAGGTCAATATAGAAAAAATACTGACGTCTTGCGTTGCGTTGTGCTTACTATTAATTAACCCGCGTGATGTCACAGTGACATTAGGAACGAAATTCAAGATGGCCGCCGAAATTGGCAAAACAACCTAAAATTGAACTTTTCTGGCGCTGTGTGTGTTTATGATTTAGACATAACATTTCTAAACACCTATTGGCAATCTCAACTCGTCATCACGCAGTTTGATTGGCTGAGTCTGAGCTGTAGCACAGATCAGGCTCAGCCAATCAAGCTAATAGTCAAGTATATGGAAATACAAATACATTCAGTTACATGTACTGGCAGGGGCCTCGGAACAGGTCCGGCAGATCCGGCAACTGCCGGACCAATAATTGAGACAAAACTATGTTTTTATTGAAATATTCGGAATTCATATATACCAAATAATAATGTCAGGAATTTTATTATTTTTTTAGCAATGTTTCTCATTTCTCATAAAAGTGTATATTGTTACCACTCAGTTGAACCGTCTCGGTGAAATCCTGGATTCGCCACTGCAAACCATTAGTCTAACCTTAAGTACTGTTATAACACCATCTGTATTATACTGTAAATCCAACACCATCGTAAAATCCCGTCCATTAACTCTTAAAAGGCAGGAAATTAATCTTATCGTATGCTGGTTTACAGGTTTCTTATTTCCCAACAACGACATAGTTGCATAGTTGGCCGTACTTAGACACGAGACTCGTCGCCATTGGAGACGATTATTATGTCATGAGTTGTCAAAGACACATTTTTACAGAGAATAAAACAGCAGACGACTATGGTGTAAATATACATACAGTGCAACCTCTCTACAACAGTCACCCATGGGAAGACGCAACACTGGCTGTTGTAGAGAGGTGGCTGCTGTAGGGAGGTTAATGCTGAATTAAATTATATCGTCCGCTGTTTATTTATTTTCTTCGATAATTCGCATCAAAAACATGTTTTGGCAACATTTTAGAATCATTTCCAATGGAAATGCTGTCGAAACATGTTTTTATTGAGAAAGAAGGCAAAGCAACAGCAGACGACACTTTTCGTGCTCAACAGTCTAAGGGTTAGATACAGAGGAAATCATCCATTTGGGATATAACATAGCGGCTGTTATAGAGAGGGTGTTGTTGTAGAGAGGTGGCCGTTCGGGGAGGTTCGACTGTACTTTCGTTTCCCATTGGAACACAATGGAACGCAGGCCGTCAATATGTATAAGTTATTGTTCACATATTGGATTTTTAAGGAATTAAATGCGAGGGAGCGATATAGTTCAGCCAAGTGAACAATGCCATCCGAGTATTGATTTCCATTTCCTGCCGAACGGTTAATAAATAAATATGGTAATAAATAATATATTGGGGTTAAACGTTGCAATATGTGAAATAAGTGGAGCAAAATGCTGCCCAGCTATTGGCTTAGAAAGTAGGGCGAACTATACGTTTCCATGTTGACACTCGTGATTTCATGTTGGTCAGTGCCGTAACTACGTTTCACTTCGTAAAATAGTTCCTCCTAAATCATGACTAATTTGTTTATTTTGTTTAAATTTATTATATCTTTTGAGGCGCATATAAACTGCGAGTGATTTCCGTATATAATAAAACGGTTATTTGATATGTACATGTATGTGGATATACAATGTATGCCACTCGTTGTAAATGCTTTGATTTAACGCGGCACTGGCTCAATGACCTTGCAAGTCGGAACCGACTATTTAAGTCGCCATCCGATAGGACTAGGCTAGCACGAAGTTGTCTTGTCCAAGGACACGCCGAATCGGCCATTCGGAGCAGATTGAGGTGGGAATCGAACCCGGGGTCTCCCGACGCTCTACCTACTGAAGTAATCCCGCCACTCCGCGCAAAGGCGGACTATTTTCAGTATTGTAAACATGTTTTGCAGTTGATGGTTACTAAATTATTATATTTAAATTAATTACATTAGCGTCTATAATAGAAATTTCTTTCTAAGTGTGATAAAGTATGATAATTTTATAACGAAAAAATAAATAAATGTCACAAGTTGTCCCTACTCAAGGTGTATGATCACGTGGTACTAACAACAGCAACAAGTACCGATTCAAAGTACGTATTCTTTTATATTGTCCTTATTCCGTAACGGATTTTAATGAAACATGGCGCATCAAACACGTCTTGTTAAGCTGCATTTGGTGGTCTCTGTATTTTCGCCCAAACTTCTGTCGTTTTTGCGAAGAATCGATTTCCGTGTCGGAGACACGGAAATAGATTCTTCGCAAAAACGACATAAGTCTATGCAAAACTCCATAGACCACCAAATGCAGATCATGAAGACGCGTTTGCTGCGCCATATTTCATCAACATCCGTTACGTAATAAGGTCACTATAAACGAATACGTACTTTGAATCGGTACTTATTGTTGTTGTTAGTACCACGTGATCATACACCTTGCTACTGGTACTGAATGTGCCATACCAAATAATCTCCCCTGTTTATTACAGTTTCTAATATTATGTACGGAGCCCCGCAGGGGAGATGGATTCTTTTATTAATTCGTTCCCATGAAATAACAATTCGTTCCCTCAATTGAACAATTCGTTCCTTCAATTTAGCATTTCGTTCCCACGAATTGACAATTCGTTCCCTCAATTTAACAATTCGTACCCACGAATTAACAATTCGTTCCCGTGGGAACGAATTGTTATTTCGTGGAAAAGAATTGTTAAATTGAGAAACGAATTATTGATTCGTGGGAACGAATTGTTAATTCGTGGGGGCGAATTGCTAAATTGAGGGAACAAGTTGTTATTTCGTGGGAACGAATTAATAAAAAAAATAATTATACGTCCCCTCAATATACGAGGCTCAATAAATATATACGTGAACAGAACGCATGTTTTTCTGTACAGTATTATTCTCGTCAATGCTTATTTAAGGACCCGTTCTATACATGATCATCGTTAGATTCAAAGGTAATTGCTTAAACATATATGTGAACACTGCCTCATTACTGTATCCTACACGGCACATGGAGTGGCCAAGTCGGCCATCGTTGTGTGTTCCAGCCATCAGCCAGTTTCACCCGTTCTGCCGTTTGACAAAGAACTTAAATGTTGACGTAGAACGTATGATATAATGTAGCTAATCACATGTAGAAAAGGATGGAGAACGGACTGCTATCCATTATATTAAACCAAACTCTAAACTATATCTGTTTTCTGGACAGGTTTGTGTCTGTGTTTTTAACAACATGAACAACCATTATAGATAGCCTCATACACAGAAAGTCACACAGTGTATCACATTTACCTGGCCAACCACACAACACATACCATATATACCCACCACTGTACTCTGTTATTGACTATCAAATCCAGTGACATGTAAGCAGTTACCTGAGTGTATTGTCCCTGGTGTCTGCTCACCTACTATGCGAGTAAATATGGTTTTACATATGGCCAACGTGTACACTAGCATAGGCTGTGCATCTGATTGGAAAGTTGACACATCACAATTTATATTGGGATTGATGGGAGAAATGCTCAGATATCTCGTTTTTTTTGTATAATTTGCTGGCATAATATTTATAGCTTGCCGTTGTCATTACTGCATAGTATGCATTGCACCGAATTTTATTTGGTTTACTGTAATATTATTTGCTGTATGCGTCAAACGCACGAAGTGGTGAAACTGTACGATGGCTTGTACATACAAAGATGGCTGAGATGTACAATATAGTATACAGTAACAAGACAATATATACATATGTTATATTCATATATCACATCACTCTTATGAAGCAATTATCATTGAAGCTGAGTGTATCTATCTATGACCTACTACCTTAACTTTCATCAAATCAAATGGTGCGACTGATTGTTATTTATCCCGTCAACACAGTGCGTATGTACCGTGAAACACGGTGCCGTGAAACATTTTTGATATCCTGTCAATACGACCTAATCACTGCGTATGAATATGTGCGGTTGCTGGGGTTATTTTTATTGCATTTTAGAGCTATTTGGAGGTGTTTACGGGATAAATAGAATAGTAGGTTAGTGCCGTGAATGGGAAAAATATCTCGCGCGGCACGGAAACGGGATGTGCTCGGCAAAACCTCGCCCATCCCGTTTCCTAAGCCTTTCCAGATATGTTTTCCCATTCACGGCACTAACCTACTATTCTCTATATGTAATGTGCCTGAGGCGGAGAACCACACATTGGAGATCTGAGACTTCATCTGAGACACGGTCACTTTAAAGGCACCGGGTCTCAGGGTCTCAGGGGCCCGTTTCACTAAACTTCTTACGACTAAAATGTTCGTAAGTCCAGATTTAAGATCGTCTGTAGATTTCAATTTATGGATTTACATTTATTGAGCATAGGCTGCATATGCAGCCTATGCTGAATAAATGTAAATCCACTCATTATTTACAAGAACACGTTGTTCGTGTGAATTTTACAGACTATCATCATGTTGCACTTAAGAAGTTTAGTGAAACGGGCCCCGGATGTTGTCTCAAATATTAAATAGTATTATGTATGTACGCTACGGACTACGACTGACGTACACAATGTGCATGATCACGTGGTTACAACAACAACAACAATGGCTGAAAGAGTTGAAACTGCGCTTATTCAAAAGAAATAATTATTTGATATTTTCCTTAATAGGCAACGGATTTTGATGACATATGGCGCGGCAAACGCGTCTTCATGAGCTGGATTTGGTAGTCCCGGGAGTTCGGCACATACTTATGTCGTTTTTGCAAAGAATCGATTTCCGTGTCAATATACACGGAAATCGATTCTTCGCAAACACGACAGAAGTTTGGGCCAAAGAAACGAGACCACGAAATGCAGCGTAACAAGACGCGATTGATGCACATATTTCATGAAAATATGTTACGTAGTAAGGACAGAATAAAAGAATACGTACTTTGAATCGGAGGGCTTCTGGAAGTGTCAGTACTGTACTTGTTGTTTTCGTTTTAACCACGTGATCATACACCTTGCGACATGTACAGCATCAACGAAATACAGCATCTGTGGAGGTGTTTATGTGAATAAAATGGGGAAATTATTTTTCGTAATAAAATCAATATTGAACTAAATTTCACAAAATTAAAATAAGGCTCATTCTTAAATTTTCATAAATTTTAACACTATCGACAAAAATATTGTTTTTGCATTGTTATATAGCCGTAAAATGTGGAAAAGTTTCGTGAAACAGACAGTAGATCTGTATACATGTAGTATACTTATTTCACCTGACCATTAAATGTCTCTACACTTGTAATAAGGCGCGATTCAAATCTACAGAGTCATCCCCAAATATGAGAATCGTCCCAATATGATAATCATCCCCAATATGAGAATAGTCTCCAATATCAGAATAGAATCGTCCCCAATATGAGGTCCCCAATATGAGAATCGTCTCCAATATCAGAATAGAACGTCCCCAATATGAGAATCGTCCTCAATATGAGAATCGTCAATACGTCTTCAATATGAGAATCGTCCTCAATATGAGAATCGTCTCCAATATGAGCATCGTCTCCAATATGAGAATAGAACCGACTCCAATATGAGAATCGTCCTGAGAATCGTCCCATATTGGGGACGATTCTCAATATGTTCCTCAATATGAGAATCGTCTCCAATGTGATAATCGTCCTCAATATGAGAATCGTCTCCAATATGAGAATGTTCCTCAATATGAGAATCGTCCCAAGTATTAGAATCGTCCTCAATATGATAATCGTCCCCAATATGAGAATCGTCTCCAATATGAGAATCGTCTCCAACATGAGAATTATGACAATCGTCCTCAATATGAGAATCGTCTCCAATATGAGAATCGTCCCCAATATGAGAATTATGAGAATCGTCCCCAATATGACAATCGTCCTCAATCGTCCCCAATATGAGAATCGTCTCCAATGTGACAATCGTCCCCAATATGAGAATCGTCCCTAATATGAGAATCTTCCTCAAAATGACAATCGTCCCCAATATGAGAATCGTTCCTAATATGAGAATCTTCCTCAAAATGACAATCGTCCCCAATATGAGAATCGTCCCCAATATGACAATCGTCCCCAATATGAGAATCGTCTCCAATATGAGAATCGTCCCCAATATGAAAATCGTCGTCCTCAATATGAGAATCGCCTCCAATATGAGAATCGTCCCCAATATGAGCATCGTCCTCAATATGAGAATCGTCCTCAATCGTCCCCAATATGAGAATCGTCTCCAATGTAACAATCGTCCCCAATATGAGAATCGTCCCTAATATGAGAATCTTCCTCAAAATGACAATCGTCCCAAATATGAGAATCGTCCCTAATATGAGAATCTTCCTCAAAATGACAATCGTCCCCAATATGAAAATCGTCGTCCTCAATATGAGAATCGCCTCCAATATGAGAATCGTCCCCAATATGAGCATCGTCCTCAATATGAGAATCGTCCTCAATCGTCCCCAATATGAGAATCGTCTCCAATGTGACAATCGTCCCCAATATGAGAATCGTCCCTAATATGAGAATCTTCCTCAAAATGACAATCGTCCCCAGTATGAGAATCGTCCCTAATATGAGAATCTTCCTCAAAATGACAATCGTCCCCAATATGAGAATCGTCCCCAATATGACAATCGTCCCCAATATGACAATCGTCTCCAATATGAGAATCGTCCCCAATATGAAAATCGTCGTCCTCAATATGAGAATCGCCTCCAATATGAGAATCGTCCCCAATATGAGAATTATGAGAATCGTCCCCAATATGAGAATCGTCCTCAATCGGCCCCAATATGAGAATCGTCTCCAATGTGACAATCGTCCCCAATATGAGAATCGTCCCTAATATGAGAATCTTCCTCAAAATGACAATCGTCCCCAATATGAGAATCGTCCCTAATATGAGAATCTTCCTCAAAATGACAATCGTCCCCAATATGAGAATCGTCCCCAATATGACAATCGTCCCCAATATGACAATCGTCTCCAATATGAGAATCGACCCCAATATGATAATCGTCGTCCTCAATATGAGAATCGCCTCCAATATGAGAATCGTCCCCAATATGAGCATCGTCCTCAATATGAGAATCGTCTTAATATGAGAATCGTCTCCAATGTGACAATCGTCCCTAATATGATAATCGTCCCCAATATGAAAATCTTCCTCAATATGAGAATCGTCTCCAATATGAGAATCGTCCTCAATATGAGAATCTTCCTCAATATGACAATCGTCCCCAATATGAGAATCGTCCCCAATATGAGAATCTTCTCCAATATGAGAATCGTCCCCAATATGAGAGTCGTAAATATGAGAATCGTCCGCAATATGAGAATCGTATTCAATATGAGAATCGTCTCCAATATGACAATCGTCTCCAATATGACAATCGTCCCCAATATGAGAATCGTCCCCAGTCCCCAATATGAGAATCGTCTCCAATATGGCAATCGTCCCCAATATGACAATCTTCCCCAATATGAGAATCTTCCTCAATATGAGAATCGTCTACAATGTGACAATCGTCCCCAATATGACAATCTTCCCCAATATGAGAATCTTCCCCAATATGAGAATCGTCCCCAATATGAGAATCTTCCTCAATATGACAATCGTCCCCAATATGAGAAACGTCCCCAATATGAGAATCGTCCCCAATATGAGAGTCGTCTCCAATATGAGAATCGTCCCCAATATGAGAATCGTCCTCAATATGAGAATCGTCTCCAATGTGACAATCGTCCCCAATATGAGAATCGTCGAGAATCGTCCTCAATATGAGAATCGTCGCCAATATGAGAATCGAATCGTCTCCAATATGAGAATCGTCCTCAATATGATTATAATGCCATGAGCTATCAAACACGATGCTAAAAATGTCGAGAAACAGAAACAGCAGACGACAAAACTATAAATCCGTATTATTATAAAATGGTATAAAGCCACTCACTAAGACATCACTACGCTGTATAATATAGTTCCCAGCAACTGGTCCATCGGTATCAATACTCCGACAAGCACTGTCGGAAATCACAATGACAGGAGAATTTCACAGATTGAGTGCAGTTCGTCTGCGTACAAAACCGCGGGAAAATGGACATCTTAGCAACTGTCTGTTGATGGACTGGGCCCGGTTGCTCAAAACATCCGTTAACTTAACGGACTGTTAAATCCTTAACTGAATGGTTAAAATCTCTGTTTTACAGAGATTTTAACCATTCAGTTAAGGATTTAACAGTCCGTTAAGCTAACTGAAGCTTTGAGCAACTGGGCCCAGGTTATTATAAGCCATAGTTAGATCACGGTTCGTTCGCATGTACGAGGCGATAATCCGCGAGCTTAGCTGATTATCGATCGTGCATGCGGACGAACGTGATCTAACTGTGTTATCACATCCTCATGTTCAAACATTGCCCATGTGTTGTGTAAATGCAGAACCAAAACTCGAAAATGTATCAAAGATGTCATAATGTATCTTAATACACCACCAACTGCGCTAATCTTGCCAATATTTGTAATTATTTTCACTTTAACAAATACTCGAATATTGTGCTTGGACTCAAACAGCTTGATTTGCTGAGCCTGGGCTATTAGAAACTGCTTGATTCCGAGTTGATATTGATAACACATGTTCGTTACAGCTCAGGCTCAGTCAAACAAACTGCTTGATTTCGAGTTGAGATTGCTAATACATGTTCAGAAACGTTGGCATCTATAGTCTGTTTCACGAAAGCTGCCCAAATTTTACGGCTATATAGACAATTCAAAAACAATATTATTTTCTATAATATTAAATTAAAGGAAAATTTAAGAATGAGCCTTCCTTTTATTTCGTGAAATTCGGTCAAATATTGATTTTATGTGGGAGGAGTCAAAAAACGAAACATTTGGGAAATTGACTCCGAAACCTGACTAGATCGCTTGGATATGATCTAACTAAGAAAACAAAAGTTAAATTTTAAAAATCGGTCGAGTATTTCTAAAATTAAAAAAAAAATCCCCATGTTAAATCCCCATAGAAATCTTCACTCCGTGAAGATGTCTATGGGGATTTAACATGGGGAAATTTTGTTTTCGCAATAAAATCAATATTTGACCAAATTTCACGAAATAAAAAGAAGGCTCATTCTTAATTTTTCCTTTAATTTAATATTATCAAAAGAAATCTTGTTTTTGAATTGTTTATATGGCCGTAAAATTTGGGCAGCTTTCGTGAAACAGACAGTAGGCAAGATTAACGCAGGCGGTTGTGTAATGCGCAGGCGTATTTATTATTGTCGCATCCCTGATGAATGCTCCGCCGTTAGATAAGTGCGGAACTGTACACTATCCGCTGCGTTAATCATGTATAGGAATGAATGGCCTTTTTGTGGAATTTATCGGGGTATAAACTTGGAAAAGTCGCGGGAATACTGGACGAAGGCCGGAAGGCCTCGTCCAGTATTCCCGCGACTTTTCCAAGTTTATATCCCCGATAAATTCCACAAAAAGGCCATTCATTCCTTATAATTCCAGCATTTGAAATAAATTCATCAAGAAAATGTGTTTATTTTCCGTTTTCTTAAGAATTATTTTAACAGCGCCTGACGGTTACGGAAAGTAGTTCGGCATTGGAGTTTACTGGGATATAAATTCTGGACAGAGACTTGCTACGGACCAATCAAATGTTAGGGAATTGTGTAAATACTTTTGTGCTGGAATTATTTATTATTGAACATGGAGCCAGGGCTCCAGATAAGGAATTAGTAATTGAGTATTATCACTCCATCATTTCTGAAGCAATTGGTTATTTCAAAATGTTTAATTGGGTAAAATAAAATCACACAACTGTTTACACTACAACATACCTCAATTATTGAATAGCTTGCTTCGAAATTGCTTGGCATTTCATTAGAATTGTCTCCTTGGAGACAATTCTAATGAAATACCAAGATGTGTTTTCATGGAAAATACGAAAAATATGATATATTTGTGGTCGGTATATATTTATCTGCAGCATGATAAAGGTACCACAAACGTTTTATTGCTTTTTGATACTCGCTACTTCTGATTTCAATTGGGTTTTTGGCAATTTTAATCGGGTATTTAAGCAAATACGCAGCTTGTCTGGAGCGCTGCATGGGGCTCAAATCTTATACTCGGTCAATATTTGTTTTCCTAGTTATTACGTGTATATGCAACCGGCTATAAGAAACACGAATATTCGTATTTCTACTACACAACCGCCTGCGTTAATATTGTTAGTGTACAATGTTTCTGAACATCTAAATTTTGTCGTGTACTGATTATTTTATATGTTCCATATTTCTCAAAACAAACATGGTTTGGCTGCAGTTTAGAATCATTTCCAATATAAATGATTCTAAAGTGCTGTCCAACACTATGTTATGGAAGAAGAAGACAACATATGAAACAACAGCAACGACAATTTATTTTCAGTTCCCGCCTTTTAACCCTTTCAACCCTAAGGAACTGGAATGGACTGTGATATGCTAATGTTCCGACCAATCCAATGGTCACAAAATGATTTTCAGATTCGTCCATTTTTGAAAAGGGGGTGTTTTTGTTCTAAGAAATATGAAAATTACTTGCAAGAAGTGCAAATCCTGATGAGACGGCTCGTTACGAGCCGGCTCATCTGGATCTGCACTGTTTGCATAAACCGCTATAGCGGGCTTTCGGGTTCAAAGGGTTAAGGGTTACGTATGACTAGCCTAGAACAATGGGGCATTAAAATATTTTCTAATGCACTCTATAAATATCACGCAATCTGATTGGCTGATGGTCATACATTACAGGCATATCATTGTTGATGAACGGTCGCAAATTATTTCAATATGTATTCAATATTAAAGTTTGCAAAACAGTAAAGGAATGCATTAGACTTAGGTTAACTGTATTGTAATTTTGAACTTACACTTACACTTACGCTAGCGCGTCGCCATTAAACAGATTTTCCGACCAATCATTTTCTGATATACGCCGCAAATTACAAAAATTGGGCTATGGAAGCATTACGAATATTTCTATTGTATTTTAAATTTGCATCGACCACCGTTATCTATAAGCGCAGCTTAAGTTCGACTCATATTCGAAAATGAAGGCAATACAATGGGAGGAGATACTATCTAACAATTCTCCGCTATAGCCTTCATCGCAAATTCGCAATTTGTTTTATACCCGTATGTCGTTTAAGTTGATTGATTATCTGTGGCTGTAACTGGAGAAATGGGGCTTATGTGATGTGTGACCAGTGTAGCTGTATATCAAATAGCACATGCTTGTAAATGTAAGTCTTGCTTGTTATTCAATGTGCATGATCACGTGGTTACAGCAACAACAACAACAATGGCTGAACCTGTTGAAAGCTCACCCACTCCAAAGTAAGTATTATGTGATATTTTCCTTGACAGGAAACGATTTGTGATGAAATATTGCGCAGCAAACGCTTCTTCATGATCTGCATTTTGGTGGTTCCGGGAGTTTGGTACATACTTATGTCGTTTTTGCGAAGAAGCGATTTCCGTGTCTTCGCAAAAACGACAAAAGTTTGGGCCAAAGTACCGAGACCACCAAATGCAGCTTAACAAGACGCGTTTGATGCGCCATATTTCATCAAAATCCGTTACACAATAAGGACAAAATAAAGGAATACGTACTTTGAATCATCGGAAGGCTTCTGGAAGCTTCAGTGCTTGATGTTGCTGTTGTAACCACGTGATCATACACCTTGTTACTTCTAAGCATGACACGGTCTGGTGTTTCATTGATGCGAACAGTGCAGATCCTGTTCAAACTTATAACTTATAAGCATGACTCGGTCTGTAGCCGATTTCACCAACATTGCAAAGTATACTTTTCTAGCAAAGTATACTTTGAGGGAGTAATCATTTATTTTTCCTGAAATGTATTATTTCATATAGAACTAAAGACTGCATATATTTGATGATTAAAAGTATGCAGAATTATTATACTGAATTTATTACATTATCACAGCCAAAATGGCTGTGATAATGTAATAAATTCAGTATAATAAAAATTAATAAATGTATCCTAAAATTGAAAATTTCTCCCTCAAAGTATACTTTGCTAGTAAAGTATACTTTGCAATGTTGATGAAATTGGCCACTGGTGTTTCATTGATGCGAACAGTGCAGATCCTGTTCACACTGTAGTACTTGTATGCGTTCACAACACCCGGTCTGTTTAAAGTGCGTGGCGTGGGGTGCGAAGCATAGGCTTTCGGCGTGTTTCTGCTTTCATCGGTATAACTATATATATGATAATATATACCAAAGCAAATGGCGTTATTTAATATCAAGGGATGTAATTAGTGTAATGTATTCAGTATTACCAGCGCCGTTCAATTTACCGACGAAAGCCGAAACACGCCGAATGCGTGTGGTGCGAATGACATGTGAATAACCAAATATGGCGATTAACAACAACTTAATGACGTATAACTAACATTAACCAATCAACAACGTAGCTTCTACTCAATTGGTGGGACAGGTTCATAGCATGCAAACTATTATTTTTTACACTAGTTTCTCGACCAATGAAATAACAGCATTTAGTCTCAATTAATCGCATATTGCGACACTTTCGCCAAAATCTATTAAATTAATAATTTAATGTTCAGCCGCTATATATATAACTGATCTTACGTATTGTGTCATCAGTTCACGAGACGCAAAGCATATTACCGCCCACACACCGCCAATCACATGCTAGTATACATGTAGATAGCTATTCGAAATCACGTTTAGGGGCGGAGCTTCGCGAGTGGGCTGGAAAACAATAAGTACATCATAGTTCACATATTTAATTTTAAATAAATTTAATTTCTTTTTCGGAATTCCAGAATTATATTCCACATGTATTCTGAAAATTTGGTCAACTTTTGACTTTATTTATGAAAACTATTGTAAATTTTGTAAACGTATTTAAAGGCCCTGAACGGCTCAGTATTACAATTTTCCGATTTTTTTCAAACACAAAAACATGTTTGGCAACTGATTTAGTACGCAAAACTAACATATACTGCCTAATAGATACATCTCAAGTCTTGAGATTTACATCTTAATCGCAATGTGAAGACAACAAAAACTTGTTTTGTGTACCACTCAGTGCAAAATGTCAATATTGACAAATTAATTTCCGTAACCCAACGGCTTCGGCTCGGAAGCGAGTCGATAAAATCCGGCTATCGGAATTCATCGGCCGCGAATCAGGGAGTTCAGCAGTTGACCCGAGCGTCTATCGGAAAATCGATCGGACTTTGAACACGCACCTGCTGTTTGTTTATCAACAAATATTGATATTTTCATCGACTACAAACTCATTTTTGTACCAAAATGAATGCAAACAGTTTCAAAGTGTGTGTAAATAGAAACCTGTTGGATTTATGCGTGGGAAAACCCAATAGGAGGCCAAATTCGGCAACTTGAGCCGTATAGGGGCTTTAATGAAATTACGCAGATGTCCGAAGGTACAAAATAACACGGCGTGTCTCATATGTGTCTGTGACTGGGGTCAGTGTTAATCTTGCCAAGGTCATCAACGTTTCTGACATATATTAGCAATGGCAACTCGCAATCAAGCAGTTTGATTGTCTGAGCCTGAGCTGTAGCACAGCTCAGGCTCAGTCAATCAAGCTGTTTTATTTCAAGCATTTTGAGATGAAGACATTGACAAATATTGACAAGATTTGCAGGGCCGAATAGCTGCACGTTTCATAACCAGTACAACAGGGGCCCGTTTCACTAAACTTCGTACGACTAAAATGTTCGTAAGTGCAAATTTAGGATCGTCTGGATATTGCAATTGATGGATTTCCATTTATTGAGCATAGGCTGCATATGATTTTGGCAATATTTAACGCAGACGGTTGTGTGTACAGCCCAGTCACAGACACACGTGACGTTGTTACACTGCACATGGCATACCCGTGTTGTAGATAGAGGATCTGGTATGAACGATGAGTTACGTGTAATATGATATTTAGTCAATTCGTTTGTTTATTTATTATGGACTCGGTCAATGAGGATATAAAATCAAAGCGTGACCATGTTTATTGCACTAACACAATGTCATAAAATGACGCCGTACAGATTACATATATGCAGACATCTTCAAACTTATAGTCTGTTTCACGAAAACTGCCCAAATTTTACGCCCATATAAACAATTCGAAAACAATATTTTTTTCGATAATATTAAATTAAAGGAAAATTTAAGAATGAGCCTTCTTTTTATTTCGTGAAATTTGGTCAAATATTGGTTTTATTACAAAAAAATGATTTCTCTATGTGAATTTAACATGGGGGAAAAAGGTAGAGGAGTTGTGGGACGAGTCAAAAAACGAAAACAATTGGAAATTGACTCCGAAACCTAGCTAGATAGCTTGGAAATGATCTAACTAAGAAAACAAAAGTTAAATTTTAAAAATCGGTCCAGTATTTCTGAAATTCTAAAAAATTTCCCCATGTTAAATCCCCATAAACATCTTCACTCCATGAAGATGTCTATGGGGATTTAACATGGGGAAATTTTGTTTTCGCAATAAAATCAATATTTGACCAAATTCTTAAATTTTCCTTTAATTTAATATTATCGAAAAAAATATGGTTTTTGAATTGTTTATATGGCCGTAAAATTTGGGCAGGTTTCGTGAAACAGACTATAGGCTAATATTATTGCTAAGGACATACAGATAAGTACTTTGGTTCTCAGACACGGGGCGGAATCTACGGAAGCCCATTAGGGCCACTTCATTTTTTTTTAATTTCCATTTATTCAAGATGTTTTCAAAATTCAAGAAAAGATCTTGAAAATTAAAGAAAAGAACTTGAAACTTCAAGAAAACATCTTGAAATCTTGAATTTTCAAGTTCTTTTCTTGAATTGTCAAGATCTTTTCGTGAATTTTCAAGAAACGTTCTTGAAAATTCAAGAAAAAAACTTGAACTTGGAAATTCAAGAAAGAATCTCGAAAATTCAAGAAAGTATCTTGAAAATTCAAGAAAAGATCTCGAAAATTCAAGAAAAGATAAAAAAAAAGTGAAGTGGCCCTAATGGGCTTCCGTAGGAATGTGACGCGGATTTGTTTACTATATTCCTTTGTTTGAGATGCTAGATTCTGATTGTGTTCAAGTAGCCAGATGCATTTACCGTAAATATTCTAATAGACGCCCACCTCCCACTTTTTACGTTGAAAATGACACATTTTTTGGCCGATTTTCACGAAATTAGTGCCTCTAATAAACGCCCAGTACCGACTTGAAACAAAATCAGAGCTAATTGTCAAATTAGATTTTTTTTCTTTCCATTATTTCGAAAGCAACTTCCTTTAAAATCGGGGAAGAAACATAATTGCTACTTTCACTTTCAAAAGCGGAAGCGAAATTCGACTGTTTCCGGTGTCACAGTAAATTCCTCATCAGCAGTAGCTATTTGCACGGACACAGGGTGATCAGAATTTACACGGTTACGGAGACGCCATTTTCAAAGCATCTCAAACCCGACAGATCCGAAACGCTGACGAAACGTCCGTAGGCGTAAATCTGATCAGCATTAATGATTGACGCTGTCTTGATATACATTACCTTATTAAACATTCACATTTCTACCGACTGTACCATAATGACCAGAGTGGGCCGAAACGTCTTGGCCCAAATGTTTATAAACTGACAGACAGTACAATCAAGTCTGGCGTTTGAGAGTAACGTCCCTTAGTTATGTTTTTGTTCAGATAGCAGAACATCGTATATTTTTTTTATCATTTTCCCTTTGCTAAATAACACTTGCCTCTATTAAACGCCCACCCTGGACTTCGGAGTCAGTGGTGATTCTAATAAACGCCCGGGCGTCTATTAGAATATTTACGGTATGTTCTATATTGTTACTATTACCTCTTTATCCCGTCAACACAATGCATATGTGCCGTGAAACACGGTGCCGTGAAACATTTTTGATATCCTGTCAATAAGACCTACTCACTGCGTATGAATATGTGCCGTTGCTGGGTTATTTCTTTGCATTTTAAAGCCAATTGTATGTGTTGACGGGATAAATAGAATAGTAGGTTAGTGCCGTGAATGGAAAAAAAATATCTGGCGCGGCACGGAAACGGGATGTGCTCGGCAGAGCCTCGCCCATCCCGTTTCCTGAGCCTTGCCAGATATGTTTTCCCATTCACGGCACTAACCTACTATTCTCTATTTAGACGTCAAGATTCACCGGACTTTCGTCAGACATGATTGGATATAACATATTATCCCGTCAACACAGTGCGTATGTGCCGTGAAACACGGTGCCGTGAAACATTTTTGATATCCTGTCAATGCGATCTAATCACGGCGTATGAATATGTGCTGTTGTCACACTAGTCGATTCTCCGATTTTAACGATGCGACTGGGGTTATAGTTTGCATGTTAAAGCTATTTGTAGGTGTTGACGGGATAAATAGAATAGTAGGTTAGTGCCGTGAATGGGAAAAATATCTGGCGCGGCACGGAAATCGTTTCCTAAGCCTTGCCAGATAGTTTTCCCATTCACGGCAGTAACCTGCTATAATTCTCTATTTATGGCATAACGGATGTCAGTGGACATTTACAATACGGTAACCATAGAAATATTCGTGCGGTGAATGATGTATTCTTAAAACCAGAATAAGTTGTGGCTGTGACTGGAGAAATAGGGGCTTATGGGATTTGTGACCAGTGTAGCTCTTGATCAAATAGCACACTCCTGTAGCTTGATACCGATAAATATTGCTTGTTAGAAGAATGACATGTAGTTCTGCGATGGAATGGCGACCAGTGCAGACCTAGCGGTACGTTTTCCGCTTTATAGGCAACGTGTTGCACTATATCGCTACACCACGCTACACGGTAAAACTGTGCGTAATAGCATTTACATTTCGCGTACTAAAATATAGAAAACACCTTGACGTTGACGTTCATACTTCGCTATATATAGTGTTATTGTTATCTCCACGAAGTACACAGTAAACAGAGAATGATTCAAACGAACATTTGGAAAGACTATTCTCGTCATAACTCTTATGTAATGCAGTGCAATGACATGTAGTTAGAGTTATGTACTCAGAACTAGTGCAGACCCCCGTCGTGATTCTAACAAACAATATACTGCTCATAAACACTAACAAATCCAAATGCATGCCTTTTCGAAAAGGACGCGCTCCCCAAACCAACCACATATTTAGAATAGGACAAAATATCCTGGAAACAGTCGATACATACAAATATCTGGGTGTAACATTCCATTACAAGTGCAATTTTTACAATTAGCGCAGAGACGTTATCGAAAGGCACCGGCAGAGCTCTTGTGAAAATTATCTCGAAAATAAATTATATTAAATAGTTCGGCCTTAAATCATTTGAAAAGGTATACGAATCGTGTGTGATACCCATTCTGGATTACCCATCAGGTGTGTGGGTTACAAATCTTACCAATCAATAGACAACGTTCAAAATAGAGCCATACGTTATTACATGGGAGTCCACCGATTCGCACCAATTTTGGTAATCACCGGAGACATTGGATGGCTCCCAAGTAACTACCGCCGATGGCTATCCATGATCCGTTACTGGAACAATAGAATAACAAAACGCGCATTCACAAGAGATTATATACTTTGCGAAAACAATTGGTGCAATGAAGTGTTTACCAAATTGAATTTGACAAACTACTATGAAAACAAAATGGTGGTAAATCTCACTGTTGCAAAGACACATATCACAAACTATTACTCGAATATTTGGCAACAAAGCGTGACTAACGTTCCTAAACTAAGAACATATATTCCATGTATACAAAACATGCTTCGAACAAGAACAGTACCTGCAGCTCTCCATGAAGAAATATGAAAGGTCATTACTGGCACAATTCCGGTGCGGTATACTCCCGCTAAGAATCGAAACAGGACGATATGTACAGTGTGGTCAGCGTGTAAGTGCACACACGAACGAACACGACAGGTTGGTTCCAACCTGTCGTGTTCGTTCGTGTGTGTACTTACACGCTGACCCCACTGCAGGTGAAACCCCCGACCAGCGGCTATGCAGATTTTGTGATCTGCAGGCAGTAGAGAGTGAAACTCACTTCATTCTACACTGTGAACTGTATACCGACATAAGAACAAAACTTTTTAATTACCTAAATGCACCAATTAACTTCACAACTCTATGTGATACAGATATAGTTCGCTTTCTTATTCAGAACTGTGCTAGACAAATAAGCAAATATATTGTGAAAGCATATCTGAGACGCCGAAACATCATTTACAACTAAATCCTACAATCTTTGATCACAATAACCATCTTAAATCAATAATATCAAACCGAAAATGATGCTACCATACAACAGGGCAATCAGTGTAGACCCGGACCAACCAGCGTGCCAGTGCGGATTGGTCAGGGATTATATAGTAGGCCAACATATCGCATCACATCGGTCTGGTGTGTATATGTTATATTTATTGAGCAGTTTATTTCCTCATCAGACTGCGGTGTTCCGTATGCTGATAAGCATATACACTGTTCACAAATAAACCCTTACCTTGACAAAATAAGTACAAGTACATGTACACTATCACACGTGAAAGTCGTCAAATGCTATGTAATTAACTCGGATGACACACATTTACTCATCTGTTATTATTCCACAATACCTCACTCAACGACTGACGTATACACCTATTTCTTTCCTTTGTGACCAGAGTAAATCCAGATTATGCTGATTAGTAACACTGCATGATTAAACTTTGCTCTGTTCAATAATACTAGCCAATTGACAGTTTAGCTTCGAATCGAACTGCGTATACACGCATATCGATTACAAACTACACTCATCTGGTCATCGACAAGCCAATTCGGTCGCATGTATTTGCTGGAAATCCCGAGCCTGCTAATCCACCTGCTCACGCATTTGTACAGAACAGAACAAATCGTTTAATTTTCGCAATAGAGTTTCAGTCCACATGCAGGTGGAATAAGAAACAAACAAGGCATGTATGATAAGTAGTAAGCATGGTGACGTCTATAAAGCTCATGTAGGCAGGCGATGCGCCACAACGAGATGAGGTGCACAGACTACTAAAATGAATTAACATTAATAATTGATAATCAATGAGAAATGTTCAAACAATGATCAATTTACTGAACCTGGCATATGTGAATACGGGTTATTACTATTATTATAATAACAATAATCCGACCCAAAACACCTGTCATGCACGTGATCAGTGGTGATAAAGTCCGGGCTGCACAGATGTCAGTCAGAGCTAGATCAGCACAGGCCACGAATGCACGTGAATGTTTTTTTTTCTTTTAAATGAACAAATAGAATTCATGGTATAATAACCACGGCCCCCATGTCCTCGTGGTACACCATACCCGCCCCAAGAAACCTTTGTCACATACATGTAGGTGAACCAGCATGTAGATATATATTTACTATAAATAGCATGTGTCTACCAAATACAGCTTACAGTTTAGAGATGCATAATAACTAACCTTTATTTATCAAATAAGATTTATAGTTAGTGCATGACACACAGTGTGAGCTGTGCAAAGAAAGAAATTGGGAAGGGCAAAATTGGAAAGCGCGAAATTCCACACTCAAAATAAATACGCAGTAGGTCTATTTCGACCAAATCGAGGTCACTAGTGTGGTTTGACATTCAATGACCCAGAGCCGACACGTGGTGTATGTTCTTTCTGCTGATTGGTTCACAAGTCCACTATAACAGTAAAATATAGTACACACTACCATATTTAGCAAATGTATTGTTCCAGGTCAGTGATAGAATTTACACATGTGTACAGATGATTCACCACAGCTGATGATTGGTCGAGCGTTTGTCCTTGGCCTCGCAATATATTATAATAGTTTATTTATAGCAGGGACCATACATACACTCATGTGTCATAGTATATAGGCCTAATATCATTTGGATGCACAACATCTAAGCTTTGTTAAACATTTTTAATACTTTATCAATTAGCTAATGTTTTAGGCAAAAATATTTTTTCAATCACATATGAGGGAATGAACTAAACTAATAAATAAAATAAATCTATTCTGTCATTACAATCTTCCTCATATTTTTCAGATGTAGCAATGGCAAAGCCATACATGTTTATATCAAAATGTAAGAAGTGGGCTTAGTCCATCTTCAGTCTGGGTGGACACCTGCCTATGATCAATACATGATGGGTGTATCCGAGGACAAGTACAGTACTCAACCCATAAAGTCAAGAACTGGAGTGGCAGTCAGAGACATCAGATACATGTACTATACAAACATTAGTGCACAGCATTAATTTAGAAGCACAATGTTATCTGGAGTCCATCTCGATGTACCATCAATGAGTCTATGATAGCAACCGCAGTACCGGCCCCCAAGGTGGGCATGCACTGAGGCCACCATCACAGACACCAGCTGGGCCTATTTAAAGCCATCATGAGCAATAATAAACATTAGTGTCCATTTACAGTGAATCATAAATGCATGATAGGTGGATTTGAAGGCAGATTCAATACCTACCCACCAGGGGGGTAAACAATGAAGCTGCCATCAGGTACACACAATACTTGTGCTATCTCATTCACATTTTGTTAAAATGAGGTGTTTTCAACTACAGAGCACCAAACATTTCATAATATATTTCCTATAATTGGTATAAACAGACGTACCTGAATACTGGACCAGTAGCCGATTTCATCAACATTGCAAAGTATACTTTAGTAGCAAAGTATACTTTGAGGGAGAAATTTTCATTTTTTTTTTAAATTTATTAATTTTTATTATACTGAATTTATTACATTATCACAGCCATTTAATGGCTGTGATAATGTAATAAATTCAGTATAATAATTCTGCATACTTTTAATCATGAAATATATGCATTTGTTAGTTCTATGTGAAATAATGCATTTCTGGAAACATAAATGATTACTCCCTCAAAGTATACTTTGCTAGTAAAGTATACTTTGCAATGTTGATGAAATAGGCTACAGGTGTACATGCGTATATGTGACCGTGATTTGATTTCACAGCACTAACCTACTATTCTATTTATCCCGTCAACACCTACAAATGGCTGTAAAATGCAAAAATAGTATTGACTGGATATCAAAAATGTTTCACGGCACCATGTTTCACAGTACATATGCACTGTGTTGACGGGATAAACCCTTTTATCCAGCCACAGCCCCACATAATAGAAATGTATGAAAATGGTGTGGAACCAGATGAGAAATCTGCACCAACTGCAGTCATATTTTAGAGATTTTCGCTACCATTTTAAGTGCAAACCATAGGGTCATGCGCAAAATCAATCTAAAGTGTATGGTCAATTGTGGTAAATATTAGCATAATACACAAATAATACATGTTTCACTTTCACCCCCGGTTACTATTAACCGACATGGCCTAATCCATGTTGTATATGAGACTGGTCCATAATGCTGCAGGTTCCAATGAGACGGCTCATTACAAGCTGGCTCATCAGAGTCACCATTTGGGAATTATAGCAAAATGACTTGCGGATTTGTTTTTTTGGGGTTAGTTAAAAATTAATAACACATGCCGTGCAAATTGCACACCCACACCTACACAGCAACAGAATACGGTCGCATTAAGACATCAATGCTGTCAGTATTGATGAGTAAAATGCTCCTTAAGCTGTTGTGACCGTGGGTCGGGGGCTGAGCGTTGGTCCGGTCATTGTCCGGCAAATGCATCCAACCAGAAACTCATGATCTGCAAACTCCAGACATTATTTGAATCAAGTGAAACATTTATGTTGCAACAAGGTGACATATAGGTCCAATGGGCCGGGTGTAATTAGTATGATTATCAATGTTATATTTATTCTTGAACGTTTACACATGTCACAAAAAAACAAATTTACTTTATACTAGATCGTTAGCAGGCTACATGAGTGTGATATTTGATCAGGAACTACACTGGTCAAAAGGCTCAAGCTACAGCGACATAATTATGCATTTGGAGTTGCAGTTTTGACAAGGTTCAGTTTGAACATGATGCACCATGGACAATGATTGATGAAACCTTTAAGTGTCTGAAATCCGTTTTAACATGAGAGTGCTTTATATATTTTGTATATGAAAATAACCAAGTAAATATTATAATATGTCTTCTAATACCTTCCTTTGCAATGTATTTTTAAATTCAGTGAAAGCGAGAAATGAGAAAACTGCGACGTGTGTGATATCAAACATGAATATCGCCTCGTCGGAATGGTAAAATGGTTAACATTTATTAAAGTACAGTGAAACATCTCTAAACCGGGCACCCTGTGAGGTCTGAGACATAGTTGTGTGATATGCGATCATGAACAGACCATTGTCACCCGAGATAAATGACCAAGAAATAAGACCACATGTGTTTTATTTGTGTCGAAATCAACGGAAAGTCAAAGAAATTAGAATTTCCATGAAAACCAAAAATCACTGCTCGTAAATCACTCGTAAATCACTCTTAAATGTATATTATTCGACGCCTTTAGTGGCGACTTTTGGTTTTCACGGAGATTTCTATTTCTCTTACTTTCTGCCGGTTTCTAAATATAATTATGGACATTTTAAGCATGTTTTTGTCCCGGCTACGCGTTACATTTGTGTACAATAATGGACATACAGCCCATTAGTGAAATGCATTTCCGCGCTTAAAAGATGCAGTTAATATACAGGAGTAAATAACATCTAGTAATTCGTGTGTCACTTGAAAGGCAGCACTGTAGCGCCGCATAGAGCTCCTAACGCATAGAGCTCCCAGAGGAGATATATGCGTCGTTAAAGAATGACATAGAGCTCCTGCCCAATTTATCCCGTCAACACAGTGCGTATGTGCCGTGAAACACGATGACGTCAAACATTTGTTATATCCTGTCAATTCGACCTAATCACTGCGTATGTATATGTGCGATGGCTGGGGTTATTTTTTTAGCTGTTGACAGGATAAATAGAATAGTAGGTTAGTGCCGTGAATGGGAAAACATATCTGGCGCGGCACGGTAACGGGATGTGCTCTGCAGAGCCTCGCCCATCCCGTTTCCTGAGCCTTGCCAGATATTTTTTCCCATTCACGGCACTAACCTACTATCCTCTATATAGCGTCCGATGAGCTCAATGCGTCAATATGCGCTATCGTACCGCATTCAGGTCCCCTGTTCAAATATTGTTGTCAAAATTAGTCTATTGTCAAAATTACGATATGGATGAGGAAGATAATAAAAATAAAGATGATGATGATGAGGATGAGGATGATGATGATGATGATGATGATCATATCGATGATTATGATGATGATGATAATGATGATATGAGTGATGATGATGATGTGATGATGATGATGATGATGATGATGATGATTGATATAATCTCATCATCATCATCATCATATCAACACATCATCCTCATCATCATCATCATCTCATCATCATCATATCATCATCATCGTCATCATCGTCGTCGTCATGATGATGATGAGATGATGTTCATGATGATGATGATGATGATGATCATCATCATCATCATCATCGTCGTTATGATCATCATCATCATCATCATCATCATCATAATCAACATCATCATCATCATCATCATCATCATCATCATCATCATCATCATCATCATCATCATCATCATAATCATCATCATCGTCGTCGTCATGATGATGAAGATCATCATCATCATCATCATCATCATCATCATCATCATCATCATCATCATCATCATCATCATCGTCGTTAGATGATCATCATCATCATCATCATCATCACATCATCATCATCATCGTACATATCATCATCATCATCATCAATATCCATCATCATCATCATCATCATCAACACATCATCATCTCATCATCATCACATCACATCATCATCATCATCATCACAATCAACATCATCGTCGTCATGATGATCATCATCATGATCATCATCATCACAATCAACATCATCACAATCAACATCATCACAATCATAATCATCATCATAATCATCATTATCATCATCATCATCATCATCATCACCATCATCATCATCATCATCATCATCATCAATCATCTATATCATCATCATCATCATCTCATCATCATCATCATCCATCATCATCATCATCATCATCATCATCATCATCATCATCATCATCATCATCCTAATATTCATCATATATGTTCTAAAACGTTCGTCTGTGATAATTTACCTCTCATCAATGTAGGTTAAAAGTTATCTCTGGCTTAACATTTCTACTAAATTATGGACCGAGAGATCGGTGTCCCGATTAAAAAGGATTTTCTCTGCGACATGACACATGCGTATGAGATTACTGGCATTGTGAATTACACATACAGTGGAATCTCTCTAAACCGGACACCAACAAAGCATCTGTGATAATATTTTTTTATGAGTTTCCCGGTCATTTATCTCAGGTGATAATGTCTGTTGATCGCAGAGCACACATATATGGCTCAAATTATCACATTCCAGATTTACAGTGAAACCTCTCTAAACCGGACACCATGGGGACCTCCCAGGGTGTCCGGTTTAGAGAGGACACATACACTGGGGTCCAAGAAGGTAAAACCAAAATAAGTTCCGCTACGAAGTCCAGTATAGACAAAATGGTACATGGCATGATCAATATTTTTAAAAAATTCTTAGAGCATCATAGACATTTGAATTATCTATGTTTCCATACGTAGAAGATTTGAAAGCCCTGGTCATACATTCACGACCCGGATGTCGACTCACGCCGACTATTCATTAGCTGTTTGTCGTACTGGGTCGTTATGAATCGGCATATACTACCCGACTCAACAAGACTCACGACGACTTGGTATGAATTAGCCACATATTGTTTTTGTCGTCGTGCTTCGGGGTGCATTGATTCGTACTTGTGTCATCGTGGGTCATGTTTCATTGTCCTGAGTCGGCGCCAGTCTTAACCGTTGTCGTGGTACATCGTATTGGTGTCGTACCAGGGGCCCGTTTCACTAAACTAAAATGCAAAATTATGATAGTCTGTAAATTTCACATTACCAATGTTTTCTTGTAAACGATTAATTTACTTAAATTTATTAAGCATAGGCTGCACATGCATGCAGCCTATGCTCAATAAATGTAAATCCATCAATTGAAATTTCCAGACGGGCCCCAGATGATTCGTGATTCAAACCCGATGCCGACTGATCAGGAATAGCGTGGCGGATAGTTATCGGTCCAACAGCACTCACTAATTTCTTTTCATCTCACAGACAAATCACAGACGTTAATCCCTGGAAACACTGTCACTACGATCGTGACATTGTGACCAGGGCTTACTGTCAGTGATGCTCAACGAAGTATAAACGTTACTTTACTTGTCCGTACTGCAAGATATTGATCATGCAGTGTACAAGCTGGTATTAGCGCCACCTATACTGGACTAATTTGATATAGTTGAGATACGTCTGTACACAACGCATTACTAGCTAAGATGATTATTTAGACACCGCATATGAAGATGTTAATGGCTGTACTGATTACAGTGAATCATTATAGGAATTGGGGAGCTCTCTGCGTCAAGATGAAATACTTTATACTTTGTGGCCTAGAGCAGGCTGATATGGGTCTTCACTAAGTCACACATGCCATATGCTGCTTTTCTCCAGTCGCAGCCACATATACGCACTCACCACTATTATAAGGAATCGCAGACTGAATAATTGGCCAACATGTCTATGTTGTGTTGACATGGCCAATTTGAAAAGTTCGATTCGTTAAGTAGCTACTGTCTGCTGTTTACATTTGAGATTTCTGTGATAGATGGAGACATGCTTGAGGACATATAATGATAGTTTATAGAGCATCTTCATGTTGCTTATAAATGATAATGGTTTGGAGATGTGATTGAATATTTCCATAATGTATATCTTACCATTCTCTGTAACCAACAAAAATAGTATGGCCACACAAAATCTCCGAGTTTGGTTGTTTTCTTTTGTACGTTTTACCACCACCATGAGCTATGAAAAGAATGAACGTCTTTTCTTTCATCAGACCCTCCGTTAAGATGGAAACGAGGTTATAATCTTCAGATTGTTGTGCTTTATAAAAAATGGGAGTACCTGATCTTGCATCCCATATATAATCAAACAATTAGCGTATACTATACTGCACATTGAGTTACCATCTGGGCTATTTTAGCATGGGAAAGCTATCGGTCAGTTCCATCTCTTGCCGCGCTGTAAACATACAGCTCAGAATGTGGCAGATAAACTAATACGATTTAGTACAATATGTTGTAAATATAATTCTTTACAACGTGCTATCCATTATATGTAGCCCAAATCGATATCATGTCTTGATTTGTATATGCCATTGGCTATCTGGAGTGCACAGTCAATTACTAGGCTACTGTACCTGTACACAGATCCTATAGCATGTATACTGTATCGAATGCGATAAGGAATGTTGATTTTCCATCGACTTGTGCTGCTACTATAAGGGTGTTGCTAGCAGAATACGAGTATATTTGGTGTCATACGTGTACAAGTACAATGAAACCTCTCTAAACCGGACACCATGGGAGCTCCCAGGGTGTCCAATATATATAGGTTGCACTGTAAATCAGGCATTTGATAAGACTGAGCCATAGTTGTGTGCTATCCGATCGTGAGCAGACATTATCACCTGAGGTAATTGATGAAGAAACACAAGGTGTCAGGTGTAGAGAGGATCAAATGTAGTTATAAATTTAGGTGCGTGGAGTCATCCGATGATTTACACAGTGATAATTCCAGCACAAAAATATTTACACAATTCCCTAACATTTGATTGGCCCGTAGCAAGTCTCTGTCCAAAATTTATATCCCAGTAAACTCCCACGCCGAACTACTTTCCGTAACCGTGAGGCGCATTTAAAATCATTCTTAAGAAAACGGAAAATAAACACATTTTCTTGATTAATTTATTTCAAATGCTGGAATTATAAGGAATGAATGTTCTTTTTGTTGAATTTATCGGGGATATAAACTTGGAAAAGTCGCGGGAATACTGGACGAGGCCTTCCGGCCTTCGTCCAGTATTCCCGCGACTTTTCCAAGTTTATACCCCGATAAATTCCACAAAAAGGCCATTCATTCCTATATAACATGTCCATTGTTAAATTTGGAAATTACGAACTAAATCGCCCATGTCTCAAACATGGTGTATACATCGGCATTAGATAATTGCTAGCACGTTGTAAACACTTATCTTTGGAACATACAATACCAACGTATATTAGTTCATCTGCCATATGATTTGCTGTCCGAGTCAAACGCTACAAGAGGCGAAACTGACAGATGGTTGTAAATACTAAGATTGCCGAAACGACATATAAGATACAGTAGCAAGATAGTGTACACATATACATGCAATATCTCATCATATTTACGAAGAACTTGTGTCTGAAGCAAATGATGATCAGATGTAGATCTAGAACGGGCCTTTAGCATGGCAACATGTCCTTGACATGCACATGTCAGTTGGCTGAGTACTGTAGCCGATTTCATCAACATTGCAAAGTATACTTATATAGCAAAGTATACTTTGAGGGAGTAATCACTTATTTTGCCCGAAATGCATTATGTCATATAGAACTAACCACTGCATATATTTGATGATTACAAGTATGCAGAATTATTATACCGAATTTATTACATTATCACAGCCAATATGGCTGTGATAATGTAATAAATTCAGTATAATAACAATTAATAAATTTATCTTTAAATTGAAAATTTCTCCCACAAAGTATACTTTGCTAGCGAAGTATACTTTGCCATGTTGATGAAATAGGCTACTGGATAGACACTGTACGGAATTTTTCTAAACTAATATGTGATTGTGACTGGAGAATGGGGCTGATGGGTTTTCCGACCAGTGTAGATCCAGATTAGCCTGTGCATCCGCACAGTCTGATCAGGATCTGCACTGGTCGCCGTTCCATCAATGAAACACCAGCCATGCATCTAACGAGCAAAATAGATCGTTATCAGGGCCCGGTTGCTCAAACCTTCTGTTAGCTTAACATACTGTTAAATCTTTAGCATTGCTAAGGACTTAATAGTATGTTAAGCTAACATAGGTTTAGAGCGACCGGGCCCTGGCTACGGAAATACAGAAAATACACTCGACACAAATCCCATAATAAGCACCACAGCCACATATAACCATTCTATAACTACTGTCTGTTCCACGTTTTGCTGCCGACAAACATTTGGCAATTAAACACATTAAATTTTAAAAATATTTAAAAGTAAGTACTTTTTCATCAATAACAAAAAAGTAACTCTCCCCCAATAACAAAAAAGTAACCCTCCCCCAATACATTTTATTTGATGAAATTCCGTCAAATATTGATTTTATTGCGAAAAAACGATTTTCCTATGGGAATTTAACGAAGGATAAAAAAACGAAACATTTTGGAAATTGACTCCGAAACTTGGCGAGATAGCTTGAAAATGACGTAACTAAGAAACAAAAGTTATAATTTGAAAACCGGTCCACAAATAAAAAATCTATTTTTAGCCCCCATGTTAAATTCCCATAGGAAAATCGTTTTTTCGCAATAAAATCAATATTTGATGGAATTTCATCAAATAATGTTTTAGGAGGAGGGTGACATTGATGAAAAAGTACTTACATTTAAATATTTTTTACATTTAATGTCTTTAAGCCAAAAGTTCGTCGGCAGCAAAATGTGGAACAGACGTATGCAAATGCATGAAATGAACTTCCATAATAGAACATTTGATGTTCAGTAGCTTTCGGTTTCATGTTGTCACTAGAAAATAAATACATGTAGTTACAACGCTCATAATAAACCCACCTGAATAATAATGCGAAAGTTGTGGAATAGCACAGATACATATATGCACCCGCCCCGCCTAATTCGGTTGAGGTATATACTATAGGAATGAATGGCCTTTTTGTGGAATTTATCGGGGTATAAACTTGGAAAAGTCGCGGGTAATTACCGGACGAAGGCCGGAAGGCCTCGTCCAGTATTCCCGCGACTTTTCCAAGTTTATATCCCCGATAAATTCAACAAAAAGGCCATTCATTCCTTATAATTCCAGCATTTGAAATAAATTCATTAAGAAAATGTGTATATTTTCCGTTTTCTTAAGAATTATTTTAACTGCGCCTGACGGTTGCGGAAAGTAGTTCGGCATGGAGTTTACTGGCATATACATTTTGGACGGAGACTTGCAACGGACCAATCAAATGTTAGGGAATTGTGTAAATATTTTTGTGCTGGAATTATATGAACATATTTATTAAAGGTACATGCCCACTCAGTAGGCACAACATGTTCTTTATAGTAATTAAATACGTGTATAATTGTGTCACTATTCCACAAGTTCTAAAAATTACGAGTGCCCGCTATACAGATATAATCATTTAGTAATATTTATTTTACTGATAATGACTCGCTGTGGTATCAGGCTATTTTCATATGCAAATGAGGCATGACATGTTTTAAGTATTTATACTAATTAAATGCGTCACCTGAAACAATAATATTTTCGACAGATTGTAAAGTATGATCATTGCACATCAAAAACTAAATACAGAGAATACATAGTAATGTCCGTTAACATTTGTAAGGAAACATGGTTATCACCTCTGATATCAGTGTGGAAATTTACGTCTGATATATAATGTATAGTAATGCCAGTCAATACGTGGTATAATGGTGAATGAATGTTTACTTTTGCTGGAAAATGTCATATCTACAGAAAATACAAATACCGGACACAATAAAAGTTAGTTCTAGTTAATTGTAATCGGGTTCATTGCCATTTATATCCGCTGGGTATGTCTGTTCGTGATCGCAAAGCACCCACGCGTGTCTTGGAGTAGTTGTCTGACTGGTTTACAGTGGAACCTCTCTAAACCGGACACCCTGGGGACCTCCCAGGGTGTCCGGTTTAGAGAGGTTCCACTGTATATTGCTGTATGTGTCAATATGATAGAGTAACCATGGTAACACGAGCATGTTTACATATAGTAATCCGGGTATGGGATCCCGTGGTCTATTGTTTACACTGCAGTAATGGCGGCGCGCATGAGGTCTCCTATTTGTCATCAATACGACTGCAGTTTCTTCGTGTTAATGATGACCATGTTCGAGCCGTTAACACTACGAGTCTGCCAATACTAAATTTAGCTGTAGTACTTGTGTGGTTAGTCTGAACATTCCGCAGAGAAATTGGAATTGGACAGAATCGAACGTTGTTTAAACTTGGTGATCTCATACCCTGTGTAATATCACAGTTACAAGGTGTATGATCACGTGGTACTAACAACAACAACAAGTACTGAAACTTCCAGAATCCATCCGATTGAAAGTACGTATTTTTTTATATTGTCCTTATTACTTAACGGATTTTGATGAAATATGGCGCATCAAACTCGTCTTGTTACACTGCATTTGGTGGTCTCAAACTCGCCCAAACTCCCTGGACCACCAACTGCATCTCATGAAGACGCGTTTGCTGAGCCACATTTCATCAAAATCCGTTGCATATTAAGGAACATATCAAATAATACTTACTTTGGAGTGGGTGACGTTGTTGTTGTTGTAACCACGTGATCATGCACCTTGAGTGAGGAAACAATCATGTTTGAATCATACAGTAAAATGATCAGACATATGAAGGGGTGACAGGGGTGATACAATGGTTACAATGTCCTTAAACGTACATACCCACTCAGTAGGCACAAACTATTTACATCAGACACTGGTGGAATAGTGACATAATTATACACTTATTTAATTCCTATAAAGAACATTTTGTGCCTACTGCGTGGGCATGTACCTTTAAGGTACACGCCCACTCAGTAGGCACAAACTGTTCTTTATATCAGAGACATCATCTGACACATTTTCTGACAAAATAAACATTCATTCACAATTACCCCACGTATTGATTGGCATTATTATACATTTTATATCCGACGTAAATTTTCGCACTGATATCAGGGGCGATAACCGTGTTTCCTTAAAATGGTAACGGACATTACTGTTTATTTTCAGTATTAATGTTTTCATGTGCAATGATCATACTTTATAATCTGTCGAAAATATTATTTGTTCAAATGACGCATTTAATTAATATAAATAATGAAAAAATGTCATGCCTCATTTGCATATGAAAATAGCCTGATACAACCGCGCGTCACTATCAGTACAATATATATTACTAAATGATTATATATGTATAGCGGGCACTCGTAAGTTTTAGAACTGGTGGAATAGTGGCATAATTATACACTTATTTAATTCCTAGAAAAACAGTTTGTGCATTCTGAGTGGGCATGCACCTTTAACTATATAATGTTCCAATAAAACAAAAACTCGCCTCTGAAAGCCTATTATTATAGTCTAATAAGGGTGTCACTGTAAATCAGGTATATGACCATTCTAGGACACACTTCTGTATTTTGCAATCATGAACATGCATTATCATCTGAGATGCATTACCAAGAAACCCATCAAAAATGAGATCACATATATCTTGGTGTCTGGTTTAGAGAGGTTCGACGGTACACTGTAAAAAATCGGAACGTCTAAGACGTACCGTAGGACGTTGTTCGTGTTCTAAAATAAAACACAAAATATCATCTGCCGTGCATTTTAAAAACACCATTGTTTTCATGGTGTTTACAATTGTAGAGTCTTTTTTTTTAGAACGGCGGCGTTTTGCTTTACAACACCATGCAATGTGGCAACGTCGGATAGAATACAACAGCAGGAGTTTTAGAGGTCGTTCCAATCAAGCACGCCTTGTGGAATTACTCAGAAAAAATCTCTAAACGAAAACGTCTGCGTTCCAAACAAATTTATATGCCATTACCATCTTCATATTCAGTCAAACTTTCCTGAATATTCAACGCAGGTCAAAGCCGGTTGTGCAGGTAAAATGTCATAACGTTCTGACGTCAGTAAGTGACGTAAATTGTGTGATGTATGACATCACATGCGTGTTTTTGCAACGTCACATTTTTTTTTTTGTTTCGGCTAATGCAGCGCATCTGGTAGTGGAAACAAAATGGCGAGCAGCATACTGGATCAGCATAGCAAAATTGGTATTAAGCTTGAAGCAGAACTATCCAGTAACATCATTGCAGGTTAGTTTCTTCGTTTAACTGTTAATTTAGTAAATATGGCAGCTATTCCATCAGCAAGGTCAGAGGATTTTACACATTTTGACTATACATGTATTCGGAATAACGTTTTACCAAACTATCGGTATGTGATAAAATTGTGACACAGTGTAGCAATTAATCAGCTTGTTTATTTCAAAATCCACATATTTTATTATGAGGCTAGTACTAGTTAAAACCATAAATATATAAAATTGTAGTGTGTCAAATACCACAAAATTGTGTTTATTTGTCATGCGACACACTGGTAGATAAAGCACTGATACATGTACCTGAGCAGTAAAGTGGTGTAATCTCAGGTTTTAATGGGTTATAATTGAGCCGCGTCGCGAGAAAACCTGTCTTCGGGAGTCTGACGACGTCACAAGATATGACGTCGTGAACTTAGCTGAAGTAATTTCCGCTGAGATTTGCATGTTGCACTCTGACTTCGAAGCTTAGTTGCTTATTTCAGAACAATAGGCTACGATACTCGCTCACTGCAACGCGATCGAGTTGACTCCCCAAATGACCAAATGCTACCGTAACACTCCCAAAACAAACACAAGGCCGTGTACCAAGCTGATATTGCGGTAACACATGTCTGCAAAAATGTTAGAGCGGGGTCTGGTCTGACCGACCGTCGGCACTAACCAGCGCGCCCCCCCCCCATCAGTAAACACGTTTTTAAACCTAAGTTGATATATTATATTGCGCATGTGTCGAAAGTTTATTTCCCCGTGCAGATAGTATTGCCAATACGAATTAAATCGTTTTCCAAAGAACAACATCTGCAAACCAAGACTTGCATAAATATGATGTAATACATTGTCGTATACATGAATGTACGTAACACATTGCTGTATACATACATGAATGCAGATTTATGCAGAGTGTGTCTACATATCTGCATATTGGAATACCGATATTGTAAGTTAAGGCTTGTCACATTCAAATGTAGGTGGTTTTCTACAATTATAGGGTTAACAGTATTGTAATTTTGAAATTTGCGGCGTATATCAGAACATGATAGGTCAGACAATCTGTTTAAACATGTTTTCCGACCTATCATTTTCTGATATACGCCTCAAATTTCAAAATTACAATGCGGTTAACCTATTTCTAATGCACTCCTTTACTGTTTTGCAAACTTTATCGAGTCTCGTTGGAAAATCGTACCGGATTACAGGCTGGTTGAGCAGTTCATACCGGACGGATCACACAAATAATATTTTCTACGAAGAAAATAGTTCCAACACAATTACAAGATATTACCGATTTTTGCATGAATGTATATACGTTTATGTTGTTGATTTCATTATTTTTCAATAATAAAAGCAATAAATTCGTTGTTAGAATTATAATTGCCTTAATTACTACTTTGCTGTTGTTGATACATATTGTGATAACTCGTCTAATCATGATATACTACTATTTGAGATGCAAGATTACACGGGATACATACTTTTTCTTTGTGTGAACGATCTATTACTCCAAAGCATATGAAACGTGATCAACGGTGAGATATTTGTATTTTTTTTCGCCGTACGCTTCGCACCATGCAACTTTCGGACCAGGTCACCAGGACGTTTCGGACCAGGACGTTCCATATGCAAGCCAGCTGTGTCTTTCACAATAATACCAGAATTATACCACTTGGGACATTTTATATGAGCTACCCCATGTTTTGGTCGGTCATTATGTGACAGAGTAAATTGACCGACCGAAAACTTAGTATTTTTGGCGTAGGAATACATATTGAAATAATTTGCGACAGTTCATCAACAATGATATACCTGTAATGTATGACCATCAGATTGCGTGATAGTTATAGAGTGCATTAGAACAACTATCAAAACGATCAGTAAACAGGACGTCAACAAGAAGAAATCAGCATACCGAATCCGCCGTACCCGCGCACGTTTATACCTGCTGGTACATGAACTTGCCGGTTTGTCTTTGGCGCTTTTCATTTTCATGTATTACTAAAGGACTCAAGCTCATCCGTCTATACATTCATTATACAATGCCAAACATGCTTCTAGTTTGTCAACTTGCAAACTGTTGTAAATGTTGGCGTATACTGGATGTGTACCGGTAGATACGTTGTTACTGTAACGTCGTTTGACGTCGCTTTTACGTGAAGTCATATTTGCTCAAACGACCTGAATAGTGGTGTTGTATAAAATGTAATATCTTAATGAATATTGCAGATATCATGATCAAATAAAAAGCATTCAATTCATAAGACAAATACCATTGTCATAGTAACAAAATGTCAATTTGACCAAACATTTCCCGAAGACATGTTTTCTCACGACGCGGCTCATATTATTAAAGGGGCATTATAGAATTTTTATAGAAAAAAAAATAAAAAAAAAATGGATTTTTATCATGACCCTGCGTAAAGTGGCTTAATTGAAGCTATGTGACGATACTAGGATTGCATTCGCGTTCGATAGCTGCATTTCTTGTTTAAGTTATCTTGGGAGGTGTTCCATAGCAAAACACCTTGTACTGAATTGTGTTTTAAAGCAAAACATGTTATGCGTGCAGGCGCTTTAAAAGTGTAACAAGAGAGGTGTTTTGCTTTGAAACATCCTTCATGTTTTGTTTTTAAACATGTTACATGTTCTAAACCAAAACACCTGAAACGTCCTAGACGTTCCATATAAAACACCTGGTGTTTTCTAACCAAACTGTTGGTGTTCCAAAGCAAACACCTGGAGACTTCCGAGACGTTCGATAACAAAACACCTGGTGTTTTCTAACCAAACTGTTGGTGTTCCAAAGCAAAACACCTGAGACGTCCGAGACGTTCCATATGAAACACCTGGTGTTTTCTACCAAACGTTGATGTCTCAAAGCAAAAACAAAACCCTAGACGTCGGAGATGAACGTTCGATAACAAAACACTGGTGTTTTCTAACCAAACTGTTGGTGTTCCAAAGCAAAACACCTGAAACGTCATAGACGTTCCATAACTAAACATCTGGTGTTTTTTGGGTAAACTGTTGGTGTTGCAAAGCAAAACACGTGAGACGTCAAACGTGTTCCATAGCAAAACACCTTACACGTGCTGTTTTGAAACATGTTTTAAAAGTGTAACAGAAATGGTGTTTTAATATGTGTGCAAGTTGGGAATGTCATTTTTTACAGTGTACTAGGTATTTAGAGACGCCGAATTCGACTAGTGTTTCACCCACTACGCTGTTGTATATTCCGAATACGTTCGCTGTGCCGCAGTCTGTGGCTAACCTTGAGATAAATAAGTTATTATCTGCATTAATAAATTCACAGTAAATGAAATACTATATTAATTGAATACGTTATTGACGTCCTCACGTGCTTTCGAATGTCGCTTACAACGCGAGAGTGTCAATTATATGATAAATAATCAACAACCAACCCTGTAGCCGATTTCATCAAAATTGCGAAGTATACTTTTCTAGCAAAGTATACTTTGAGGGAGTAATTTTCCATTTAAAGATAAATTTATTAATTGTTATTATACTGAATTTATTACATTATCACAGCCAAAATGGCTGTGATAATGTAATAAATTCAGTATAATAATTCTGCATACTTTTAATCATCAAATATATGCAGTCGTTAGTTGTAAACGACATAATGCATTTCGGGAAAATTAAATTACTCCCTCAAAGTATACTTTGCTAGAAAAGTATACTTTGCAATGTTGGTGAAATAGGCTGCTGGTTGCACAGTAACTGTTGTTTTATACCCAATATCAAAGGCACGCATTTACCAAATATATTATTATTTGCTACATGTACAATCACTCTGCTAGAATACAATGGTCATTTATTTAAAATCTTGATATCCATATCTAGAAATGATACCGATTTTGATGAACATATAAACACTTATACATGTTTTGTCCTGAGACCCGGACATCTCACCTTACTTTATAAAGATATCACTGCCTTCTTGCCATCGATAAGAACAAAAGTGAATGTAAAACAATCCAAAATATATAACTTTACGACTACATTGAGAAGTTTCTCCCGCCCTTTTTACCAGTTATTACGGCATATAATATGTTCTGTTCTGTTCAATAACAAACACACATGCCCGCTTTTCCGAACATATGCGTCGATATTAACCCACTTCAGCCTAAGGACTCAATTATTTTAGTTGAACAAATCTCAATAATTTGTTTATTACTCCATATAGGTATATGTTGTTACCACTCATTTGAACCGTCTCGTCGAGACGGTTCAAATGAGTGGTAACAACATATACATCATAGATGAAATAAAGAAATTAGGGAATTTGTTCCTCAAAAGTTACATACTACTATAAATGTATCCGTCGCTAATGGGTTAAACTATGCATACATATTGCTAACGGGTGTTAAGATACAAAGGAAATACATATGTCGCTGTAATGATTTTGTGGCTTGAGAATACTGTTCACGTGATTCCAATTATAATGAGGACAGCGCATATACGACTCGCTCGATTAATTGGACACATGATCTGAATACAGGTGTTTTTCCCATTCCATTATTTGTTTTAATGATACCAGAACTGTCACAGCGCAATAAACTATCGACTTATAATGAACATGCATAGGTCGTAGGTTTTCAGAAGCATCGCATGTCTTACACTGTGTTATTACACTTTGTAATGCACTCTATAAATATCACGCAATCTGATTGGCTGATGGTCATACATTACAGGTATATCATTGTTGATGAACGGTCGCAAATTATTTCAATATGTATTCCTACGCCAGTAGTAAAGGAGTGCATTAGAAATAGGTTAACCGCATTGTAATTTTGAAATTTGCGGCGTATATCAGAAAATGATAGGTCGGAAAACATGTTTAATGGCTCCGCTAGTGCGTCGCCATTAAACAGATTTTCCGACCTATCATTTTCTGATACACGCCGCAGATTTGAAAATTAAAATACAGTTAAATGTAACCCTATAGTGGACGTCTATTTTATGCAATAAACAAATATGAGACACGCCATGAGATGTTGTACCTTATACATGTATGTGACTGTGACAGGAGAATTGGGCTTATGGGTTTTGCGACCAGTGTAGATCCAGATCGGCCTGTGCATTCGCCAGTATAGATCGTTATCAGGCTACAAGACTTGATCAGGAGCTACACTGGTCACAAATTGAATACGTCCAATGTATCCAGTCACAGCCACATTTGAGTCACGCCATGTGATTTTTTACCTTCGGATATCTGCGTAATTGCATGAAATACGCTTACTAAATTTACAATATCTTTCCTAAATGGCGTCAAAAGTTGACAACATTTGTCAACTTTTGACTTTATTTATGAAAAATATCGTAAATTTTGAAAACGTATTTAATGACATTACGCAGATGTCCAAAGGTACAAAACACACGGCGTGTCTCATATACGAAATGCACAGGATCTCGGATATGAATAGCCTTTTTGTGGAATTTATCGGGGTATAAACTTGGAAAAGTCGCGGGAATATTCCGGCGACTTTTCCAAGTTTATATCCCCGATAAATTCCAAAAAAGCCCATTCATTCCTTATAATTCCAGCATTTGAAATACATTCATTAAGAAAATGTGTTTATTTTCTGTTTTCTTAAGAATTATTTTAACTGCGCCTGACGGTTACGGAAAGTAGTTCGGCATGGGAGTTTACTGGGATATAAATTTTGGACAGAGACTTGCTACGGACCAATCAAATGTTAGGGAATTGTGTAAATATTGTTGTGCAGACTCGAAATACCATAAACGCATGTACGATGTCCGATGTTCAAAGTTCACGATCAATAGTCGATTTTGATATTGATATCTGAAAAAAAGACTTACCCTGACCCAGGTGAAATTCCATCAGTTATTGATTTTATTGCGAAAACAAACAAACAAATGCTGTATGTGAATTTAAGGACTGACTATATAGAATATAACCGTTTGTTTCAAATGTTGTGAACTCAGACATGTGACTGAATATCTATATAAAGTATAACTGACCCTGTTCTTCTTAGAGTATATCATACAGAGCATTGAGTCGCCGTCTCCGCCATTTTAGTTTGTACATGCTATCGGACAGTTTCACCACTTGGAGGGTTTGACACATACAGACAATAATATGGCAGGAAATCTTAAATACATTTGGTGCAATACGTCCCACATATAGGGGACAACGTCCTATAAATATTATTCCAGCAGACTACATAAAAAGCTGGGCATTTCTACCATCACTCACAAAATATATTTTTCTTAATAATGGACACGTTTTCAATGTGTAAAATGTCTATTATTAGAAGTGCATCTGCCACAGGTAAAAAACGTATTTACTCGCATAGCAGGCAGGTACACAATATCAGGGCGGCGGAAGCGGGTGGGGGGGGGGGGGGGCGGCGGGGGGGGGGGGCTCTATAGGCCCCCCCCCCATAATTTTGTTGGGGGGCTTTGGATTTTTTATTCTAATATATTTGTGTAATCATGAGTACTGGGAACTTTGCTGAGAACTTTGCTGAGAATGCAGGAAATGCCGTTCCACCCACACACCAACTGGATTTCAACAATTTCGGGGGGGGGGGGGGCGGGGGGGGGCATTTCCGGTACCCCCCTAGCGCTATCGGGCCATTCGAACGGCCCTCAACATTGCCAATAATCCCCCCCCCCCCCCCCAATAATGTTCTGGCTTTCCGCCGCCTCCTATGAATATTGACAATACACTCAGATAACTGCTTACAAATCACTGGATTCGGTACAGCATTTATGGTAAAACAGGTATATATCTACAGCACTGTGTATTGTTCTTACTGTTACACACTTTACTAAATTCTCAAACATTTTAACAAAGGGTCAACAAACCCTTCAGCTATCAGACTTTGTATATCAATTCGATGAAAACAAGGCATAGTTTGCTGTAGTCGGATGCCTCCCCATCATGTTGCACCAAATTGTATTCATGTGTTTGTCATATTATTAGTGGTATGTGTCAAACGCATTAAGAGGTAAAACTGGCTGATGTCTTGTACACGCTAAGATGGCCGACATGGCAACTCCATGCACTGTGTAGGATATAGTAAGAAGAGAATGTTTACATGTATGTTACGCTTGTATCCCATGACATTTACGAAGCAATTATGCATGAATCATTAGATGGTCAGGGGCCCCATGAGTCCTTAACATGGGGAAAAACGGAGAACAGGGTGAGGTAGAGTGTCGAAAAACGAAACATTGTGGAAATTGACTTCGAAACTGGCTAGATAGCTTGGAAATGATGTAACTAAGAAAACAAAAGTTAGATTTTGAAAATCAGTCAACAAATTCAAAAAGTATTGTTGAAATATATGTTCAGCCCCCACATAGCCCCATCAGTGGTTGGGTTACAATAGTGGTTGTGATGGTTGGGCTGCATTAGTGGTTGTGCTAGTTTGGGAGGGACTGGAACCCAACTGTTCTTGGCATGTGACCGAAGGAGTATCATTACTGTCCGTTCCACGTTTTTCTGCCGACGAACTTTTGTCTATTAAACATATTAAATCTAAAAATATTTGTATGTAAGTACCTTTTCATCAATAACAAAAAAGTCACCCTCCCCAAAAAATGAAGGATCAAAAAACGAAAAAATTTGGAAATTGACTCCGAAACCTGGCGAGATCGCTTGAAAATGATGTAACTAAGAAAACAAGTTAGATTTTGAAAATCGGTCCACAAATAAAAAAAATATTTCAAAATCGTTTTTTCGTAATAAAATCAATATTTGATGGAATTTCATCAAATACATTTTTTTGGGGAAGGTGACTTTTGTTATTGATAAAAAAGTACTTAATTTTAAATATTTTTAGATTTAATGTGTTAATAGGGGTGACACGAAATACCCAAATATACCCAAATACTGCCCAAATATATCCAAATATAGTATATAATAGCATTCAATGTGGTTGTTTTATGCAAATAACATAAAATAATACATGCTACTCGTATTTATTATATGATGTAGTTATATATATCCATTAGAATACGCTATTTATGCAAAAAAACAACACATGAGATGGCCAATGTGAAACTGTGCCAAGGGAGATTACTCTGATTACTGTTCTTTGAAGTAAGTGAAATCGGGGCCATGTCAAATCGGCCCAGGTACAAAACGTTTTATACGCCCGTCAAACGGGACTTATTATGGTATGTAGTTGTCTGTCTGTCTGTCTGTCTGTCTGTCTGTCTGTCTGTCTGTCTGTCTGTCTGTCTGTCTGTCCGTCCGTCCGTCCGTCCGTCCGTCCGTCCGCCGTCCGTCCGTCCGTCCGTCCGTCCGTCCGTCCGTCCGTCCGTCCGTCCGTCCGTCCGTCCGTCCGTCCGTCCGTCCGTCCGCCCGCCCGCCCGCCCGCCCGCCCGTTCACTTTTTAGGACCGCTAACTTTGTGTAATCAACTCCTCCCACAGTTTTCATACATATTCACCCAAATCATGTTGAAGATGTGCACCTCCCCTTCTCATACCGAAAAATGTATTTTTGACAAAAGTGTAACGTTTTTAACTTTTAACATTTATCCACCCTGTTTTTGCATATTGGAGTCCCAAATTGTGTAATCAACTCCTCCCACAGTTTTCAACCATTCATTCTGAAACTTTACATATGCATTCTAAACATCGACGGGCGTTTATTGTGACATCAGGCACTGTTGTTATTACTTATTATCATTCAGTCTCACCGACTAGTGTACGAAAGTATACCGAAAAATTAGAATAAATATGGCGTTTGATCAGGGTCACTGCTCACGCAATAATTACCCAAAATATTGTCAAAATTAATGTTCAGATACACCCAAGTATTGTATTTAGCAGCGTTTGATGTGTGTTATAATAATGAAATTTGCATGAAATAATACGTGATTGAATGGAAATTTACCACATGTCACACATCGCAGTGACTGTGCGTACATACTCCCAAGATCGATCCTGACATACATGTTAAATTACCACATGTCCCGTGGCACACAGTGATCTGCGTACACCAGAATATCCGATTTACGTGTATATGTGCCATATCGATTGTCTAGTAGTATATGGTCATAAATGCTATGCTCTATTGTAATAGTTACAACCTCATAAAACTACATACAATGTAAAGACCGAATGTACGTGTCACACCGTCACACGACAAAATGATGGGACATACTCCCGTGTTCCCGACATACATGTACATGTACCACAAGTCACACAGCGTAATGACGGGACGTATTCCCGAGTTCCCGACATACATGTAGCACATGTCATAGTGTAGTGATGACGGGACGTATTCCTGACATACATGCACATGTACCACATGTCACACAGCGTGGTGACGGGACGTATTCCCGAGTTCCCGACATACATGTAGCACATGTCACAGTGTAGTGACGGGACGTATTCCCGACATACATGCACATGTACCACTGTCACACAGCGTGGTGACGGGACGTATTCCCGACCCTTCCCGACATACATGTACACATGTCACGTGTAGTCAGGGACGTATTCCCGACATACATGCACATGTACCACTGTCACACAGCGTGGTGACGGGACTTATTCCCGAGTTCCAGACATACATGTACATGTATCACATGTCACACAGCGTGGTGACGGGACGTACTATCGGGTTCCGGACATATATGTCTGGAACTCGGGAGTAGGTCCCATCACTATGCTGTGTGACATGTGGTGCCTGTACATGCAAGTCTGGAACTTGGGAATATGTGGTACATGTACATGTGTGTCTGGAAACTCGGGAATATGTGATACATGTACATGCATGTCTTGAACTTTGGAATATGTGGTACATGTACATGTATGTCTGGAACTTGGGAATATGTGGTACATGTACATGTACATGCATGTCCGGAACTTGGGAATATTTTGTACATGTACATGTGTGTCTGGAACTCGGGAATACGCCCCGTCACTACGTTGTGACATGTGGTACATGTACATGTATGTCTGGAACTCTGGAATAGGTCCCGTCACTACGCTGTGTGACATGTGGTACATGTACATGTATGTAGGGCACTCTGGCGTACGTCCCTTCGTTTCTCCGTGTGACATGTGGTACATGTACATCTATGTCGGGAACTCTGGTGTACGTCCGACCACTACTCTGTGTGACATGTATATTTGAGCATATTTTGAGTACGTTCTCGCGAGATCCCGACATACGTGTACATGTTCCACATGTCACACAGCGTAATGATCGGGCGCACTGCCGAGTTCTCGACATACATGTACATGTACCACATGTCACAATTCATACCCACATTTGTATTATCTACTCTTACATTATACTGCTGCATTATGTAACATTTAATGCTAGCATTATAATCACAAACAGATACTGGAAACATATGAATAATATGCGTGCATGTACGTGTAGGTGTTTTCGTTCCATTTCAATTGGTGTAGGAACGTCAGCTTGGTTAAATTGGCGGTCATCGCATAACCCAACGAAACTGTTGGGTTCATAATTGGGTATATATATAATTCAAGTTCTTAATTCGACGTCACAACATCAATCAACTTTTGATATCAATACATCCAGTCATTCTTGATATAAATAACTAATTATTGATATGAAAAGTTACTGAAAAACTATTAAAACGTCACCACATACCTGTTAAACTAGTTGTTGCCTTATTGGAGCCCCATGGAAAGTCTTTGGACGTCAAGCGAGAAATACAACTCGAAAAAACCTACAGTTAACTACACAATTATTCAATGTCCACATGATCAGCATCTGCGTGTGACTATACTGCTAGCAGTAAAACGAATCGCATTGCAATACTTTGTTGCTAATAAACACAAGTCGATGTCTAAACACACACAGGTTTGTAGAATGAAAATATACATGTAAACAGCTAAATGTGCATAATATTTCCTAATTACAGCATACTGTGTAATGTCCATACTAGCAGGATAAGCACCAATGTGAATATGGATTATTTGTGTAAGTAACGTTTTTTTGTTAGCTTTTTCGTTTCCATTGACTACATGCGGCTCCAATAAGGAACAACTATCTTAATATTGGTTACTGCATATTCATTCGTTTGCTGGGGCAATTTATACAATACTAAAAGTTTTGGGTTTTCCCGTTTATTATCCACCATATATTATATACCATAATGGCATAAAGTATCTAATAAATTACCTCATAGTGTGACAATAATACATGTATAGTAGTGTACTTACTATTGTATACATCATTGCGATTGTTGGATATTTCTATTGAACATTACCAGCACATATCGCACATTTTACAACATTGTTTCAGATTTGCATATCATGGTGTGTGTTAAAATATGTGGAGTTGCTAAAGAATTTTCACATGTAATGCAGGATGTTATTCAAATTAAATTTATATCAGCTGATGTCTGAACATAGAACATTCCATAGAACTGCCAACTGTCGGGTGAATGTTACGTATAGTTTGATCAACTCGTGTGACGTCAGCGACGTCGATGGTGTTAACGTTGTGTACTGTTGTTATTTACGCGCTCCGCAAGACGATGCAGCCGCACAGTTGGTCATGCACTACAATGATCACTAATCCGTTATATTTTCGGCCGATGTAATATCTCTATAATACACGAGAGCATAACGATCTGCAGTTAAAACTGAACATGCATTTAATGTAATGTCGTTCAAAAACATGTAGTCATGTTCCGAGACATATAAATAAGACGTCATGCCAATGTATATACTTGTTTAACATCATTTAAAACAATGATATCAGAGCATAGGTACATGTTATATGACAGACAAACATTATAGTTAAAACAATCTAACAATACACTGGTAAACACCATTACCAACCGAAATGAGGAAATAGGCGAACAATGGTAAAACACGTAACCTTCGTATTGAAATGAAACCATATTCGCAACAACACATTAAACAATGCAGATGTTGTACATCCCATTTACTGACAAAATAGATGATGCTCTATAACTGTATTATAAACATATGTGTTTCCTAACCGGGGTTTCGGTCGTTACTGTAAACTTATGCAAATTTGTCACATGACGGGAAATTCCGTAAGTAAAGAATGCATTGCGCTACTTGTGTAATCAAATACATCTCTTTAACGGCACTATAAGGGCAATCCCATGATTATTATGTCTATGAACACACGATCGTCGTTCATGTATGTGTAGAGCAGTATTTATTGAATTACAAATGTTTTTCAACGACTAAGATACGTATAATACGTTAGTCCATTGCCCGCTTTTGCCGACTTTTAAGGTAAAAAGATAAAAGAATGGATTCAAATGTACATGCTCATACGTTGCGTGAGACATAACTGGGCCCCGGCTTGAGAAAAGGGACCCTTAAACATTTGCGAACAGGTAGCCCAGATCAGGACTTGCGCATCCGCGGAAGGTGATCAGGGCGTACACTGTTCGCTATTCCATTCAATGGGGCAGGCATTAATGACACTGCAAGACGATTAGAATCCAATCATATATTGCGAGTGTATAAGGGAACTTTATATCCAATTAATGCCAATTTATTGCAATGCTGTACGGTCCCTTTTCTCAGACGGTGGACCATTTATATTTAATGAGATACGTAGGTAAGCAATACGTTTATGCCCTGACCATCCGTCGAAATATAATCAGTATTTAGGATAACACTGTTTACGGCTGAATCTCCATATATAATATACTCACACTCAGCCTTTTTCAAGGTCTTACATACCGGCTTCGATGCGATAGGTGAATGAACTAGCTATGTTAAATCTATCGCCTCATTTGCCTCCTTCATTTAATGCACATATTTCAAACTGTATTGGCAGATAGTAGTAAATTCGGAAAACAAACGGGCCAACGGTCTTTGGCCTGCCAATTTTGGGTTCAAATGCCCGGGTTTGGTTAGGTCATTGAGCCAATTCCTACCCTTAAATAAAAGAAAAAAGAAAAGAAAAAAAAAGAAGGTTAGCAATACTATCTAAGGTATGTTTAGTTAGCAGTTAATACTGAATAAACGATAAGGCATGGTGTTCTGAATCTTGAAGTCATAATTCTGCTATATGAATTCCACTATAATGGATTGCCAGCGGTTCGCGGGGGGGGGACTATCAATTGTGGTATGCAACAGCTTGTGTACGTATTTGTGATTTACAAATTGGTTCCTTGTACATTTATCTCATAAAGAAACGCTGCAATTTCACAATACGAAAGCACTTCATATAATCGTGTACCTCTAGTCAATGCAATCGTTGTACTCGTTAATTTGTGCAACTTGATAATTTGTATAACTTTTTATTAGTTTCCATTGTTCAAATTCAAAACCAAACACATACTTGTCTTTCATCCATCCTTATTTCTATTAAATAATACATACTCATATGTCACTACTACATATTGCATATACTTTGGTATACGACAGTATTTGTTTAGCTGGAGGAAATCATTTGCATTTATTTAACGTGTATAAACTTGTAAATAGAGTTAAAACTTGAATATTGAGTATATTCGGTGTTTTGTTAATGCACATGTAATTTCGCTATCGGGGTCGGATTATTTTTTGTTTTATTTTTTTTTTTTTTTTTTAATACGATTACTACGATGGACGATAGTACGATAGCACGATGACGATTAGTTACGATACCACGGATGACGTAGTACGATACCACGGATAGTACGATGAGTACTACGATTTATATCGTACTTTCGTATCGTTTAGTATCGTACTATCGTCAATTCGTGAGTATCGTACTATCCCTTCCCCTTCGCGATATTGGCGGTACGGCCTTAATCAAGGTGGGGTTCCGAAAAACGGCTTTGACGTAATGTTTTGTAGATGTGTGTCAGTAGACTCTTTGTGCAATTTATAAGTTATTGTAAAGAAACTTTTAGAGCACCCATAAAAACACATATGCATCGTATTTGGTGCGCTTACATATCATCAAAATCCGTCCATTTGTTAGGGGAGATTTTAATGAAAAATCGACCTAAGATTAGTCAGGAGTTTAGTCTTCACGAATAAAGGTTAATAATTGTATTTAATGTGATATCAGCTTTTAAATTTGGTTTAAATTTTACTTTTTAATTTTTCTAAAAACAGCCATCTTGGAATTTGTTCTGATATTATTTCACTGATAAATCTATTTTGTACATTATTTCGACATGCAATTTTAGGATTATAAAGTGGGAAGGAAATCATCTTTCTGTGATAATGATCTGGAACATTCCGTGACTCCAATACCTTTTGATGGTGTGATCTCACCACTGGTATGTTTTCGTTTTTAATCCTTATTATTAACAAGCACTTGCCCTGGGCAATTTCGACAATCGTCAGTAGTTGTGGATCCGTTATTTATATGGGTATAGTAGTGTTTGGAACGTCAAGCAATAGGGTTGCCACATCAACACCCAATAAACAGTCCAGCAGAAAAACGTACAAAACTTTAGAAAATTATATTTTGCGTATAATACTATAACAGCAAATCGTAAATATATTACAAAAATCCATAAAGATAAACGTAACCGAAGTTAGTTCAAAAGCGAATACAGGCATGAAAAAACAGAATAAATTTTACTTAACAAGGAGAAGATAGGTAAAACGTATTAAAATTCTGTGGACACCGTTAGTGGAACAACAAACAACAGTGCATTTAACACCATTTAAGGGTAATAAAGTCCTAATTTCACAGAAAAGGAGTAAGGCATATGCACCAAAAAGTCATCATAAGAAAAAATATACCTTATATATAATAAATAAAATATGGGTATGAAACAAAAATAAAGGAATGACCTGACCGTCTTTCAATGGGAACTGTCGGGGATTTGTAAAAAACCAAAAGGAGAGTTATTTCAATGTTCTAGAAAAATAACGTAAAATGTCACCTGATGTAATATGCTGAAGAAAATGTAAAGCCTTCAACATCACTGATACTACTGTTTCCTACGCAACAATTTTTCCATGGTGTGGGGTAGGAATATACGCTAAAAGATGGAATATCATGTGTAGAACTCCAAAACAAAATACCTTACAGAAAAAACTAAATAAACCTCTATTGTGGTAATTAGGTACTCAGAATTAAGGAAACATTATTAGTTAAATGTGTTCATTGCCTAGGTAACCATAATCACGAACCAAAACTAAACAATCTCAATAAAATTAAATCACACAATTAAGCAATAAATCTCTATTATTGGGTTGTCTTCAACGGGCACAACCCCCTAGGGACGTGCATTACAATGCTAAGGACAAACAAAGTAGGTGATGAAATAATTACAATTTCTAGTTAACACTGATTATGTAGTACTTAACAACGGAGCTGTAACTTACGGTTACGTCACACTTTTCTTTAAGCAAATGTATTGGACAGCACCCGACATAACAATAGCAACACATGCTTAGCCTCCTTGACCTCTGGGTCCGTCATGTACTCTTCAATAGGAAGTGACCTCTATCGATATTTACTATAGATTTCTACCCAATACCATAGAGGTACTCAAGCCACCTTTCTAACTGGAAGTTAGGGTCATGCTATCTGGGAGCTGTTCAACGACTATGCACTAATAGTCTACACACAGATACAAATCTAGATACAAAAAATACCACGATGAATTTGTGAGCCCCCACCTCTTAACATAAGTAAAGGAGAGATACCACAAGACAAGTGGTAAAGCTCATAATCGCCAAACCAATCACTGGTTGGACACCAGCTTGACTTGATGCCATTAAAAAAACAGTTGAGAACTGTCTGCGTAGATGGAAACAAGACACAAATATCATTACAACAATTAACAAAACCTTAGGCTGAGAGGAATATTTGAAAGCTAAAGTCCCTCGCGACTGAAAGTATTTAAACGACGCAAAAAGTTGTTTGGTTGGGAGAAATTTAGATCTGAAATTAATACGACAAAAACGAGTAAAGAATTATGGGACAATTTAAATAGAATCAGAGGAAAAGCTATAAGCCAATGCCTCCACTTTTAATAACAGATAGCAATGTCTCGACTACAAACAAAAAGCAGAGGGGTTGCTCACAGACCATTATACAACTATGTAAGTGACAATAATCTTAATCCCGAATTCAAAACAGTTAAGGTTCAAGAGAAACCCGAATTCAAACAAAAAAATAGATACTAAACACGTTATGGCCAGATCTAATGAGGTGAGCTGCCTTCAATCGGTGCCTTTATTAGGTCAGAACTAAATGATTGCCCTTAAAAATAAGAATAACTCTTCACCAGGAGCAGACAAGATACACTACGCATTACTAAGAATCTTCCAAAAAGAATTATGAAAACAACTTGCTTCTTGATGATAAATAAATCTTGGTAATGGTACTCTACCAGTACCTGGAAAGAAGTAGTACCATCATCCCTATATTGAAACCAAAGAAGACACCAAAACTCTCACGCCCTCATACAGACACATTTCTCTAAACACCAGATATATGTAAAAATAATGGAAAAGATGGTAGCTAACAGATTAAAACATCACTTAGAAACAAATCAGAAAACTCAGCACGACCCAATCAGGATTCCGACATAACTGATTTAATTAGTATCAACTCGCAGACTAGGACACAATTATTAAAACACGCATGATGGAAAAGAAGAATGTCGTTGCAGTATTCCTAGACTTAGAAAAGCCTTTGACCTAATATGACGAAAGGTGCAATAGAACATTAATCGGGAAGGGCATAATTAATAGAATGTTGTTGTCGGCTTGACAACTTTCTTACGGGCAGAAAAAAAATTAGAGTGAGAATAGGATCAGAACCCTCCGATGTCAAAATGTAGATAACGGTAGACCACAGGGCTGCGTAGTTAGTCCAAACGCTGTTTAACTTCATGATAGAATACATTGTTAACGAACTCAATGAGAACAAACCCAATTACACACTATCAAAAAGGATCTATCGCCAATTTGCAGATGATAGCTCGATCTGGCATGTACATGCAGATCTCAATATTGCCTTGGGGGCTTGTACAGACAACTTAGATAAAATCACACTTGGCCAAAATAAATGGGGAGTATTTTAAAATATCCACACTTACAAACGGAGGCAGTCATTTCATAGAGGGAGGACACTTATTCTTACAAAAGACGGAGAACGGTATGCATATAAAGGAGATCAACAATACAAAATGTAAAGAACTAGTTGTTAACAATCAGGCAATACCATACAAAAAATGCGCCAAAAGTTCCTGAGGTATGTACTTGGACGAAGAGCTTACATGGGACCTCACATTAGATCTAATTCAAACGTTGTAGGAGGGTCTAAATCTAATGAAACTAATCTCAGGTACATCTTATGGTTGCAGACAAATCCTCCCTCCTACAAAACTACATAAAGCATTAATCCTGGTCGAAGATGGACTATGGATGCATGCTATAACAATGATGCTGGCGGTCTGCTCACCTGGTTAAGTTTAGAATTAATTCAAGAGCAGCGCTAAGGCTTGCCTACGGGTGCCTATTAAAAACAACAAGAGCCGCAGTAATCGAAGTAGAAAACAGCAGTGTTACAACTAGGACTTTAGAGGGAACAAAACTTCTCAAATACTGGGTTCCGAACCCAACCCCCTGGCGCTCACCTAACAATCATCGAAAAACTAATTACACTCAAACCCAGCATCAAATACAATATGATTAAACTAAACGTGACGCAACAAATACAGTCAATAATTTTTACCAACAAAAAAAACCAATATAAAAACGTGTTATGCAATGAATGCACTAATCTTAACAGGAAGAATATGATTTGGGTGGATGCGAGATGCAGCCATTCAAAACGCATATCCCGTATTATCTATTTGAAATTACAGCTCGATCTGATCTCTCTGAAATTATAAAAGATAAAAAACTAAGATCAAACCTTAGCCTCAAACACGCAATGGAACATTTAGAAATAATTGGAAAGACAGCCTACACACTATACGGTACGGTAGCAAAAAACCAGAACTTGTATCACCTCAGCTAGCGTTTGTGGTCACGGAACTTAAAGTCACGTAGAACAATACTAAATGGCCACCAATCTAAATGTATTTACTTCGGAAACTTATTGCAATTGAAAAGCCATATTATTCAACCTAAAATAAAAAAGTACAATTACACTGTAATCATAACAGAGCTCACTAAGCTCCCAATCCAGCATTCAACCACAGGTACGTCTAAAAACGAGACCGGGACAACGGTCCATACCATTAAAATTCTTATAAGTTAAAATATGGAACAAGTGGAAAATTATTAATATTGACTGGGTACCCTCACATGTTTGGATACCTGGAAAGAAGAAGCCGACCGAGCGGCAAGCCACAGCTCACTTGGATAGGATCACCAAGATATTACTTTGCTACACACAGAGGAATTATATTCAGTCCATAAACAATAATAAAATAAAATGGCCAAAAAAACGATGGGATAACAATCATAAGCATTACTATGGCGGGAACACATTTTCAAAGTCATGGTGTCCTTACCAAACCAAATAATTGTAAACAATACGAGCAAGGTTATAATGTCAGATAAAATAATTAACACGACTCAGACTAGGGTTAGAAACCGGTATAAAGGCAACTCGTCATCCCAGGGCAGCGATATTGATGTAGATTTGAATTGTAGTCAGTGCGACGAAGATGAAATTTGAAGAACTGGACCACTTATTGCTTCTTCTGCCAAGCGCATGAATTAGCCAGAGAAGATCTAGCGCTGTTGCTTAAAAATAATGTTATATATTCCATTTTATTTAATATTCCCCCTAAAGAATGCGAAATGAAATACACTTAGCTGTACTTAAATTACATTAAGGCGACAGGTTATTGGAATAAATTATAAACATGACACGTTTGCTCCACTAAATTAAAAAGCTGTCAAAATAAATTGGATATTATGATTTTATTTTAAAATACAAAACTCAAGCAAACTTTTATGACGCTCTAAACACACCAGACAGGTGAGGGCAGCGGCCTGTCGAAGCTCTGGTGGGCCTAAGGTGGTGGTTTCACCCCGTGGTGTGACCGTCACATCGGCCTGCCCGGAGTTAGGTCAGGGAGCGTTTCGCCACCTCACCATCCAACACACAGACGGTGAGGGCAGCGGCACCAGTCCGAAGCTCTGTGGGCAAGGTTGGTGGTTACAACCCGTGGTGTGACGTCACATCGGCCTGCCGGAGTAGGATAGGGGGGCGTCGCCCATCACCACTCCAACACTCTGAATACACAGAGATTATATGCATAACATGTATATTAAAAATCATCATGGATAGAAACACATTAAAACCCGATGGAGTGGTCGAGCTAAGTTACGTCCGTGACACTGGGCTCCTTGTCTCCATCCCATATTTGAAATTGCTGAAAATATTTCAGGATTTACCAATTAAATTATAATCTTTAACATGTCAATATTACGTCCGTTACATCGGCCGGGAGGCGTATTACTCATTCTAGAGTGAATAGTCGAATGACGAGCAACATCACTTGTGTGGGGATACATGTTTCCTCCGGCAACGAGAGAGTGTTGCATACTATGATGATCGTCTGCCTGCTAGATGCTAGCACTAATAATAATACTAGAATTAATATTTGATCAATGGTGGGCAGCGGGTGCTGCCTGCATCCAATGCTACAACAATTATCACTTTAGTTGATCCTGGTGCCACTGGTCTCAGACAAATACCCGAGTTGACTTGCAAATGGAATGTAAAATATTGACACGATATGCGATGCAATCAATAAGTTTACAAGATATCCTGCACCTATTTTTCCATAATGGTCGTACCTGGCGGTTATCATTGATCACGAGGCAAATCAACCAAACAAACAACTATTACAATCATTAATCATACAGACCCATCAAACTCAAACAGTTAATATGGTGCCGGTTCGGTCGAGTGGTTGGCAACAACTGAATAGGGTAGCTCCGAACGCCAATACCTTTGAACTGACGGATGGCTCAGTCAAACAATTAGCAAACCTAGTTCATTTTAACGATTATCCTGCGAGTGCCGCCCCCTGGGTGACACTGTATTAACTCCGAACGGACCGTATGGGACGGGGCCGCGGGGGGCGGTGTCAGCGTATGCTGGCCGTCCATTGGGGATCCCGTTCCGTTTGCGGCTGCGAAGGCCATTCTAGCATAAAATAGCTAAAACTACATTACAAGGTTATCCCACCCATGGGTTTTGTACTCGATAGGAACCTGGGACACCTGGAAAGGTTTCTTGCGTATGGACTCCCTTATCGAGGATTAGTACTGGGAAATTTACGAGACGATAGTGTACAGGCTCGTGTGGGCTTAACACATGAATCCAAAATTAACATAAAAGTAATCCCACCAACGAGGTGTACGGAATTCTACCCACCACAATCCCGATATGCTATTATGTACTATGTTAGACTAGACTTAGTAGCATTACTATTTAGTAGGTAGTGGTAGAGTTATGTGTGGTAAGAGGAAGGGCCAACAATTGGTCTGGTACCGGTGGAACTCGCTTCACTGACCGAAGCCTGTTTAGTCGGTGACGGACGGGACCTCTTCTTGCAAGCATTATTGTTGGCTGCCTTTACACTCAAGCCAGACTATTCTGGTATTTTATTCAAACTGCAACTAATAGGGTGGAGTGGTGGGATTTTACATATTGCAAAGACGTACTTGTATAATATATCCATGTACATATATAGAGCGTGCACCGTTATGATAACAAATTGTATTGGACTCGCAGAGGTTGGACATCGATCCGTGCATGAAATACCACGGCTTCGTTCGGGTCTTCGGGAAGCTCCGTGACGGCTGGTGTCTGGGGGGGATATTTTTTAATTTTTTTTCCGGGTGTCGGGAAACCGTAAAGTCGCCCGAAAACCCCTGCGATATCAGCCGTTAGAATCAGTATAATATACAAAAAGAAAAAGCAATTAACCCAATGACACACATTATTCGAAAAATAGCACTGTACTCGAGGAGCAAGAAATTGGTTGAATCCTAGCCACATACCGATACGTCACAATCCAATTATTCTGCATAGGGTCTGGGATCGATGGGGTGGTAGTAAGTCGGAAAACAAGTGCCGCTTAATATAAACTTGTATTTTTAAACTGTAATGTAATTTTAAATTGGCCCTATACTACATCAATAAAAATCACGTTCGTCTAGGTCCACACTGTCGCCGTAGGAGTATTCATAAAACACATATGTATACATGTCCATGATATGTACATATGCAAAATTGTATAGCATAAACAGGAGTCCCATTTCCAATACACGAAACAGATTGGGACCTTTTAATTGATGTCTGTATAACCTTACATGTTCTTCTCCCAAGATTCGTTGTAGCACCTATGCGTCTCCAAAACGAAGCGACACCGAGAGGACCGCATCAGGTACACGATTACTTGTCTAGTAAGTAGACAAATATCACGACTCTCACTAGGTCACAAACTGGTCTGGTCAATCCCTGGCAAGCGTCCGGGTGTTCAGATTCTGCCGGAACGTTTTAATTCATAATGTCACCCATTAAGTCCACTCAGTCCATCTATGAAGGACCGCGCGCAAGACACGGGGGGCGGCTCATAGTCCCTTACGTGTGTCTCGTCCCGAATGGCAGGGGGTGACAGTTTTTTGTAATTTTTACTTACATTCCAAAGCACGCAATAATAGCTTACTTTCGTCTTTTCGGACGGTCCCTTATACGATAAAAAAAGGGGGGGGGGCATTATATATGTACACAATACTCGCACAGCAGCGTGTTAGTGTTGTAAAAGAATATGCATAACATAAACATATATAAACTCACACACCATTGAGTCCGGTTTAAAACACTATGGCGACCAGGTAACATATGGGGGGAAAAAAGGGTTCATAGAAGACAGGAAGCTGTCCCGCTGATTGGAAAGGCCGATGTGCTTGTGTGAACGGGTGTCACAAATTAACCGGTGGATTTCACTCCATGCAGGACACGGACGCTAGAAGAAAGAAGTCAAGAACGGGGATTTCTACCTGCAACAATATACCTCAAAGCGCAGAACTCACGACTGTTTCCTGTGCATATAGTGGTCGAGCGGGCATAATGGTCTCTTCATATTGTCCCATATAGATTATCAACAGGAATTGGCCCTATGGGGACCAGCTATTTCGCCTTAGGGCAGTAGAGAGCAAGTCATATTGACATTGGACATAAGCCTGACAGACACACTTAGCTAGGCACGCACCACAAACATATACTACACAATCCAGATAAGGGCTTCTGTGATTTTTCATGCACACAGCTCACTCAATCACAAACCAGGGATTCGGTACCTCGCGGTGTAGCCAGACGCCAAACGACACCAACAAAGAGAAGATCAGAAGAAATATATAACATAATTAGTCCCCCCTCCTCGGGGCAAGGCCTCGTCGTGTCTACCACCACCTCAGGTGGGTGGTGGCATAGGTCTCTGTGGACCGACATCGGGTCGTTCCTCTGTGTTGCTTACTGGGCATTGTCACATGCTTATGCGCCTTGGGATCTGTGGCGGGTATGAGCTGCTGGGTGTGCCAGTGGCGGCTTGTGGGTGGCTTGGGCATGGCTCGACTGTATCCCTCGTCGTGCGGGTGGGCGGTTGCGGTGCGGAGCCTCCGGTTGTCACTGACTGCGGAGTCCCGGTCGGCTGTGGGTGGGTCGGGGGCTGGCTTGCTCCGGCTCGGCCTGCGCTGTTGCTCCTCTGTGGGCGTTGGATTTGCCCAATCACGTGGGGATTCCGTCTCTGCGTGGGTTGTCTTGCTCGTCCATCACTCTGAATAGCATTAGCCAGGTAATTAACATTGTAACGGCTGAGTATCCATATATCATGTGCACGCACACTCGGCCTCCTTAACGGTCAGTCATATCGGCATTGTTGCAATAGGAGAATGAACTAATTAGGTTTAAAACATTCACCGCCTCATCGTCTCCTTCATTTATGCTACCATATTTCGGTGTATTCGCAAATATTAGTAAACTCGGAGGAAACAAATGGGGCCAACGGCCATTGGCCTGATCATTTACGGGCACATGCCGGGTCAGAAGGTCTCGAGCCATTTCCACCCTTAAATATAAGAATTTACATGTTGGAACATTGTTACTTAGTTCCTGTTTCCAACCAGTATAGTCAGTCTCATTACAATTCTTTTGTATTTGTCCTAGGTAATTAAAAATGGTGCATTTTAATCTTCAACGAACTTAATAACACCCGACATGTTTGTAACTGCCACAAGGCTTAAGGCTGTATTGGTCTTTTTGTTGCACTTATTGACGCTGATATAATAAAAAATGTTTAAAGAAGGACGTGTATCAGTATGATATTGTCAATTAAAATAGATTTACTGCTTGGAAAATGGATGTCCATTTAAAACATTTACCTGGATTATACACATGGACGTATGTTATTGATGGTAGTAATTGGTGGAACACCTTCCATACCCGGTTATTTACGAAAACAACTCTACAATTTTTATTTCTATATATATTATGTTTATTAAATTTGGGCTTTGTGCTTATGATTAACCATCGCATTGGTTGGGGACATTTATTCACCAAACCGTCAATGGGAATTCATTAGTGACCCGTTCATGCACATAAAGTTGAATAATAAGCCTGGTTGACAAAACTTACAATATGTCTTTTTCATAGCATTAGGCATATCGCTATATGAGCTTGTCAGTCCAGGGAATACACAGTTTGTTCATACTTGGCTCTGGGCTACAATGGTCGCAGATTCACTTGGTTCATTTTTCACATCACGCCACGTGTGTATCAGTGGATTAAAGTACTATGCAGTTTGTCCGACAAGGCAGGCCTTGGTTACGTGTGCCGTTTTAAGGCCATCGTATTATCGATCGCTATCGGGCGATACTACGATAGTGCGAGGCGATAGTACGCGTAATACGTTGACGATAGTACGATGACGATACCGCGACCACCACGTTAACGCGATAACCACGTTGACGATTTACTACGATATTATATGCGTACTATCGCCATCGTGGAATCGTTACTATGCGTCATGTAGCAACGTACTATCGTCATGTATATCGTAGTATCGACCCGATAGCGATATTACGATGGCCTTACGGAACACCGTACTTGGAAATCAGTTTATCTAGTGTGGGTACGAACTTGTGATTGCCCCCCTGCTGCAACTGTAATCAAAAAATCACATATTCATAATTGTAGTCTTGGTACAATACAAACAACAAGCGTTTCGCTATGCTTACATGTATCTTTAGGATCTACTCTGATGTTTGAGACTACAGGCTTACCTGTAGAAACCACTGACTATATATATTTAGCATTAATCAGTCAGTCAGGTATATGTAAGGGTGAGAATTCTCGATGACCTTCCATAACAGAGATAACCATTAATCCTAGACCCGTTGCTATTGATAGGGTCTCGCGCTCGAATGGTGATTACACAGCTCAGTCTTGGCGAATCGACTATTAGTGCCAGTTAGTTCCGTTAGCTTACTGATGAAAAGATTGGATTAAATAATCATACCCGGCCACCCCATAGCTCAAACTTAGACGGTGGGTCAGTTTGACGCGTTTGTTTAAACAAGTTTTGATTGGATTAAAAAAATCCGATAAAATAAAAACACCCTGTGTATTCAGTGACCATCACGTGGTGGCCGATAATTACCTTAATGAATCTTGTATTAGGTCCTAAAATCTGAACCCAATTGCATGTTTTATGTGTGTAAATACATATTACTACAACACGTTTTCTCTCGACTCAACAAAAATTATGATACTTTTCCTAAAATACACATTTAAATGCTGTGAATATTTGTGTCTATATTTGGATTGGTTTTAGGCAACAGGGTTCTATACAACTGTAACTTATACAGAAACTAGACGGTGGTCAGTTGCCGTGCAGTTTATAATTATATTTACACGTCGTCCGCCTGTTCAATAATTTTATGATACGTATTGAATTGCTTAACGATGTATACACTGACTGATGCATAGGATGATATGGGACTGCTCTCTTCGCAAAATATCATAATGTCCTTTTCCATGGGGTTATTACAACATGTCCTTAAAAATAAACCTGGGACGGTTGGTCAGTCGCCATGCATTTTATATATTTCACACGTCGTCCGCCCCATTTCACGATACGTATTGAATTGCTTACCCATGCATAGTATGACCTGATGCGTAGCTGATATGGGAACTGGGGCTATCATAATTTTCCATGAAAATGGTTTTTTTATTTATTTAATTTGACGGCTCTACCTTTATTTATGAATTGTAAGGACAAAACCCATTAGGAAATATAACCTCCTTCGTGTGAAAAACCCACTTTTACTATATTGGCTAATGAAAACATTCAAGTAACAGTTTGGGCAGCTTTATGTTGTCAACTGTATTGAAATTAACAGTACAGGGGCATATACTAATGGGATACGGGACATAATCCCCCCACCCCCACGGACCATAATCCCCTCAAGGTAGGACAAATTCCCCCCCCCCACCATATAAAAACCCAGGTAGGACATTATTTCCCACCCCCCCCCCCCCCGCTTTGTCAAATTTTGTCTATACTTTACGGTCACTTCGATCTTGATGTTTGAATCAATGATTTTTGATTGCTATTGTGGTTTTTGATTATTCAACTGATGTTTTTGAACATTAATATTTATATATAATATGATCGGTTTTTTCAAAATTTGTTTTTTGATGCTCTTTCACATCATGTTAATCAGGCTAATTTAATTATGATTATTTTTTATTAAGTAGTGATAAATTATGAGATTATCTCACTCCAAGCCTACTCACTCATTTATTGTGAACAGTATTCATTTTAATTTATTGTTGATGAAATGTGAAGTGTATGGTTAGCTGTTTCTCTTGGATAAATCCTTATTATAGAACATAACTTTTGAAATATATGTGCTTTGGTTAAATATTGTGTGAATTATTGATGTGAATTGTTTCATGTTTGTTGTGCAATAAAGATATCGGACACCTGATTTGTTATTTATATATAGAATTCACTCGTCAATCATGTTATAATATACATAATTTACATAATCACTCTGCATATTTCACACATGTTTTTGCGATCGGGGGCGGGGTGGGGGTGGGGTGGGGTGGGGGGGTGGGGTGGGGGGTGGGGGGGGGGTGGGGGAGTGGGGGGGGTCCTAGGCCGCCTTTTTCCTCGGTGGGGATTATAGGATTTATCCTACCTGTGATTTTTGGAGGGGGGATTATGTCCTACCTGCATTTTAGGACGGGGGGGATTTTGTTCCTACTGCATTTTTGACGGGGTGGGGGGGATTTTGTCTCCTGAGTCAAAAACATGGGGTGGGGGGATTATGTCCGGGGGGGGGATAATGTCCTACACTCATACTTAATACCAGATTGGGTACCTTCGGACATCTGCGTAATTTCATGAAATATGTTTACAACTTTAACCATATATTTTTCGTAGATGGACGTCAGAAGGTTACACAATTTCAGAGTACATGCGGAATTCCATTGCGCATGTTACTCTTAAATGTGTGTCAATTTGATGCTGTCTACGAAATTTATCACATCTTCTGTTAAAATACATTTCATAAAATCAGAGATGCTGGAAGGTACTATATTTCCACATTGGGGGGTATCAAATGATAAATAGACGGCATTCAATATGAAACTTCTAGTGACACATTGCTTTTTAACATCAAATATATTGCCTGTTATTATTGACATTACATGTTCACGTATTATTATATGAGGAATCATTAAATAATGAAAACAAATTTGACCACTGTCATGATATTTTACCATTTTCTATATGACCACCAGTCGTAATAAATGAAGACAAGCATGTACTTTTGTCTTACCTTCGTATGTATGTATGAATTGGACTATGCCGTAGATTTCCTGTCAATGCCAAATTTGAGACCATGGAGTTTCAATTAGTTAAATTATGGAGTTTGAGCATCTGAACTTAGCTAGGCGCTTGTAATATACGGAAACGATAAGTCTACATATAAATAGGTTTCTGGGTTAGTGCGATTTGAAACCCATTATATGTATTGCTTTACTAGTTGGTTTGTTAATAATCATGCCATTCCTGTGTATAAACAGTCCGAGTATTCTCTGCTTAAAAACATCGAGAAATAATCTATGTCGCCTACATCTGGGAAAGCCAAATGTAACCGAATCCAAACGAATACAGGAGTAATCTAATACTAGTAGCCAAGTTTGTAGGTACAAAATCACATGCGTATCTCAAAGGTCTATGATGACTGAATATGGCGAAATTGTGTAGGCTTTGCTGATCTGATACCGTGATGCTTATTACACATGGGACGACTTGTTTTCATAGCAACGAATTGGCGATATTAAAACTTCATTCGTCAGACAGATCGACAGTCTCATTTCGTCATAGCACAACTATTATATACCTTCTTTATTTAAGGACTGCGCAAATAATTTAATTCATTAGCAAAGTATTATACTACAAAAAAAATCCATTTTGCCAGACAGACTCAATCAATTAGGCCTTATAAATGAAGCTCATTTCGCCCTGCGATCTACATTTCGCCGGATTATATTAGAGTACACAACTGTATAATAGATATATAAGGAAAATTTATATTTCTTGCATTAATTAGCAACTATAGGCAACATAAAAACTCAATTTCACCCGACAATCTCATTTTCGCCCGGACAGATCCTCGAGTACGGTCATTTATAATTATGATATAAATTCAAATATTGAAAGAAATTACCTATTTTTAGTTCATTATTAATTATAACATATTCATAGGTATAATAGCTAGAATAAGTTTCACAATTAATTTCATGCATTAATTAGCAAATAATAGGCGTATAAAACTCCATTTTCGCCCGACAATCTACCATTTCGGCCCGACATATTCTGAGACAGTAATTAATAATTTTGATATTAAAAATCAAAGTTTGTAAGAAAATACCCATTTTTTCATCTATAAAAAATATACAAACAGTATAATAAGAAAACTAAAATAATTTCATGCATTATTAGGCAGTTTATAGTGCGATATAAAACTCATTTCGAAACCGCCGACAATAGCCATTTCGCCCTTTTCTCCCATTTCGTACATCAGTCATTACCCGATGTTATTGTGTTCATGTAACAGTAATCTTCTTGCCTTGGACACTTTTCGCATATTAGCCATTTTTGGGTATTTTTCACTAATAACATCTTCACAATACAGATATACGGCTATATCCTGGAATAAATACAACTAGCATGTATGATTGTATGTTATTTCCATAAAACAACCACATTGGATGCTATTATATACTATATTTGGGTATATTTGGGCAATATTTGGGTATATTTGGGTATTTCGTGTCACCGGTTTAATAGCCAAAAGTTCGTCAGCAGCAAAACGTGGAACAGACAGTAGTGGTTGTACTGCATTAGTGGTTGTGTTGCACTAGTGGTTGTGGTTGGGTTGCACTAGTGGTTGTGGTTGGGTTGCACTAGTGGCCCCACACGGGTGCACCGCTGGTCGCATAATTATGTCACAAGCACCATTTTCATTCATTTCTATCAACTAATGCAGTTGACGAAAATAAAACTTAAAGTGCAATGTTCAAAGGTTTCCTTCCCACATTTCGTTTACTTACATTGAGACGAAAGTTAAAAGCTTTTTAATGGTAATACAATTATTGTTTTCGCATGCACATAACCGCCTGTGCTAATATTGCCCTGCAGCCTATTTCATCAACATTGCAAGTTATACTTTACTAGCAAGAAGTATACTTTGAGGATGTAATCATTTATTTTTCCTGAAATTGCATTTTTTCATATAGAACTAACAAATGCATATATTTCATGATTAAAAGTATGCAGATTTATTTACTGAATTTATTGCATTATCCCTGCCAAATTGGCTGTGATAATGTATTAAATTCAGTATAATAAAAATTAATTAATTTATCATTAAATTGAAAATTTTCTCCCTCCAAAGTTTACTTTGCTAGGTAAAGTATACTTTGCAATGTTTGATGAAATAGGCTAATGATGTCAACGTTTCTGAACATCTATTGGCAATCTAAACTCGCAATCAAGCAGTTTGATTGGGACTGAAGCCTGTGTTAGCACAGCTCAGTCTCAGCAATCTGCTGCTTGATTTCAAACAAAAGATTCAATAATTTTGGAATACAAATAAATTCAAATATTGACAAGATTAGCGCAGGCGGTGGGGTGAATGTAACATTCTAAGTCGGTTTATTTAGGGCGGACTTGAATGGCGGGCATTAACGGAAACACGATATTGAAGCTTTATGATTAAAGCTTACTAGTACTTGGAACCTCTCTAAACCTGCCACCCTGGGAGGTCCGCACGCTATAGAAGCCATATTGAAGCTTACTATTACAGTGTAACATCTCTAAACCGGACACCCGGGGAGGTCGCACGCCATATAAAGCTATATTGAAGCTTACTAGTACATGCAACCTCTCTAAACCGGCCACCCTGGGAGGTCCGCACGCTATATAAGCTATATTGAAGCTTACTAGTACATGTAACCTCTCTAAACCGGACACCCTGGGAAGGTCCGCACGCTATAGAAGCTATATTGATAGCTTACTAGTACATTGAAACTCTCTAAAACGGACACCTGGGAAGGTACCCGCACGCTATATAAGTTAGATTGAAGCTTAATAGTACATGTAACCTCTCTATACCGGCCACCTGGGTGGGTTCCGCACGCTATAGTAGCTATATTGAAGCTTACTCGTACAGTGCTTACTCTCTATACGCACCCTGGAGGTCTCGCACGCCATATAAGCTATATGAAGATTACTAGTACCTTGAACCTCTCTAGCGGAACACCCTGGACGGTCACGCCGCTATTGAAGCTATATTGAAGTTTACTCGTACAGTGTAACCTCTCTAAACCGGCCACCCTGGGAGGTCCGCACGCCATATAAGCTTTATTGAAGCTTCTAGTACAGGGAACCTCTCTAAACGGCCACCTCCTATGAGGGGGAGGTCCGCACGCTATTCTATAGAAAGCTATATTGAAGCTTACTTAGTACATGGAAACCTCTTTAACCGAACCCTGGGGGTCCGCACGCTATAGAAGCTATATTGAAGCTTACTAGTAGTACATGGAACCTCTCTAAATCGGCCACCTGGGGAGGTCCGCTCGCTATAAAGCCATTTGAATGCTTACGAGTACTGTGTAACTCTATAAAGCTTACTAGTACATGGAACCTCTCTATCGGCCACCCTGGGAGGTCGGCATGGCTATATAATACCTATATTGAAACTATTACTAGAACATGGATCCTCTCTCTACCGGGACACTCTGGGAGGTCGGCACGCTATAGAAGCCTTATTGAGCTTACTTGTTTCATGGAAACCTCTCTAAACCGGCCTCCTGGGAGGTCGGCACGCTATAGAAGCCATATTGAAGCCTTACTAGTACATGGAGCCTCTCTAAAACGGCCACCTGATGAGGTCCGCACGCGATAGAAGCATATTGAGCTTACTAGTACATGGAACCTCCTCTAACGGCACAATGGGAGGTCCGCACGCTATAGAAGCCATATTGAAGCTTACTAGTACATGGAGCCTCTCTAAACCGGCCACCCTGTGAGGTCCGCACGCTATAGAAGCCATATTGAAGCTTACTAGTACATGGAGCCTCTCTAAACCGGCCACACTGGGAGGTCCGCAAGCTATAGAAGCCATATTGAAGCTTACTAGTACATGGAGCCTCTCTAAGCCGGCCACCCTGGGAGGTCGGCACGCAATAGGTAGCTCATATTGAAGATACTAGTACATTTAACCTTCTAAACGAGCCACACACTGGGAGGTCCGCACGCTATAGAAAGCTATATTGAAAGCTTACTAGTACTTGTAAACCTCTCTAAAAACGGAAACCCTGGGAGGGTCCGCCGCTATGAAGCTTTATAAAGCTTACTAGTACATGGACCTCTATAAACCGGCCACCCTGGGCGGTCCGCACGCTTTTAGAAGCCATATTGAAGCTTACTAGTACTTGTAACCTATCTAAATCGGACACCTTGGGAGGTCCGCATGCTATAAAAGCTATATTGAAGCTTAATGTACAGTGCAACCTATCTAAACGGTCCAACCATGGGAGGTCCGCAAGCTATATAAAGCTTTTTGAAGCTTACGTAGTAATGGACAATCTTAAACGGCCACCCTGGGAGGTCGGCACGTATAGATGTATATTGTTTTTTTTTTAAACTTACTCGTACAGTGGAACCTCTCTAAACGGCCACCCTGGGAGGGTCCGTACGCTATAGAAGCTATATTGAAGCATACTAGTACATGGAAACCTCTCTAAAACCGGACACCTGGGAGGTCCGCCTCGCTATAGAAGCTATATCGAAGCTTACTAGTACAGTGGTTACTCTCTAAACCGGACACTGGGAGGTCCGCTCGCTATTAAGCTCGATAGGAAGCTATAGTACAGTGGAACCTCTCTAAAAACCGGACACCCTGGGGAGGTCCGCACGCATATAAGGCTATATCGAGCTTACTAGTACAGTGGAAACCTCTCTAACCGGACACCCTGGGTGGTCCGCAACGCTATAGAAGCTATAATCGAGCTTATAGTACTGTTGGAAAACCTCTCTAACCGGACATCCCTGTGAGGGTCCGCACGTATAGAAGCTATTATCGAAGCTTACTAGTACAGTGGAACCTCTCATAAACGGACACCCTGGGAGTCGCACGCTATAGGAAGCATATTTCGAGCTTACTAGTACAGTGGAACCTCTCTAAACTGGACACCCTGGGAGGTCCGCACGCTATATAAGCTATATCGAAGCTTACTAGTACAGTGGAACCTCTCTAAACCGTAATTATCCTTCTCGAAATACAGCTTATTACGGATCCCCGCAGTGGACGTAGAATTCTTTTTTTTATGAATTCGTTCCCACGAAATAACAATTCGTTCCCTCAATTTAACAATTCTTTCCCACGAAATGACAATTCGTTCCCTCAATTAAACAGTTCGTTCCCTCGGATTAATAATTCGTTCCCACGATATAACAATTCGTTCCCACGAATTGAGGGAACGATTTGTCATTTGTGGAACGAAATTGTTATTCGAGGAAACTAATTCTTAATATCGTGGGAAAACGAATTTGCTATTCTGAGGGAAAACGAATTGTTAAATCGTGGGAAAACGAATTGTTAAATTGAGGAACGAATTGTTATTTTTTTTTACGTTGGGAAACGAAATTTATTAAAAAAAAGAATTCTAGCTACGTCCTCTGCGGATCTCCGTATAAAACTAGTTAGAACATATGTGGGGTCAGCGTGTAAGTTGCACACACGAAACGAATACGACGGTGGAACAAATACCTGTGTGTTCGTTCGTGTGTGCACTTACACGCCGATCCCACTGTAATTACTAACAACTATTTAAAACTAATCCAACGTGTCTTATCATTGGATGATTCGATCACATCATAATTATGTGCGTGCAAAACAAAAGCCAAGGTGTATGATCACGTGGTACTAACAACAACAACAAGTACCGATTCAAAGTACGTATTCTTTTATAGTGTCCTTATTACGTAACGGATTTTGATGAACTATGGAGCATCAAACGCGTATTGTTAAGCTGCATTTGGTGGTCTCTGTGTTTTCGCCCAAACTTATCGATTTCCGTGTCTCCGACACGGAAATCGATTCTTCGCAAAAACGACATAAGTCTGTGCCAAACTCCATAGACCACCAAATGCAGCTCATGAAGACGCGTTTGCTGCGCCATATTTCATCAAAATCCGTTGCATATTAAGGAAAATATCCAATAATACTTACTTTGGAGTGGGCGACGTTGTTGTTGTTGTAACCACGTGATCATGCACCTTGAAAGCGCAGCTAAAAATGTATAAAGCCTAAAAATCGATAATACTCCTGATCATATCACATATAAACTGATTGGCACCGACCTCCATGTTGGCTGTGATAATGTAATACATTCAGTATAATAATTCTGCATACTTTTAATCATCCACTATATGCAGTAGTTAGTTCTATATGAAATAATGCATTTCTGGAAAAATAAAGGATTACCCGAGTCTACATCAAAGCATACTTTGCTAGATAAGTATTCTTTGTAATTTTGATGAAATCGGCTACTGGAGTGTCTATCAGTAGCTTTCAAGCACATGTATTAAAAAACCATACCCATTATCCGATTGAGTTAATGGCATATGTCAGAAATGTGCATGGAACTATTGATCAATGCCAGATATTTAGAGGTGAAAGGTTAAACATTTTGACCATACGAATACACTTCCGCCTGCGCTAATCTTGCGAACATTTGCCAATATTTGTATTTCAACATACTTGAATATTGTGCTTGCAATACTTAACCCTTTGAACCCGAAAGCCCGATTTGAACCCGAAAGCCCGCTATAGCGGTTTATGCAAAATGTGCAGATCCACATGAGCCGGCTCGTAACGAGCAATCTCATCAGGATCTGCACTTTTTGCAAGTAATTTTCATATTTCTTAGAACAAAAACACCCCATTTTCATAAATGGACGAATCTGAAAATCATTTTGTGACCATTGGATTGGTCGGAACATTAGCATATCACAGTCCATCAGTTCCTTAGGGTTGAAAGGCTGAAAGCAGCTTGATTGACAAACAAGTTGCTTGATTACGAGTTGGCATTGTAAATCGATGTCAGAAACGTTGATGACATTGACAACCAGCGGTCATTTCACGCCGTGTCCACAGGGGACATCGTCTGACATAAGGATCACGTACAAATCTCCATGACTGAGCTTACGTCCAAATAAATTGGCGAGGGATTTAGACTATGGAGTGGCCAAATAGATCAAGATGTAGCGGGGTTGATAAGTACAGTCGAACCCCGCTAAACCGAACACAGAGACAAGTTAGTTGTGCTTAATTTTGATATATTCCGTGTCCATTTATCTCCGCATATAATGTCTGTTCATGATGACAAAGCACCCACGCGTGTCTTAAAGTAGTTATATACATGTTTCACAGTGGAACCTCTCTAAACCGGACACCCTGGGGTGTCCCCAGGGTGTCCGGTTTAGAGAGGTTCCACTGTAACTTGTGTATGCATAATTGGAAACTACGGAGCCCCGCATGGTACATGGGTTTTTTTTTTATTAATTCGTTCCCACGAAATAACAGTTCGTTCCCTCGAATTGGCAATTCGATCCCTGGAATTGACAATTAACAATTCGTTCCGTCGAATTAACAATTAACAATTCGTTTCCAAAAAACCAATGTGTTCCTACGAAATAACAATTGTAAATCGTGGGAACGAATTGTTATTTTGTGGGAATGAATTGTTAAATTGAGGGAACGAATTGTTAATTCGTGCGAACGAATTGTTAAATTGAGGGAACGATTTTAATAGAAACGAATTATACTTCATTTCCACGAAACAACAGCTCGTTCCCACGAAATAACAATTCGTTCCCTCACTTTAACAATTCGTGGGAAAGAATTGTTAATTCGAGGGAACGAATTGTTTTATTGGGGGAACGAATTGTTATTTCGTGGGAACGACTTGTTATTTCAGGGGACATATATTTTTTTTATTAATTCGTTCTCACGAAATAACAATTCGTTCCCTCAATTTAACAATTCGTTCGCTCCAATTAACAATTCGTTCCCACGAAATGACAATTCGTTCGCACGAATTAACAGTCAGTTCCTACGATATAACAATCCGTTCCCACGAAATAACAATTCGTTCCCATGAAATAACAAGTCGTTCCCACGAAATAACAATTCGTTCCCCCAATTTAATAATTCGTTGAATGATGCTGGGATTCACATCTGGGGGTCAAGTCATCAGGAGGCCGTTTCACTAAACTTCGTACGACTAAAATGTTCGTAAGTGCAAATTTTGGATCTTCTGGGAATTTCAATTTATGGATTTACATTTATTGAGCATAGGCTGCATATGCAGCCTATGCTCAATACATGTAAATCCAATAAGTGTTTACAAGAAAACATTGTCAATGTGAACTTTACAGGCTATCATAAGTTTGCACTTACGAACATCTTAGTCGTAAAAAGTTTAGTGAAACGGGCCCCAGGTGTAGTACGGATGCCTGGCACAGGATCAGGACACTTTCAGTGCGTAATGTTTTTTTTATAGTATTTATAGTACTGAATGTACAGTATTCACACTGCTCCCCCATACAGGTGCATCTGTAACGGATATACACAATCGACTAGAAAGCAGCTGCATCCAAATGTGGCTTCCATTTACGATGTAAATATTTTGTTTTGATTCTGGGATTTTGCCCCAAATGCAGCAGGTTAAATGCAGAATCGAACCCGTTGACCCGGCGTTGAATAGCTTTATTTGTTGATACCAATACAATAAATCAGATTGAAAACTAGTTGTATTCCTTCCTGTTCAAGGAGTGTAACTCTATAATCCTCTCATACATGTACGGTATGTATGTCCAAAATTGATGTAAATTATAATTTAATAAAATATGTTTTACTATCATCGTGGCAGGTCACAACTGTGAACCTACATTGCTCATAAAAAGTATCTGTATTATGAGTAAATAGACGATTAACTCTTTGAATCCGAAAGTCCGTTATAGCGGTTTAAAAATCCATCCCACCCCACCCCAATGCAGTAGGTTAAATGCGGTATCGTTCCCGTTGGCCCGGCATTAACTGACCTTAGCTGTCGATATGCCGTTAAGCACCGATAAACAACAAAAGAAAACTTAACAATAACTGATCGAGCTAAACACTATTTTGTGACGTTACATGTATTCAGAATGGATGCAATACAACTCGGGTAAATCCACAACTGGGAAGAACATTATGTTCTGCGTTTTGGCAAACAGTGCAGATCCAGATGAGCCGGCTCGTAACGAGCCGTCTCATCCGGATCTGCACTGTTTGAAAGTAATTTTCATATTTTTGAGAACAACAAATGCCCCCTTTTTATAAATGGAATAGTCTGAAAATCATTTTGCGATGATTGGATTGGGGTTGCAAAATTAACAGTTACTTAGGGGTGAAAGGGTTAATGCATAGTCAATACACAGTGTCATTTAACACTGACACACATTGTTGATTGCAGCTGTGTACGACTAAACTGTTCGTAATTTATGATTGTCTGTAAATTTCACATTATATTATCAATGTTTTCTTGTAAACAATTAATGGATATACATTTATTGAGCATAGGCTGCTTATGCACAATAAATGTAATTCATCACTTGAAATTTCCAGACGATCCTAAATTTACGCTTACGAACATCTTAGTCGTACGAAGTTTAGTGACACGTATTTCTATTATTGGAATTCTAATTTACACGAAAACTAGAACTCGTGAATGCAGCGGTAGCAGCTTCAAAGGTCATTATTTAAAAAACAAGTTGACTTTTGGAAAAAAAACCAGATTGATTATATTAAGCATACTTACCTAATAGCTAAACTAAGTTGTTATTTGCAAGTTTTCTAATATATATAACACAGATAGCATGAACTGGAAAACAAACACAAAATTAAACAAGGTCCCGTCTTGGAACGGTCAGTAACAACAATTTCCAAAGTATTTGTCAATCCACGTCTTAATATCACATTAATGACCATGATTATGATGTATATTGTCAAGTGTGGTTATATTTCGAGCAATAATATGATAATTGATGAGAACTTGTTGAAATTAATTATCGCGTGTATGTTTAATGGGAGGGGTGTTCAAGGTCAAATTTTCAAGGTTAAGCTACCATTTTCAATCTGCTATCATACAGAAGTATAAACTATAGAGATGTTCATCAGTTCGAAAATATATGTCCCGTTTTGTCCCTGTACGTGGTACCGATTGGTCAACATTTAGGTATTGCCTCATAAACTACATGTAACTGGCTTTGTCATACGGCTACAAAGGCACGCGGATAGCCTTTGACATTTCCGTCACTGTATACACTACTATAGTCTGTTTCACGAAAGCTGCCCAAATTTTACGGCTATATAGTCAATTCAAAAACAATATTATTTTTGATAATATTAAATTAAAGGAAAATTTAAGAATGGGCCTTCTTTTTATTTCGTGAAATTCGGTCAAATATTGATTTTATTACGAAAAATTGATTTGTCTATGGGAATTTAACATGGGGGAAAAGTGGTGAGGAAGTGTGGGAGGAGTCAAAAAACGAAACATTTTGGAAATTGACTCCGAAACCTGACTAGATAGCTTGGATATGATCTAACTAAGAAAACAAAAGTTAAATTTTAAAAATCGGTCCAGTATTTCTAAAGGAAATTGTTTTTTCGGATAAAATCAATATTTGACCAAATTTCACGAAATAAAAAGAAGGCTCATTCTTAATTTTTCCTTTAATTTTTTAATATTATCAAAAGAAATCTTGCTTTTGAATTGTTTATATAGCCGTAACATTTGTGCAGCTTTCGTGAAACAGACAGTAGGTCCCAAATCTGTAACAATACCGCCTGCGTTAGTCTTATATGGAACAATATTTCTGCAATAATTAAATCCTGTGTACTCACTTTTGCTTACTTACAATTGACATCACATGTGTTCAATTACTGTTCCATGTGGCATGTGTACTGTTGTATCGTTTGTACTTACTATTACATTCGTTTAATTACTGGTCCATGTGACATGTGTATAATTGTATCCTTTGTAATGACTATTGACTACTCGTATTGTCCTCGTATTGTCCTATGTGTTATTCATTTAACTACATGCATGACGTTAATAATTAGCTAGTTGAATGTTACACTTCTAATTGCATGCATCATACTGACACATTAGATTTATTATTATGATATGTGACCTTTGTCCTTTGTATTCACAACTGACTACTTACACGTTATAATTGATATGGGGTATGTGTCATTCTTTTTAATTGTGTGCTCGTTTAAAATGTTTGAAATGCACTGCGCAAACTTGTTCAATTGCAATAACCAAGTAATAAATACACAAACTTATTAAGAAATATGTTGCAATTAACAGTGTTCACTACTCACTACTCCCCACCAACTACAGACTTATCAGTAAGAAACATCATGTTTTATTCCGGGGAGGGAACTCTCATTTAATGCAGTCTCAATTCTTATTCCGGGGACCTAACTCGTGAAGGCCCTCATTAAATTCCGTAAGGTGTCGGAATATGTCCGGAAAACGTCGCAAAAAGTAAACCTTTTTGTTGTCATATTAATTTATTTTTTTATCGGGAAAAATATTTATTTAAAAAAAGGCGGTTTATTTAGCCTTAATCAGCAATAATTGACAATAATTTTGTATAAAAACAAATACGAAACTAAGATTCAACTCAACATTCCTAAACGAAAAGGCGGTTTTTTATGTTCGTCGATTGATTGAAAATAAGACAGTAAGACAGTTTTCTATATATCCATGCTTAGTAGGCTATTTGCGAGAAGTAGGCACTCCGGCATTACAGTGGGCGATCTTATATATAGTTTGCCGAAATAGTCCAGCCTACATTGTAGACTGTACAATGTACATTGTCACATGATATCATTGTGATTGACCCAGTAGACGTTGCTTACCAGTAGCCGTTTGTTTCACAACTTTCTACATCTACATCTATTGGGCTATTCCAGTTTATATAAGTACCCCCCCCCCCCGAGGAAGAGAAAATAAGTGCGATGGTGTACAATTATAAGTCTGACGAGTTGAGCATAGTTCCGAGTTGAGTACAGAAAAAGTTTCATAACCTCGGCCCGAGGTTATGAAACTTTCCATACTCGACTCAGAAATACTATTTAGAACACATTTTTCTTGCTCGGCTCGTAAAATTATAAGAAATTATTATTTCTTTGTTAATACACATAAGGACATTGACCTGGGGTTGTAATACTATTTAGAACACATATTCTTGCTTGGCTCGTACAATTATAAGTCTTGACGAGCTGAGCATAGTTCTGAGTTGAGTACAGAAAAAGTTTCATAACCCCGGGCCCAGTTATGAAACTTTTTCCATACTCAACTCAGAACCATGCTCAACTTTGACAGATATTTAACACATATTGCATTTGTTGGGAATTATGTTTTCTGTGTTTATACACATAAGGACATTGACCCAGGGTTGTTTTGACCCGGGGTTGTAATACTATTTAGAACACATAAAACATGAAATGTCAGTGAATGTAGTTCTTGATCTGGATTGACCAGGAGCATGTTTCACCATCGATCTAAAGGGAGCAATCATTTTTTTTCTTTCTCGATTTGATTTATCTATCACCCACATGGGTGATAATTTATCTATTTATTGCGGCTGAAAGTCTTCCTATATCAGTATCCTGGACTGCTCATAATTCGAGACTCTAACGATATTAAATAACATACGTAATAAATAATAAGAGTATAAACCTTTTTTTATTAGTTACATGCAAATATAATGCAATTATCTGTATATATATTGCGTTTACTGGCTTCAAAAGCACGGAGAAATGCAATTGTTTATTTTCAAAACACGCTCGTCTACAAATGGCCGCCTCCAGCGTACCGTGAAAGGTCGCGACCTCTGACCCTATGACGTCATATGCTCTTCCGGTGCAGGTGCCCGGTTCGAAAACACCACAAATTGTGTCTGCATAATGTACCATTGCGTTCAGGGGTCACGATACATATTGTTTCGAACTTAAATGATTAGACAAACGATTGCCAACTTGGAAAATATAATTTGCTAGATTAAACAAATTAAACAATATGAAGTTTCAGCTTGTTGGTTTTAATACTTTTTTAAAGTGGTAATGTCTATTTTTGGAGTAAGACATTTCAATCCCTTCTGCATGTGGTACTCGTCCACAATGGGAATAACAAAAACAGAGACCAGACTGCATCTATCTGCTGATAAATGGAGGTATTGGACTGATGTTGACGAACTTAAAAGTGACAATTTAAAAAAAAATAGGTTAAGGTGGTGACTGAATGAAAATCCATATTCCTACATTATTAGTGCCTTTCTACCTACAAATATTACGTGACCTCCATTGATAAACATGTAAACAACATACGGGTTCAAGCGAACTCATTTATGTGTAAGTTTTCCTATCGAAATCCGGATTTTAATGGAGGGGGTTAATGGGATTAGTGGAAACACAACATTTAGGTGTGTTGTGTTGTTTGGCAATGTATTAGTCCTGTTTAAATCGCATTTTTCTAACTTGGCATTTGTGACCTTTCATCTGGCTTCGGTTGAACGCACAAGTGTAATGGAAGTGACGTAACCCGTAAATCTCGCGATAGAACGAGAAAATAAAAATGGTCTCGAATCTGTGCGGCTATCGAAGTTAGAGGATCGTATGATATATGCTTTTAAAAATTATTTATTCATTTAACCATACAAACAATTTAGATGTCGGTGTTCTTGTCAATATTTTATTTATTTCTATATTAATATGTATTGGCAGCTCATTGGAATGCGCTATGACATGTATATAAAATGTAAAAACAATTCAACGTCAAATGTCATAGCAATTATCATTTACAGGATATATGTATTTTGGCGATAGTTAGTTACAGATTGTCACTGTGGGTAACTAAATCTGGCGTACTGTTCTGATTGTTTGATTCTATGTGTATGGTTGGGATCAACCAATCAGTCTCTCTGTTTGATAAAAAAAATATAACTTTGGCCGAAGCTCTCGTATATCTTGGTGGAATACTTTAAGCGTCTAAATGAAGTGTTTTATTCTATATCCCGAAAACTGACACAACATTATCATAAAGTTGATTGTCCGACCAGTAGCTGAATATAGTTATTGTATCCCCCGGACTCCGTCGGGGGATACTATGGATTTGACAGCGCGCCGCGTCCGCGTCCGCGTCCGCGTCCGCGTCCGCGTCCGCGTCGCGTCCGCCGCTGACACTTCTTGTCCGGAGCATAACTCGAAC